>JAUIRK010000966.1:0-86662 GCA_030549495.1 Nectonema munidae | reverse complement strand
AATATTCAAATTGTGCAATTCCTTTGTGTGATTCTTTTCCACCTTTATTTGAATGCATGTCTTTTCTATAATTTTATCATTTGAATGTTATATATTCCCTATCTATCTCTGTTATAACTTTTATAATTCCTAATTTAAATACTACTTCGATCGTCCTTTCTTCTGCAACTCTTATTCATTTTTCCTTGTATATATATGCATGTTATTTTGATATCACTCACTTTCCTTACAACGTTCTCTTGTTGAATAAAAGCTCCAGCTTTTCACTTTTGTTTTCATTACAATTTTATTCAACAAGTAAAGCTATTTTCTTATGGACAAGATCATCAAACCTAAGGAATTCACTATATCAACCGACGATGAACAAAGCGGAAAACATTGGAAACACTGGTTTAGAGGTTTTGCCTACTATCTCGAATGTTTAGAAGGGCTTAACCCAAACAAACTAGAATTATTACTTCTGCATTTGGGAGCTGACGTTGCAGAGACTGTTCAAGACGCTACCAGTTACGAGTTGGCTATTGAACAACTGGAAACCGCATATGTCAAAACACCCAACGAAGTTCACGCAAGACATCTTCTCGCAACAAGAATCCAACAACCAGGGGAAACTATAGACTCTTTTTTTCATTCATTAAAGGTTTTATCCATTAATTGCAATTTTAAAGCAGTTACTGCGGATGAACACAAAAATCTATTTATAAGGGATTCCTTAATTTCTGGTCTCAGGAATACTGCGATCCGAACCCGTTTGTTGGAGAATCCAAAGTTGGACCTTGAAACAGCAATAAATCAAACAAGAGCTATGGAGCAAGCGATCAATAGAAACGAAAGTTATGATACAAATTCCACACAATTAGCCGCAGCTTCAAAGGACGAGCATCTTGAAGATTCTACTAGTAATCACACTCAACAAGAAGTTTGCACCTCCTTTACAACGCCGTCTAAAGTTGGTAAATGTTATTTTTGTGGTGGCAAACGACATTACAAGGACCAAAGAGAACTCTGTCCAGCAAAAACTCAAACATGTTTTAAATGCAAAAAGATTGGTCATTTCAGCAAGGTTTGCAAATCATCGCAAAAAATTCTCTCGATGCTAAATTCAAGCTTTACTCACTCCAGCTGGAAAAGTGTTGTATTTCTAAATGGTGCTAAATGCTACGCACTCTTGGATACAGGGAGTACAGACAATTTTATTGACAAAAAGACTGCAATATCTCTAAAACTAAAGTTGCTCCCATGCAAAGAACAGGTTAGTATGGCTTCTTGTCGTTTTAAAATCCAGGTACTTGGAAAAGTTAAGGCGTCGTTACGTGTTCATAACCGGTTGTATGAAGATGAAGAATTCTTAGTCTTACCCGATTTATGGAAACAAGTTATCTTGGGAATGAGCTTTATGAAAAAGCATAAAGAGGTAAGGATTTGTTTGGGAGGAAAGAATGCTCCTATATCTTTTTCGTTTCCTTGTGGAGTTAATGGTCCTCAAAAGAATTGTGCAACTAAGAAGTACTCTGAAATAAAACTTTTCAAGTTCCTAACTCCCGAGTGTAAACCTATCGCTACAAAAACAGCAAAATTCAACATAAAAGACGGTGAATTTATTAAATCTGAAATTTCTCGGTTATTGGAAGCTGGAGTCATTGAAGAATCAAATTCTCCGTGGCGAGCCCAAATAGTACTCGTACCTAAAAGTAATGGAAATAAAAGAATGGTAATAGATTTTTCACGTACTATAAATAAATACACCTTACCTGATGCTTACCCCTTACCTGATTTGAACGAATTGGCTGCTAAAGTGTCAAAGTTCAAATATTTTAGTTTGATAGATTTCTCCGAAGCATACTATCAGGTCGAGTTAAGAGAGGAAGAACGTATGTATACTGCGTTTGAAGCATGTGGCAAACTCTTCCAATTTACAAAAATTCCCATGGGCGTGACAAATGGTGCTTCTGCATTTCAACGCTATATCAACAATTTTATTTCATCAAATAAACTTGTCAACACTTTTTCATATTTAGATGACGTGATTGTTTGTGGGGAGTCCTTGGAAGAGCAAAACCATAATCTGAAGCTGCTTTTTGATGCGATCAAGGCAAACTCCCTTAGGATAAATTGGAACAAAAGTAAATTCTGTCTAACGCATATTAAATTTCTCGGATATGAAATTAGCAAAGGACAATTAAGACCTGACCAAGATCGTGTAAAGCCTTTGATGGAGATGCCCATTCCAAGATCTACTGCTGAGCTAAAAAGAATGATGGGATTCTTTTCATACTACGCGAAGTGGATTCGCGACTTTTCGAAAAAGATACAGCCACTTACAAAAGTTTCATCCTTTCCTTTGGACACTGAACAAAGAAAAGTAATAAAATCCTTGAAAGAAGAGATTAAAGATTCCACTCTAAGAGCAATTGAACAAGGTAAACCACTCGTGTTGGAGACTGATGCATCTAATAAAGCAATTGCTGCTTGTCTTTTACAAGAAGGGAGACCAGTTGGTTTCTTTTCAAAAACACTAAATTCTGCTGAGAAAAATACACACATAGTGGAAAAAGAAGCTCTCGCCATCGTTGAGGCCATACGCAACTGGAAGCACTTTTTAGTTGGGCAAAAATTCACAGTGGTGACGGATCAAAAAGCTATTTCTTATATATTTGACCCACGCGGTAAAAGCAAAATAAAAAGCGACAAAATGCTTCGTTGGCGCTTGGAACTTGCTTCTTATTCCTTTGACATCAAATATCGCCCTGGAATAGAAAACGTATCAGCTGATGCACTATCAAGGTCTTGCACCGTCTCCAAACAATCCTTAGATTTACAACGACTGCACAATCATTTGATTCATCCAGGAATCCGACGAATGCACCACTATGTAAGAGAAAATAACTTACCCTTTTCGATGGAAGAAATCAAAGTTTTAACAAATAACTGCCAAGTATGTCGAAAGTGTAAGCCAAGATTCTACAATTCTGACCAACATCACATTATCAAGTCCACTAAACCTTTTGACAGATTGTCGATTGACTTTAAAGGTCCCTTGCCCTCTAACAACAAAAACAAGTATATCCTAACTATCATAGACGAATACTCAAGGTTCCCTTTTGCCTACGCTTGCAAAGATCTATCATCAAGTACTGTTATTAGTTGCTTACAAGACCTGTTTACAACCTTCGGGTATCCAAAGTACATACATTCTGATAGAGGTAAGTCCTTTCTTTCTGACGAACTTAAATCGTTTCTCTTAGTTAGAGGTATAGGCTCGACATTTACTACTGCTTACAATCCTCAAGGAAATTCCCAGTGTGAACGTTATAATGGTTTGATTTGGAGGACAATAACTTTAGCAACTGAAACTTTTGGTCTGCCGATTGAAAGGTGGGAAGAAGTTTTGCCTGAGAGTCTGAAAGCGTTAAGAACTCTGCTCAATACGACGACTAATAAAACGCCTCATGAAAGAATTTTTACGTTTGAAAGAGGCACAGCAAACTCAAAACTCCCATGTTGGCTCTCTGATTCAAAGACTGCATGGATAAAGAAATTTCCTATTCTTTCTAAAACGAAACCTCAGGTCGAACTAGTGGAGCTTTTGGAAGTAAATCCGGAATGCGCACGCGTGAGGTACCAAGATGGAAAGGAAAACACAGTTGCCTTGAAACATCTAGCTCCAAGTGCCATAGATGATGAGCCCTTACCAGATGAAAATGAAGAGACACCAGTACATGGTGCTAATCGAAAAGATAATGTTGAAGAAGATGCTGACACAGATAGTCCAAGGCTGAGGCGTTCGTGCAGGGAGCGGAAACCCATCAGAAGACTTGGGATCGAGGATTCTTTTTGAAGATGGGGAAGATTGTAATATTCAAATTGTGCAATTCCTTTGTGTGATTCTTTTCCACCTTTATTTGAATGCATGTCTTTTCTATAATTTTATCATTTGAATGTTATATATTCCCTATCTATCTCTGTTATAACTTTTATAATTCCTAATTTAAATACTACTTCGATCGTCCTTTCTTCTGCAACTCTTATTCATTTTTCCTTGTATATATATGCATGTTATTTTGATATCACTCACTTTCCTTACAACGTTCTCTTGTTGAATAAAAGCTCCAGCTTTTCACTTTTATTTTCATTACAATAATGAAGTCTAAAAGTCTTCAAATAGAAGGAAATGAGTTTGATGAAATTAATTTTTTAAAAATTAACGACAATCATATTCCTTTTTCTTAGATTCTTTGTTAAAATAATTTCAAAATTAATAAAGTTTTATTTTAACTTATTTTTATTTCATCTTTTAGATATAGTTGAAAATTTTATAGTGGTAAAAATATGTTGCAATTTATTATAAAGTTATACTAATTTACCCTATTTAATTAATTTGGTAAAAAGTTTGATATTATGTATATATTTCATTTTTTTAATAAATATTTTATAAAATAACATTTGATAAGATATATAATGGAATTTTTTTATTTTGATGTGTAAAAAAAATTGAAATAATTTTTTTAGATATATGAAGATATGTTATATGTAAATTTGATATTTATGTAAATTTGTTTGTTTTATTTTTTAAAACTCTGATTTGTATTGATGTTGCATGCGGGAAAAAAAGTCTGTTTATTGCTGCAGAGAGGTTTTGCATGCCTTAGGAGCGATGTAGCAGTAGTATGCCACTGCAATATGATTTGCAACAACTTTGAAATTGCCAGCTTAGCGATGTCAGCGTGACGTCACTGTAATTATCTTTTGCTGCAAAGTATTATGATGTAGAAAAGGCCTTTTTTTCCACATGCCTTTTTTTCCTAGAACCGTCTCTCGCTTCTTTCTAGTTCATATGAAAGATCATCAGTACCTTTAATCTAGATCCCCTAAAATATTATTGGTACCTTTAATCTAAGTCCCTTCAAATATTTTCAGTACTGTGATTCTAGGTCCCTTCATAGATCATTGGTACCGGTATTATAGATCCCCTCAAGGAACTCTAAAGATCATTGGTACCCCCGTAAAGATAATTGGTACCCACGTAAGGATACTTGGTACGCGCAAAAAGATCATTGGAACCCCAAAAAGATCATTAGTACCTCTAATAATAATAATTATTGATATCTCCAACAAAGAAATCCCCGTTTCAAGTAAATAAAAAAAAATTTTTTTTTTCTAAACAATGCAAAATAATTGAATAAAACATTGAAATTATTTAAAATGTGGGTAAAAAGATGCTTTTTAAGATAGGCATGATTTAAAATGTTTTTTAAAAAAATTTCTTGCAAAAAGTTTTTTTTTCAAAGTTAAAATTTGTAAATTTTGATACAAAAATTAAAAAAAAAATTGTTAAAATAAAAAAATATATATTTCAAAAATAAATATTTTTCAAAATTTTAAAAGGTACTTTCCTGTTATCGCCCCACCACCCCAAAATGTTATAAAGCATGTATTAAAGTACACAAATGTATTAAAAAAAAACAAGTGAAAAATCTTTTAATCTGTAGGTGGATAAAATTCAACTATATCAAAAAGAATCGCATCAAACATATTACCACCATATATAATCGAAGATGAATGACACCAAAGAAACTCAGCTAAATATCCAGATAGCATCTCTCGATTAGTCAAGTGCGGGCGAATGAATTCAATTTGAGGTCATTTCACTTACACCACGTGAAAGAACTAACAAATGAGGCAGGTTAATATTTTATAGCTTGGAAAAATCTTTTTTAAACTTAAAGTAATTTAATTTTAAAATAATCGTAGCAAAAAAAAAGTTCCGACAAATATATATGATTCCGTTGATTTTATTATATTATTATAGATAGATAGATAGATATAGATTATATTATAGATGAACTATACAAGTTAAACGATGATCGTTTTCTTTATAATTAAAATGATGTCAAAATAATTATCTACGGTTTTCAAAAAAAAAACCAATATTTCAAATCCAAGATTTTAATTGGAACCCCTACCCCTTTGACAGCTACGTTGCTGGCTAGTCTCGTTGTCAGACCTTCAGCAAAAGAGAAGGGGGGGGGGACGTCGGGCTAATAGAAAGCAAAATATTTCAAGCTCGAGACTCACCATAAAATTTTTTGGAGTTTTTACCTGGAAACGCTTTTCATTATTGGTCAAGTTCTTAAGAGACGCATCCTGTTGTAGAAGGCACTCTTCCCCACAAAGTGGTAGAAATGAGGCTGCTAAACAGAAGCATGTAGCCGACCACTAGGTGTGGGACTCTAAAGCATACCATCATTATAGCATCTTTTCACAAAGAATTCTCTCTGCTCATTAAAGTGTATATTTATAATTATGACGTAGTAAGATCTCTCTCTCTCTCTCTCTCTCACGAAAAAGCAATTTTTCATGTGACGTGTAACTTTGAGATGCAATGAGGTTCAGCATTTACACTATTTCAATCACATCAAAGCTTTGTCATGCAATTAATCTTGGGATGATTCAACGAGTATTATAAAAAATCTCCATCGAACTATTTCACCATAATCATGTGACATTTTAAAAACTTTTCTATATATATATACTTAAAAAAAGTGGTGAGTCTTTTTTAAAAGTGTACAACACCATCATCATTTTATAACACATCTCTCCCTTGATCAAAATTTTCTTTTGTTCAACCTTCGTATTTTTTATTGAATGTAAGTATCTTAAATTCTATATATTTTTTATCTATCGAATAAAGAGATGTATAATATGTCTATAAATTCGCTTGATTTTTACATTTTGATGCATAGTACTTATAGTTTGCATATTAGATATATATTATACGTTATACTCGTTTTGTGTATACTAATTTTAGACTTTTCCTACAAATGGGTTCGAAACAAATTGTACTTGAGGTGAAAAAGGGAAATGAAGCTTCTTGTAAAGAGGACAAACAGATTTGTTGTTGTATGCAGGAGATGAACGAAGAAAATAGGAGGTATGTTGAAATCTTCAGAAAGATTGGAGCATTTTTGTTATGCACTTCTATCTTGCTCGGTTCATTCTACATTCACGGTATGTTGATTTTATTTATTGATTATTTATATATATAACTCTCCCTCTGTCCCACAAATGGCGTAATTTTACAAAATTATGAAAATTGAAACATTTATTAGTGGATGGGCAAGACCATATGGAGACAAATGCATAAAACTTTTTGCCACCAGACTATGATATGCTTAATTTGAAATTAAGAAACTTCAAAAAAATTTTAATAAAACTTTCCACACATGTTAAGTTCATAGTTAGTACCTATGCTATGCAAAATAATAAAAAATCTAATTCCGCTCAAATTTGTCCTGATTCTAAGATATTCATTAAGTTTTCGAATTTTCGGAATTGTGCTATCGTGAACACGTGTTTATGTGGTTTAAAGATCTTATTTTTTTTCCTTAAAATTACTATCTGTCATGATATACGGGTGTACCAAGTTATGTTTTCATGGAAGCCCGTGCCTAAATGTAACATATCCTAGGGGATAGAAAAATTTGAAAGTAAAAACCAAGAGACTCTAACTGAAGAGATCAGAAGAGAGAGAACTATCAACATTTTTATTTAAGTATAAAAATCAAGCAACATTTGTTTGGTTTTAAATGTGTATAAACACTACTATAACAATATTACATATATATATAAATGTTGTTTCCTGAGTCTTGACAGAACACGGATAAGGAAGACATATGTAGATTTTCGTTATTATACTAGGATTATTTTGAATTTAAACCTTTATAAAAAATATCAATTACACATTTTAAAGCAGGTAATTTTGGAAAGAGGAAAGGAAAGGGGTTTAAATTTTGACAAATGATGAAAACGGGCCCTGAGAGCAGTGTTGTGGAGTTGGAAAATATTTTAAGACTCCAACTTCCTCTATTTGTAATTTTGCGAATGCAACTCCATTCATGTATAATTTTTCTAACAGTGATGATTCCACAGATTTATAATTGTGCAAAATCAGCTTTTTTGTTTCAAATTTTATAAGTCTCCAACTTCAAGGTATGTAAAACTGCTTTAGAAACATCATTTATAATACCGATTGTCTAGTAAGTTTTCATTCAATTCATAACTAATGCTAAAAGTATGATGACATGTACCATATTTCCTGGTTGTTTGTGGATGTCAATTTTAAATAGTCAAGAGAAAGATATAAATCTTATAAGCAAGATGCCAAGCAAAGTAAAGCATTTTGAAAAGCAACATATTTGATCTATTTTCTTAAATAGATTAATGGTTTGTATTTGTTTACAAAAAGATTTTCAAATTATTGCCTATAACCTTTTATCTAAGCCAAAAGAATTGCATTCAAATAAATATTTTGTATGTTACGTTTTTGTAACGTTGGACACTAAAGAAACGTGCATGAATTAATTTTTTAATCTAACAATTATAAATAAAAAAATTTTTTTAAATCGGAGTCCGAGTCGCAATAATTATTACGCCTCCGACCACGACTCTTTTTTAAAACGCCCAAATTATATGGCATAAAAATGGGAGATAATTTTTTTAATGTCATTTTAATAATGTATTTTTAGAGCCTAAAATTTTACTATCATTGCCTCATGCAATTAGTGCAATAACAAAAACAACTTTTGTTTCAATGCACTTTTCCAAGACTTATCTTTTTTAAGTACAATTTTATAGCTTATTTTCAGCTTCTTTCAAGGAGAGAATATTTTGGCAGAGTGAATGCTACTCATGATATGTGTATCTCCTCATTTATTGTTCGTGTTAAATTTCTATGACACAATTCTATCACTGTGTTCCTTGCTATCTTTTCATTCATATACAGTCTAACCCAGGGGCGGGGAACCTGCGGCCTTAAGGGGCCGCATGTGGTCTTCCGGGTCATCAAGTACGGCCTTTGATATAAATAATATTTTTTATAAAAACCTTGAATAGTTTTTAAATCTGAAATCATTATATACCTGAAACTTATAATATACACCACACACATAGACGAAAGGAATATTAATCGTGTTCAGTAATGTCACTACCAGAAATTGGAAGCATATTTCTCTGAACCCAATGAATTAACAATGAATTAATTTGGCATCGTTTTGATAATGAGATGAGTGATTATGGTGTTTGTTGTGATGAATGTGTTTAAAATGAGAGGCATGGTTGTGATGTGATCAACTATTTCAAGGAAGCTCTTTCGAAAAAATTAATGAAGAGAAGAAATATAGAGAAAACGGACCAATCATTAAATTATGTTGTGAAATAATAGAATTTTGTTATTTTTATTGTTTACGCTTAAATTTAAGAAGATTAATTTGATTGTTATTTCATATTTAGTGGTTAGATCGATGGAGATTTCAGATAAATTGAAACACGTAAGTTTAAGCTCTTATTTATTCATTAGTTAGTCATTATTAATTAGATGAGAAAAGTCATTCTTTTTTTTTATTTGGGAAATCCCCTTCCAAATGTCTAATAAACTTCCTATCATCATAAATTGAGAGACCAAGTGGAGATTGAATATGGGTCGATAGATCTTCACCATAAACATCAACCAATAGACCCTTTATATTCATTCCTCTGAATTTATTGTGGGAAACTTAAATCAAAATGCATAGACTTTGAGAAAAAGAGAATCTTGGAGAAGTAAATATAAAGAAAATTTCTTATTTTCGATAAAATAAAGCTGATACGCGAATTTTGGATAAAATACAAAATGGTTTGGAATACAAGAATTATTAATCTCATCGTGGTTATTTATTTATTTTGGTAACCGGACAATTGCCCCCTGACAGTTGCCCCCTTGAAAACTGTCATCAATGACAATAGCTCCTATGATAAATACCACGAGAAAATAAATTTTAAAATTTTTTGAACTCGAAAATATTTCGAATTTTAGTATTTTACCAGCTTTTTTCTTATAAAAAGTCAAATATTATAAATTAAAACAAGTAATAGGCTAGAAAATTAATAAAAGATAACGTTGAAATCACATAATCTAATATCAGTAAAGTAAAAATAAATAAAAATGGTAATAAATTATATGAATTTGAAAATCAAAAAGAAATATGAATTAATTATTATTAATAGAAAGCAGTTGGCCGGAGGCAATTTTCATATCAGGCGCAATCGGGGGCAATTTTCTAAGGGGCAAATATCCGGGAGCAATTTTTCTAGGGCAAATGTCCTAGAACCATTAATTTTTTTACCAAAATTTTCATTCTATTTTTGTTACAAAGTCGTCTACAATTATCGCTATATTGAGGACTTCGCCATATGCTCTTCTTGGCATTGAACAATATATCGCTTTCATCGAATGACCGTAATAACTTTATTCAATGGTAAGCTTGGGATGTGAACCATTTCATAAAAATTGCTGAGCAATACTTCAAACGTTGTGCTCTTCATTAGGGTTTAAAATGAAATTGGGTGAGAAAACTTTTGAACTATTTCGGATTCTCAGTATTTGGTATTCAGAAGGGAAAGTTTTTGTTTTAAATTTTATTATCAACTTTTTTATTTCGGCTTCTAAAAAATAATCTTCTTTTAAATCATTAATCCCCAATTTTTTAACTTTTAATACCACTTTTCTTTTTAAATATGAAGATATAAAATTCTTTTTTTGATATTTGTCTTTTATAAAGAATCAACAATTTTAAATTACTTTTCCATATTTATGGGTTCTGTATGGTTGTTTTCATTAAGAAGGCACAATTTAACCATGTCTAACTATGAGCGTAAGAATATATTTAAAAACACTTAAAAAATCGCATTTTTCATTAATCATTTTTATGGTGGTGAACTTACTAATGTAATCGATAAAATATATCACCATTCTGACGATGTATACTCACTCCTTCATGTATATTACGGTAGCCCGATATTTGGCCGATAGGGATATGGCAAACGGACTTATTGTCCAAACAAAATTTTAGCAAACTGACATTTGACCGAATGGACATTTGGAGAACAGGTATTTAACCCAAAATGTAAATACAAATTCACATTTTTCCTGACTTCTGCAAACAATAAAATAATATTCTTCTAATGTTAAAACAATAACATACATTTAAATGGATGCTCGCACAAAAAAATAAGTGAATGAAAGAAATAATTTAATAAACTAAAAAAGAAACAAAACAACATATTTGGCAAGGTAGCGTCGAGTAGATAAGTTATTCATCACATAATTTTTGTAAGAAGTTAGGAATAATAAAAGAAATCAAAAGTAGTCTGCACATTTTTATAGAGCAGAGCACAAGTTTTTAAATTTACTGGAAGTAAAGCAAATTGTCAAATTGTATGTACATTTTCGATCAAATGTCAATTCGCATAAATGTTCATTTCTCTCAGCCAAATATTCTGTCAGAGCATAATACACATATGTTATATTCTGGTAAAAATAAGTAAGTTATAAAACTTTTTTTTTATCCACAGTGATGTATTTAGTTTTTCCAAGACAAGTTGTCATTGTCATTATGCCTAATAGAATATTCATAATATATCTCTTCAAAATTGATGAATACTTTTAAGAGTGAATTTGATCACTATATTTTCTGTGTAGTTAATTTTTTTAATTAAAATCGAGGATATTTTAGACTTTAAAAATGAGCCCATTTTGTGTCCAATGCCCCTCTCCTGAATACACCATTTAGTATCCCAATTTTAAGCTAACAGTGAAAGAATATGCCTTTTTGTTAAATACGAAACATACTTCTATTTTAGGTTTTCCTGACGGCAAATACCATGCACTTTTATATGTCTTTTTCTTTACTTTTGGTTCATAACTCCAAAAGGCCTAAACTAGTAAGTGTTTTCTTGTACATACTTGACAATAATTAATATATTATTGAATATATACAAACCATGACATATTTTGCCTAAATATATACAAACTCTTATCGATAAAATGTTCTGATATTGTGTGCTATTGTTAGAAACAAAATCACAATTATAAGGCATACATTTATTTTTCTACACTATAAATGATTTTAAGTCATTTTTTCCCAAATTTATCAAATCAATTATCTAATTTATGTTTTTATATTTATTATAAATTCAGTACATTAAAAAAATATACCGAAACAATTTTACAGATTTTTACCTTTAACACAAACCGATAAGATGTTAAACCTAAAATGTTACTGAACATATTGATATGACCAAAAAATATCTATTGGATGGATTCATTGCAAATTTTTTGATTTATTTGACAGGTAATTATATATAGGTTATGAATTACTCTTCCCTCACTTGTTAGGTGTATGAATATGTTTTATATGTCCATAGCAGTGGTTCTCAATCGCAGCCCTGAGGGCCGGATGCAGCCCTCAACCTTTTGTTTTACGGCCAATATAGCAAACTTGTAGGAAAAATATGCTAACAATATGATATTAAAACAGTCAAATTGCGCTAAGTTATTGATTTATTATTTATGAATAATATGATAATTTATTGGATTCAGTTTGTAACTAGAATAATATTCAGAGTTTGTTAAAAAACGCTCTTATAAAAACCAATTTTAAGGTTGAGAGCCACTGATCAATAATCACTGTGTTGTGTGTTTATAGCTGTCAATTAATCATAAAAGTATGTGAAAGACTTTCTGTTTACATTTTCCTACTATAGGCAATCTTCGTTAACCATATAAAAATAACTTTTGCAAACCACACTTAGACATTCAAATTTTAACTTTAAGTGTTATACCATGTGATTTTAATTTTATATATTATAATTAGTTCATGATATTTTTGAATCCTAAGATAACGAATACTGAAAATAAGAATATCTACTTATCAGCTAAATTTTTCATTGTTTTTTCGTCATTAAATTTCAATTGTAATTCATTAGTCGATGACAATAAATTAAATATATTTGATCATAAAATGAAAAGCAGTTCTTAAATTGAATCGAATCTTCATTCAGGAAAATTTATCAAAATGCACAAAAATTCATTTTTAATATTGTCTCAATTTTGTGAAGAAGAAGAATTTTGAATGAGTACGAAAAAAATGTAGAGTAATTTCAATCATCTGAGATAAATTGAAAGTAAAGTCAAAATCCATTATAATAGATCAAATGTTGGATATGCACAAAGCCAGGGTGCCGCTAATTCATCCTCATCATCATTTATTTTTAGAAGGTGGTTCTTCCTCGTAAAAAGGGTGCACCTTCCTTATTCAATATGGAATCATGATACAATACATTTATTAATTTCTTCCATTTACTTCTATCCGCGTTATCTTTCTCTATGTGCCGCTAATTGCTGTTCTAAAAGTATTTTCGTTTATGTGTGGGATTTTTCAAAAATTGAATGTAAAAATTGGAAAAACAGGATGAAATAAGACGAAAATAAGCACGAAAAAAGATGATAAAATGAAGGTATTTTTACTCATTGTCATAGCGAAAAGATTTTGTAGTGAAACACTTTATTTGGTCGTACTTCCTAGTCCTTATATGGAAGAAGTAGGTTTGGCATTTTGTCCAAAAATTAAATCTTTAGTGTCATGAGGATTTTAATTGAGAAATTAAATAAAACTTTAAAATAGATCTGCAAAAAATAAAAAAAATAGATAATATTTGTTTCGTTAAAAACTTTTTTCAGTTTTTTTCAAAATTTTTCGCATCAAAATAAGGTAATAGAAGATCAGTAAAAAGTCTTTATTCAAAAATTAGTGTATGCTAAAAATTTTACTTACTTGTTTTACTTCAATCCCAACAACTCGTCTCTACTCCTTTTCAGTTTGGGTAATATGGTTCTGTTGATGTTGTTGTTGTTGTTGTCGGCCTTAGGCATTTCTCAACAGCTCACAAATGAGCTCCATCAGTTTCGTGGACCATATGGTCAGCAACACGGCCACTCCTACACGATTAAGCCAAACGTTTTTCGGTCTCAAATGGGGTTTAGTTGGTGGCTAAAATATATCTTAAATTAACTCTTGAATAAAGACTTTTTACTATTTATCTTTTACTTTTTATATATTCCACATCTTTTGTTCAATGATTCAGGGCGACTTGATTATATAAGATAAAGGATATTTTTTTATTAAAAAATTAAGGAGGTAGCTAACATGGTGGTTTGACCTCAGGGATTTCATTCCAACGTTCTCGGATTCGATTTCCAATGTACGCAAAATAAAATTTAATGTCATCGGGTTAAGGAAATCCACCCGGTTAAAAAATGCACCACACTTCAAAAAATTGTGATTCGGGAACAAAAAACGTTAAACGAATTATAAAAAGAATTAACCAAAATTGAACAGCAAAACCGATATAATAAATATCTAGAAAAATGGAGAATAAAAAATGTTACAAAATAAATCATCGTCGAAATTATACTTACAAAATTTACAAAAAAATTCTAAAATTAGCTAATAAAATTGAAAAAAACTTATCGTATTTAGATATACACAAATTTAATTTGGATGGCAAAATTGTAATGAGAATTACTAACGGTTTGAAAGAACAACCTTAATTATACGAAGAAAATATTCTCTTGAATCCAATTTTGAACCTTAATGATATCGAGGACTCTGCCATCTTTTTGTTAATACTTTTGCAATTTCATTTTAGGCTGGAACAATTATCACACTTGGATTTCTATGCTTTTCAGGAAGTTGTTACTACTACGCCATGCTAAACACAGAAAATTATACACTGATTACGCCGTTAGGCGGAATTTTAATGACTATCGGATGCCTTATGTTGGGATTTTAATCTTCGTTTACAAACGCTTTATGGATCGTCAATATAAATATTTATTTTAGTATATTTGCAATAGAAATATATTTATTTAATTCTTTCAAATTTGCATCGTGTTCATCATCATCCAATCAAATCAAATCAAGATTCCTCATCAAATTAGCATATATTACTTAAATTTGAAAAATAAAGCGATTACTTTAATCTAGATTCTAAAGAATACTTCTTCCATGATGTAAGTTTGTTGACAAATGCTTCTTCAAAGTTAGAAGTGTGATCAAAATGAGTTGAATAGTTGAAAGCATAAAGTACTGTTGTCACACGCTATATTCAACTACCACTATAACTTCACTTGGTTAGAGTATAGCGATACGGCTTTGTTACGCATACACTTGTTTCAGCACTAGAACATCCAACCCTGAAAAAGCATTTATGTCTATCGGTTTTAATAATATAATTGGCGAAAAGCAATAGGGGAGGATAAAATCTTTATTAAACCTTCGATAAGTAGTGATCAGGTTTGTCAACTCTCCAAACTAAAAGTAGGTAGTTTTGAATAAAAATATCGTTAAAAAGTAGCCCAATTTACAAAAAGAATTTTTAGTTTAAAATAATTTTAAATGATAAATGAATCTCTTCTTTCAAGATTAGAAAAACTTGAATGGGTTTTTCTTTATTATATTTTTATTCTGCCCAAAAAAAACAAAAAAAGAATGTTTCTTTAAAATTTCGGTTAGTTGGTTTTTTTTATATCAAAGCACTTTCAGTCGTAAGGCTATTTGCTCGCATTAATGCTTGAAAATGGTTAAAATCAGTTATTTGTGATCTTAGTTTTTAAGACTCGAGAGCCGCGGGATCGAACCCCTAACCTTCAACTGTTGAGCTCAGTAGTACACCCTAACAGCCATGAAGCTCGTGTTTAGAATCTCATTTTAAGAGAAAAATATACTTTTAAAAATATTTCTAGTTTTTTAAAATTAAAAAAAATGGCCAAATTTTGGTATTAAAATAAACTTTTTTTTAATTCTAGAATGTGAATTTTTTCCTATTAATTGAAATGTCTTTTATTTAAAAAAAAATAGAATATATTTTTGCAATCGAGAAGATAAGTTTATTTGTCTTGTTGCTACAAATTATGTGCATATTGACAAGCCGAATACAAAATCTATATTTAAAAATGGTGACTCTACAAATAAGACTCAAACTTTTAAAATAGTTCATAAAATTTTGTTAAAAATTTCGCTTCAAACTTTCAACGCTGTTTCTTAAAATCTAAACTTAATAAAAAACTAACTTATGTTAAAGTTATCTTTTAGAGTACCAAACAAAATTTCTTTTTTTTTCTTTTTTTTTAAATTTTTTTATCATTGACCTATGTTAAAGTGATAAAATATCATATCTTACTATTCGTTGAGGTCCGTCAGACTAAATACGTTAATTCACGCCACTGAATACTTAAATGATTTTTTTTCCAGTCCATATAGAATATTATGTTCTAGCATAATTTTAATTGCATTGAAAAGCATTATTTTGGACACTTATATAATTATTTTATTTTATGTTCAATTTTTGACGAAGTTTCATTTTAATTTTCAACGAAATTTTGGTGATCTCTTCATATTTGTTCTTTAAAAATGGACAATTAATGTTGAGGAAACATATGAATTTTTCAATAGTCCCAATTTTGTTTCTTTTTTAAAAATATTTTTTATAGCATATGTATTCGCGACCTCTTTCTCTAATGCAGAGGGGATATGTGGAGGTATATCAACTAGTTTCTACCCCATCCTGATAAAGTTTAAGCTGAAGCAAATGCCCATATTAATAAGTATTATCCTGGTCCTATAACCTCATAAATATAATTTTTATTTAAAAAATTAGCATATTTATGGTAGAGAGGGGTTGATTTACAACTTGTTTATAAAAACAAAAACAACCTGAAACTTCATTTATGTAGTGTCTTTCATAATTGTATTCACGACATAAGTCTAGATAATTCTAGAGAAATAATTTTCAACATGGTCCATGTGGACCTCAAAGGGGTTCATATAAATATATTTTATATTTGGGGTGAACCAAATTTTGCAAAGGGTTCATAACTAAATGATTAAGTTTAGCTTCAACGCATCAAGTTCAAGGTTCACACTAAATAACATATTTTTTTCGAATGAAAATTTTCACTTTTTGAATAAATGAAATTTAACTAATTTTTAGCAGATAAGCAGAGTTAAAAATATATACACAGTATAACATTAATTGGGTAAACAAATATAAAAACGTGATTAGAACGGCTTACGTATTCATATATTTTTGATAAAAAAAACCTCTATTTGTAGAGATAAAAAATTAGGCTTCCACAAAAAGTATTGAATTTGAAAAGGGTGCATAAGATAAAAAAAAAGGTCGAAAATCACTGATTTAGAGTATTACACAAAGAATATTCACTCATATCATCATCTTACAGAACCAAAATAGAACTCTTATTTTAGTAGATCAAATTAAAGTTTATTGAACTGCACACTGATATCGTTTGGACTGAGTAGGTTGCATCATTGCGCATCTGAATACTCAACCACAGGCTATCACTATTAGATAGAGAGAAAGTGATAAATAAATAAATTCAAATATTATTTGGCAAGGATGGGATACAAAAATTGTTTAATTGAGTGACAGGTGTAAATCCAATGAAATATCTACATCATATTTGGCAAAAATTTGCCATTGCATATATATTTTAATTTTGTTTAATCGGTCAATTAGTGGAGAAATCAAAGGATTGCGGATTAGGAATTATATGAACTTAATAAAACTATCAAAAAATTTAGAGCTGTAGTGGTAACCAAAAAATTATTGTTCAATTTTTCTAAAATAAAATGTTAAGTATTAGATTATAACAAGATTTATTTCGATAATCTTCATGAAATAAGCAACAAAATATTTTAAAAAATGATATTCTAGAAATGAATAGTTATTGACACTTTCAGGAGCATCATTTTACTTGAAAGTTTGTTTATGAAAAGCTACAAATTTTCTGCTGGGTAAGAGCGCACCTTCTCTGAACAGGCGGATGAATATTTGTGGGAATTAATTACGTGGAAAGTAAAGCGTATTTTCTCAAAATTCAGCATCCCAACCAGAGACTTCTATTGGAGGAGTAAATTCATCATTTTGAAAATCATCAAAGTTTGAAATGTCGGTGGAATTTGCGATTTTTGGAATGATTGGTGGCGTAAGTTTTCTGCTTCTTAATCCACTCCAGTCAAAAGCTTGGAAAAATCTAAAAAAAAAGATGAAATCAAATAAATAGAAAGGAGAAAATAATTGCTTTTCGGCTGATAACATACTTTTTCCGTTCGGACTAGGCTTTTCTTAGCTTAGATTAGACTTTGTGCGAATTGGGGCTTCGCTATGATTATGTAATTGAATCAAGTTAGATCAGAAATCGACTTTGGATCTAGTTTACAAATGTTAAAAAATGTTTCTTAAAAAGAACTAAATGTATCGATGAGGTTTATTGTGGCACTTGGATAAGTATTTAGATTTGTGGGAAGCTCAAGTTATTAAAAAAAAATTAATTTTATGCTTATGTACTAAACCTTTTAGGAAGAGTGTGAGGTCAGTGTCCAAAGAAACGAAAATTGTATGCTTTAAAAGTATAAAATTGCATTTAATAAGAAAGAAGACGATCACTCTTCGCTTCTCCAGTAAAAAGTCGAGTAAAGGAAATTTGTAGATCCAATCAATTATTTTATGTTTATGTTGCAAATTTTAAATATTTTTTTATTTTTTATAATAATATAATTCCGCTTTCATTAAATATTTTATAAGTATTGAGAAATATTAACAGGATGTTTCAACTTTGGAACGAGACAATTTTCTAAAAGACAGGCTCTTCTTTGCCAAATAAGGTCGTGTGGTAAGCTTATGTTTGAAACAATTACTAGAAAAAGTCGAAGAAGGTATTTTAAATTTTGAAGATGAAAATTGTCCAATCTTTATCAAAAGATTACACATATTACCTTAAATTTGTTTACACCAAATGATTTGAATCATATTATATATATATCTCAAAATAAAAAAGCTAATAGTATATATTATAGTTATGCCTCCTTATTAAAACATCTTACAACGAAAAAATGGTGCAATAAAATTTACCAATTGGATGGCAAGTTTTAAGAATACCATACCACTTTTGAACACTACAATGGTTAACTCACTTGTACAAGAAGTCAATTATAGCGTTAAAGTAATTGGAGACACATACCAATATGAGTTTTAAAAGGATTGGAACTTTCCACTCAATTAGAAAATTGCGTTCTAGAGTTCCGCGATGGGAGAAATTTGTTGCGGGCTCATGCCGAGACAGGCAAAAAATTTACTCGGGTCTGGGTAAAATCTAGAGTTAATTTTTCATTCAAGTTTGCACACAGAGTTTATTTTAACCAGTATAAATTAGGATTTAATTTGAAGAGTGCTTATGTTTCATTTTCTTTTTACCAGCTAATCTAGTTTTTACCTGTAGCAAATAAAGTTGTGTTTCTAAGATTAAGGGTAAGAGTATCAAAATATTTTACATCCCCTTACAATGTTTTGATGCCTGAATCGTACCCAAAAAAATTATGTGGGTACCTACTAGAACTGTTCAAATCCGGTTTGAGTCAATCCGGTCCTCATAATATCCAGATTAGGATTGGACTAGACCGTTTATAGTTTGAATAGGACCAACTCTGAATAAAATACTTATTGACCGCTCTGTCACCAGACTACAAGTACAGGTGGGCGGGCAAAACTGATACATGGAGTAGGAGGAAAAATTTTAATGGGGCCGGAACTATAAGAAAGTTTCGATTAACTTTGTAACCTTCAAAAATTTAAAATATCTTAAAACACGATTCTCCTATTTTCTCATAGGAATAAAGAAATTGCTTATTCCAATTGTCTAACAAGAATTTAAATTACTTGTGCTTTCGAATGCCCATGAAACCACTTTTTTGATATCCAAGGCGCTCGGAAGGATTTTCTTTGCAGAGCTTCTTGATGATAGAAACACCATGTTTCGTGATGTTCGGCGGAAAGTAAAGGTATTCCACTCCTTTCAAAATTTGGTTGTACGTTTTCATTGGATCTGTATTTATGAATGGCGGCCTAAAAGCAAATCCACAAGTTGCAATTATAATTTTCCAACCTAATTAGTTGAAAGAAATATACTTAAATAAAAATCTTTAAGACAAAGTTTTTTTTATGTAGTGAAAGAAAATTAGGAGCTATAACTAGAGTAATGGCCATTAAATATGAGGATTTTTTGGTTTTTTTCCTCATTTGAGTAATTATAATTTTTATTACTTATTTAAAATTTGCTAACTATATAAATAAATATAATAACTTGTTCCATATAATTTTTTTAATATCATTTTCAGAATCGCTAGAAGTCGGAATATCACACTTTAAATGAAAAAAATATCTACTCATTATATTTGTGACGCTGAGACAGATCTTGGCTTTTTTCAAAAGCTCCATCATACCCAGAGAATGTTCATCGAATGTGCTCTTATGCTTACGCACATAATACCATGCTAGTGGTTCTTAAACAAGATTGTCAATTTTATACATTTTTTGGATAGATAAAACCATAAGTCTCCAGAATTCAGATCCATACGTCATCACCTGTAAGTAAATTGTTAAATATATTTTTTACTTTAATCTCATCGACATCATTTTATCAGTGAAAACAGCTTTCACCTCCTTCCATTTCATCCAGTTGGAACTCTTCCTTATTTGACAGTCTTTTTAATTCTATATCGACAAACTGGGTTCCCAAGTATTTGCAACTTTTCCAGGAATACTTGCTACAATTCAAAGATTCCATTAAAAGTTTGACTCTTCTGTATTTCTTAGAATGCAATGAATGAGAAAATGCAAGAGATGGATACTTAATCTCATTGATCAGAAGTACAGTTTCTGGGAAATTGGGTTGCCAAGTGCAACTTTTCCAGGAATACTTGTCATAATTCAAAGATTCCAGTAAAAGTTTGACTCTGCTATATTTCTTAATGAGACAAGGCAAGAGATGGATACTTAATCTCATTGATCAGAAGTACAGTTTCTGGGAAACTGGGTTCCCAAGTATTTGCAACTTTTCTCGGAATACTTCCCACATTTCAAAGATTCCAGTAAAAGTTTGACTCTGCTGTATTTCTTAGGTTGCAATGAATGAGACAAGGCAAGAGATGGATACTTAATCTCATTGAACATAAGTACAGCTTCTGGGAAACTAGGTTCCCAAGTATTTGCAACTTTTCCAGGAATACTTGCTATAATTCAAAGATTCCAGTAAAAGTTTGACTCTGCTGTATTTCTTAATGAGACAAGGCAAGAGATGGATACTTAATCTCATTGATCAGAAGTACAGTTTCTGGGAAACTGGGTTCCCAAGTATTTGCAACTTTTCCCGGAATACTTGCCACATTTCAAAGATTCCAGTAAAAGTTTGACTCTGCTGTATTTCTTAGGATGCAATGAATGAGAGAAGGCAAGGGATGGATACTTAATCTCATTGAACATAAGTACAGCTTCTGGGAAACTAGGTTCCCAAGTATTTGCAACTTTTCCAGGAATACTTGCTATAATTCAAAGATTCCAGTAAAAGTTTGACTCTGCTGTATTTCTTAATGAGACAAGGCAAGATATGGATACTTAATCTCATTGATCAGAAGTACAGTTTCTGGGAAATTGGGTTGCCAAGTATTTGCAACTTTTCCAGGAATACTTGTCACAATTCAAAGATTCCAGTAAAAGTTTGACTCTTCTGTATTTCTTAGAATGCAATGAATGAGAGAAGGCAAGGGATGGATACTTAATCTTATTTATCAGAAGTACAGCTTATAGATGAGTTGTCGGTGAAAAGGATTCACTAATTCGGATTACATTAGAGATGTATCGCATGTGAAATTTTTTGTATTTGCGGATGCGGATGTCAAATTTGACATCCTATCCGATGAGAATGGGAATGTCAGAATGAATGTTTTGGCACATCAGGATGAGGATATCGTAATTGCTATTCTAAGCAAACGCAAGTTTTATGATTCTTAAAAATTTAGAGAGAAGATGTCAATGATACGTGTTTTCATAAAAATTTTGGATAAATTCAAAATTCAAAAATTCCGCTTAAAACTTTGACATATATAGGAAAAAAAATGTTTGAAAATGCGGATGCGGATGTTATTGCGGATGTTGAAATATGATCCGCGAATGAGGATGTTAAGAGGATGTAAAATTTTTGGCATATCCAGTTGCGAATGCGGATTACATGCATTGCCAATTGCATGAAAATGCCCGATACATCATGGCAATAGCACTTATCTTCATTTTTAAAAATTTTTAGGAAATGTTGAAAAAGTTTTTCAAAGGCAATTCTTTAAATCAAAATCTCTGTTAGTTTTGTTTTGATGCTAAAGATCTGTGAGAACCAGAGTCGTCTTCAATCTTCTTTTAATCATCCGATTTACTGTATCTACATATTATGATAGATATTTTTCTACAGTTGTTCCTCAGAAATCTCAAAACTGTGGTGTACTGAATACACGGATGCAATAAAAAAGATCTGAATGAAAAAGTAGATTCAATTTTCTTAGTTGGAGGGTTGAAAGAATAATCCAAATTGGCATGTTTGATAAGAATAATACTCGCAGTTACTTGTTATCTAAGGAGTTATAGAAAGATTCACCAAATTATATTTTTCTCTTGCTACATTTGATCTTTTTCTGTATCAGCTTATTTGGCTTCTTTTAATTCTTAAAATTATAGCATTACCAAAGTCCCTTAATTAATTTATGCCTTGCTAAATCATTGGTTATACAATATAACGTATATATTTTAATGTTCTAATGATTGTAGAAGGGCACGCGATCATAAAAACTGTAGATGCCTGGAGCAATGTCATATTTTCGGATGAAGCACATTTTGAAGTTCATGGCCACCCATCTTCGGTAGTGAGACGAAGTGTAAACGACCCTCTACGTCTACGAGATGGACACATTTAGCAAGCCCCAAAATATCCACCTAAAAAGATGTTTGGGGGAAGTTTCACTGCTAAAGGTCCAGGAAGTCATATACATGTCGAAGGAATGATGAACAGCGATAAGTACATGAATATCTTGCAAACCCATTTGCTTCCTATTGTAGAAAAAGACTTTCCAGATGGAGGGGCTATTTTTTACAAGACCTTACTTGTGAAAATGTGTTCGACACTGGTAAAATCAATGCCAAAGCGTGTGAGAATGGTCATACAGGCCAAAGGTGGACATATTTCTTATTAAATATGAATAATATAATAAACACTTTACACTTGTTTGTTATTTTATTTTTCCCACCACTGTCCCAATTAATTTGCACAGTACAAAATTAACTGTTTGAATAACTAACAAGATATTCATCGATCTAGCTTATCTATCTACAAACTAAATAACATATCGACTAACATTTTTATTTACGAAAAAAAGAAACAACTATGAAATTATTCCAATATTTTAAAATTCTATAAATATATCCCATTAAATTTTGTTTAAGATCCAATTTGGACCCAAAAGCGTAAAAAGAATAGATGAATCCTGATCTTACATTCCAGTCATTAACTCGAAAATCAAGATGCCAATTGCCCAGTAGTCGACCGCTTCATCATGTCCTCTATTTAAAATAATTTCTGGGGCCACGTATTCTGGAGTTCCACAAAACGTCCACGTCATTTTTCCAATTTCAATATTCTTGGCAAAGCCAAAGTCAACCTAAATAAAAAAAAAGAGTCAATCAAATTTTAAAAAGAAAAATATTTAATATCCTTTACAAATTTATTGTGTCTCTTTTGGAACATGTTACATTTTAAAAAATTGAACCAAAATAGTACCCTGGCAAAAATATTAATATTGCCACTAATGCTGACTTCTTATGTAAGTACATTAAATATCTTTATTTAATATCTATCAGTGCCTCAATGCGTGTGGACAATTTGCTTTAATATGATTTGAAAGATATTGCTTTGTTTTTGTGCGTATACCTGTGCTTTTGAATCGATGTTAAGTTAGTTGATTCGCATTTATTGACTGTAACGTTTTAGTGAGATGAAAAAAGACATATAATGAAATTTTTTTTATCATTACTCCTTGTGATTTTCATTGAAATCTAAAGTTTTATGAAATCAATCACTAAAAATCTAAAGTTTCAGGAATTTGAAAAATTATTTTTTGAAAAAATTTTATGGGAACGTGATTTTCCCCAATTTCCCCATATAATAAAGCGAATTCTGCCAACTTTAAGCATAGAAAAATATTATTATAAATACATACGCGGTTATACCATAAAGTAGGTAAATATTATAAGTAGAAGTAGAGGTAAGATTTAAGTCAAAATTCTTTATCCAACAATTACACTTAACAAACACCTACCTAACTTTTTAAAATTTTTAAACCTGAGAAAATATTGATTTAATTAAAAAAAAATTTTTTTATTTAAATTTAATATATACATATTTTTTGATGTTAGAAGATATGTCAAATAATTTTTAAAAAAAAAAAACAAAAATTTTTGGGTGATTATATTTAAAAAAAAGTATTGACAAGTTTCCTCATTTTTCTAAATTTCGTTTACAAAAGAGTGCTGAAAAGGATCAAAGAAGTTTTATCTCAAATAAAATTAAAAAAATTAAATATTTTAATCTTTAAAAAATATTATTAATTGAAACTTAATTTATATAATAGAATTATTTCTATAGGAATATGCCAGATTCAGTATTTGAACCTAAACCTTGAAGCTACCTTCTATAACACTGTGTAATAAATTTGAGGTTCAAAAAAGTACAAGTTAAGTAAAATCTCTTTCTGGGTCAAAAAATAGTTCTGGTTCTGAATATTACATTTATTCCTCCAAATAAGACACCGTTTTCCTGTACCAAGTACCATATGTTTTATAATATACTGCAAAATTTTCCATATTGAGCACAACATTGCAAATACTGGATTACAAAAAACAAAGCAAAAATTTAGTTGGTATAACAAAACATTTATTCGTTATGAATTAAAAATACGCGTGTGTCAGTTTAAACAACTTTTGCCCTTCTAAGCCTCTTGTATGGAGTGTGATCTTTTTTTTTATACCACAGAAGAAGTCTGCCAACATACAAGGATTCCATTTTCCTTTGAATCGTCGCTCCATCACTGAAATATCCTGATGTTAATCTCTTGCCATGTTCATCACTCACATCACCAAAATTTTCCGCTTAAAAATCCGAGAGTAGATATCATGAACTTTTAGAGACATGTTACTTCCAATATCATGATAATGATTCCACAGATCATTCACAATTTGCATAAGTCTTCTGAACGATGGTTCCCCAGAAGTTATCATAAACTTTCTTGAATGACTTAAAGGCAAGTTTCTCTTTATTTCATTAAGTACAATTTTTCGAATTTGGAGACCTATGAAGTTACCTTCTTTAATTTTAGCTTGCTCAGGGAAGGGAACTTCTCTGCAAGATATTCAAATGTAGAGAATTCCTTGCCCAAGGCTTTCATAAATTGCTTAAACAAGCCACGTTTTTTATGCTATCACCTTTTTTTCACTGCGCAATTTTATCTCGGATCGACCAATCCTTGATTACCCGATGTTCAGTTCTGGCTCTGGAGTTTCATAAGCACAAGAAGCAGCAAAATTTAGCATAGCTAAGCTGAAGGCCAGTAAGCATGACCACAACCTTGAAATCTGCACAAATATGCCAGTTATGGTCATCATAAACTCAATTTTTTCTTTGGTTAAATAAAGATCCCTGTACAAGTCATCATTGATTTATTCTCGCTTTCTGGATGATTCGCCCCCACATATTCACCAGTGGAATGTTCATCTGCACTGCTGGAACTCTGCATTCCTTAATCTGGAGGTTTTTGCACAGGTAAGTTTTCTGAATGATTTACTGGATGCATTGCTGATTGATAACTTTGATAAATTATGTTTTTTTAGCTGTAGTATACCCTGTAAAATCTTGTTGACAGAAATAGCATTCATTGGAGTGATTTTTCTGCTCGACCCATATCATTGGTACAGCAAACTTCATGTGAACATTTCTTCCTGCATACCAGGCACTCAATGTCTTCACACCTGTAAGGCAACAAACATGAGGAGCTCATGATTTATCCTGGTCTCCCAAGTCACAATCAAAATACGCCTTGTACATTTTCTTGGTATAGCGTGTAATACTGCGATTTTCTTTAACAAAAGTTAATTCCCCACATATGTAAGATAATCTGTTTGGATCATTTTTGCCGTGTCTTGCACTCATTATTGAAAACAAAAAAGATCTGAAAGAAAACATTAAACACAAGCTTTCAGGTATCAGTAATAAGTGATAAACTTAATACACCAGTAAATAGGTTTTTAAACTGTACTGTGATATTCATCATATCGCATTGTAGGTGTTACTAAGATTGTTCACTATCCCTGGGTTGAAAACCATTTGACAATGCGGTAGAGAATTTTATTTAATAATAATGACAAAAAGGGTATACACTGACACTTCTGCAAAAACCATGCCTAATTCAACAAAAAGAAGGCCAGAAATGGATTTCCCATCTCATTTTGCATATAAAAATGATCATAGATCTCGTGTACTTTTTTTGAGTGTTGCACAGTGAATTAGTCTGCATTGACGTACATAATTTTTTTCATGATGATGCATCGATATACTTTTGGAATGACCCTAACATTCTAGATTTAACAATGTAAAAATGTATCAATTATTTTGCATTGACCGTTTTACTAATCACTTCTTTTTTTTATCTTTATCGCACAAATTTATTCTTTTTTTTTATGATCGTACAATTCCCGAACACATTTGAAATTGCTTAGTTTTATCTGAAAAATATTTAAAAGTTTTAACTATGCAAAGATAATAAAATGTTAAGAAATTACAAATGGATCGTTGATAAAAATATTTAATTAGCTTTTTTCGAAAATAATCCCAAAATGATTTCCATTTTGTCTAATTTATTATGTTCTTCTTGACCCATTTCTTCTCACATTCAGTTTAAATTTACAAAAAATGAATGAATATTTCAAATATATGTGGAATTCAAAAGAAGCTACTTCTTCTTCTTCTTCATGCTCAACAGTTCCTACTTGAGCTCAACAGTTCGACCTGCGTTATGAAATCAAATAATTTTTTTAGGAGCAAAATAACCATAAAATTCCAAGAAATGTTTTCCGACAATGACAAGTTTGAATACTTAGCACATACTTTTTCCTTCCAAAATGAACTAGGATTAATTCACAATATCAGGTAAAAGAAATGATGCTTTTTAGTAGAAGATATTGCTGTAGCAAATGAGGTTAGCGGAAAGAGATTGGCGCATGTTTTCAAATTTTCATGGATATATGTAGGAGAGGGATGCTAGCAGGCAAGTGTTATCCATTGTTATAAACAGCACTTTCATATATTCACAAAAATTTTTGGTTGTTTGAACACAAAGAAGAAGATTCCAGGAGTGGCAATGTGTGGATAATAATAGATCCTTTTGCAGCAAACAATGAAGATATCGATTTAAGGATAAATGAAGGCAAGACAATCTCTGGATGCGATGACATTCTCAAAGCTAAATTGCAGTCATCATTATCAAGATCGCATTTCTGGCTCTCGATAAAATATGATGATTATTTATTCATTACTGAGTTAAAGAAGTAATGAAAATTTTGATTCAATGTCACAACATTATTTTGTGCGAAAATACTTTTTCACCAACAAAATTATTTCAAACAAGCAGTAACGAATATGACATTTTTAACTTTGTTACATTTACCTCCATTTTATATTAAATAATTTAAAAGTTTCCCGATTGTTTTATATAAATTTGTTAATTGTTTTAAATCATATCACTGGTCTTCCAAATTTAAGATTTAGGTTTAGCGGTCCATGATGTTCGGAATGTTAGCAACTATCGAGATAGATATAGTCTATCTTTAAGCATTAGTCACTTAGGCAGATAAGGAAAATGGTGTCTAAATTAAGTAAATAAGCTAGTTAAATATATAGTGTTATGACAGATCATATTTTGCGATTAATCGATTAAAGATAATTAATGGATTTTCTTATGAGGCTTCTTAGTTAAAAATACTTTGTTTAGTTTTTGGCATCCAAGGTAACGATATTTAATTCTAAAAATATAAAATTTTTAATAGTTGGTATAGCATGCAAGTGAACAATATTCTTCCATAACTTGGAATATCCTAAGGACTATCATGATTCGTTTTGGGACCCAGTATTACCGGATACTAGCTATATATTTGAATCGTTAAACATGGTTGAATTTTAGCCAATAAGATACGAGTTTTTGCCCATTCAATTTCATTGATCAAAATTTATTCAAGAAATTTTCAAAATAATTAAATCGATTCTCATTTAATTTGATTAGTTAAAACTAAAAATTATTTAAAATTCTAATCCAATTAAATCAAACATTTTGTAAGCTCTCAATAACAAAAAAAGAGCAAAAATTTTAAATAAATATAAAATATAATATAGATTCATATAAGGATAATCACATGGAGTTTATTATAATGTTTTATATTTTTTAAAATTTGGAAAGTAAACCAGTCAATAATTGCATTTGAAGAAAAGGAGGTTGAATCCTGAACTAACTTACTAATTTGCAGTATCCTTGAGAATCAAGCATCATGTTCTCTGGTTTAAGATCTCGGTAGATAATTTTTTTGTTGTGCAAATATTCCAAAGCTTCCAGAACACAAGCAACATAAAATCTCGTAGTGAGAAAATCGAAGGTGTTTCTGAAAAAAGAATTTGCAAAAATGATTTTTTTCTACTGGTCAAGAAAATAAATGTGTTTTTATCGTTTATAAGGCAAATATTTTTTAAATGAAAATGAAAATTTATTTTTGAATAAGTATTAAAATAGCATAACTATTTTTTCCTTAAATAAAAGATTCTTTCTAAAGTTGCTTTAAAACTTCAAATAAGTTTTATATAATTTATTTAAAGCATTAAACTACACGAATATATTATTAATTTGTTTCGCTAAATTTCTACTGTTTGTTCTTTGCTAATCTCAAATCATTGAAATAATTTCTCACATAATCGGTAGGTAGCAAGGTAAGGATAAAGTTTGAACGCTTTCATTTACTTAGAGTATATTTGCTTTATTCTTGGGTTCTTGGGGTCTAGTAATTATGTGTAAAATAATTGTAATGTTTGCGTTTGTTAACAAAGCTTCTAATTTAATTTAATGCTGATGAATTCAGAATTTCTAAAAATAATTTTATATAATTTATGTTATAGTACACATTTGTTGAAAGATTGTAAATGTTATAGTAAAATGGTGAAAACAGTAATCCAAAAAATCTTTAAAAGTTCCAATAAAAATTATACTTATTGTATGCTTTGTTAGATCCATGTGGATCAGAATTTTTCTTATATAATTTGCAAAATTATATTGAATAAACTATATAATATATATATATAGGCATATATACAGTAACGTAACGAGTGACTCATTAAGAGAATTAGTTTCATTTTCGCCCAATTCATAATTAAATTTGTTCCCCCAAAAGTGTTTTTATAGCATAAATATGTGAAAAATAAGCAATTTCCATAAATAAAGTTGCAAAAAAAGTTTTGAAGATTTTAATGTGGAGGTAAATCAATTTTTGGCAGAGAAATGATCATATAGCCTTTATGATTTGGTAAACTTGTATACACAGAATTAGAAGACTTATGAACTCTTTTAAAATGTCCACAATAACTTCCTAACTTAAAAAGTATTTTAATAAAAAGCCAATTCATAATTTTAAAAAATTTGATTTCCATAAACTTTAGGGTTACTCATTTTAATGAAAACATATTATTTTTACTAATTAACTAATTAACCACAGTTTTACTAATTAACTAACAACATATAGTAATTTTTTTCACATTATATTAGACTCATCATCCAATACTTGGTTAAATGATAATTGACTTTAATTTTATGAAATTTAGTAAAGATTGAATGTTTTGTTTTGTTAATCTAAACACCAAAAGTCAAACACTGATGATTATTATCCAACTTTCAGCTGTTTTTGAAGGTATGAATATTGCAATTATTTGGAATCCGTATTTTGAATGGTAGCCAATGTATTTTTATTTACATTGATATATAAGTGAGTTAGATGAGGAAAATATATGAACCTGTCCCTCAAAATAGTCCATACTTCGCCACCAAGGCAAGATTCCAGAAGCAAATATACATAGCGTTCATCCTTGAACGTTTTGAAGCACCTGAAATTAAAAGCATGTTTGATAAGAGAGAAGTGAATTAAAAAAACACATTTAAAGTAGAGAGTCAATTAATTTTCTAGTTCCAATTTTTTTCTTCCTTTTTCAGGACTGGTTAATTAATCGTATACAATAAGACATGAGTAACTGTATTTCAACACTAAATATCGTAAAAAACGACTAAGTGCCTTTTAAATTTTAACCTATATGATACTCTACATATACTATGTGATTGAACATCACCTGATACTTCCATTCACTAACATTCTATGAAGTCTAAACATTTTACACAATTATTATTAATTGATTATTTTTATTTACAAATAATTCTATTGAAATTTTGTCGCTTAGCGTGGTTCTAAAATTTGTAATAAAAAGTCCTGCAGCTGAGAAAACTCTCTCCAACTCATCTAAAGTTGGCGGATCATTTTTCCATTTCTAACTAAATTCTCAATACCCATTGATTTTTGCCAGTAATTTCAAATAGCTTTACTTAATTTAACAAAAGACACGGTAACAGTGTCTCTTTCAAGATGAATTTTTATGGGTTGACATTTATCTATATAATAATTGAATCTTTAGTTTTTTCATTGAAGTTAAGGAAATCAACATTTTTATTTTCTATTCATATAAAAAATACAGTTAGCTTTTACACATATATCAGCGTTCAGGGAGTGGAGACTTTCTTCTTTTCTCCGTAATCATCGAAGTATTGATTGGAGGTATAGTTAAAGCTAATATTTAAAACGCGTACCTTAACATAAATAAACATATGGTTGTAATTTAAGTGTTTCTGAAAGGCATTGTTACTACATCACTTTTTCCTAGCTAAAATGACTTTATATCCATATAAATATTATTTTACTATAAACATTGTTTTAAACAGATGATCTAAACTGCTTTAATGATTTTATAAATAAATTTATCAAAGACCAAACATATTTAGGACAACCACCAAATTAAAAACAGTTTCAAAATATACTTTCACAACATCAATTAAAAATAAGCAAAAACTTCATCGTTTTTTTGAAGCTTGGTGAAAAAATATTAAACTTTTTCAAATCAAAAGTTCAAGATCAAATCTCATTATGAATAAAATAATCTATCTAGCTCTTTAAATTAAGCTCTCATATAAATATCTTTAGAATATAGAAATAATAATATATTTATAAGTAAAGAAGAACAAAGATATTGACAATAATATATCATAATATGCACCTAGTCTTGAAAGGTAAAGGTAGATTTTAGACAGATTCGAAACCTGGTAAAAAGCCAGGCATCTATACCTCTTAAAGTTGAAATTAAGCAAATTCACACGGGATATAATCAAATTCAAATAAGAAAAAAAAACAAATTCAAATTTTAATTTTAAAATTTGAAGGAGAATTTTTCTATTTTTCTACCAATTTTTTTTGGATTTTTTTTTGATAAAAGTTTTGAATATATTTTTAAATTTTAATGAAACATACACATTCAAACATACTTGTACAGATGTGTGAAGTTTCAAACATTCTTACTTACTTTCTTACATACATTATTATTTCACTAACACATTCGTATCCAAAAAACAGAGACACATATTTGGGAATAAAGCACTCACACATATAGTCCAAGAAGTCTAAAATTTATCAAAATTTTGAATTTTTTCATTCGCATTTTGAATTAGCTTGTTCTGCTTTTTAACCCAGTAACCCATAAAATGCAAATCGTCTGAGTTATGTTATAATTAAATTTATTAAAAAAAGATGATTAATTTTGTAAAACCGAGGCCTGAAATCTTTAAGGAGTTTTATCTTAGCATTTTGGTTTTATAAAAAATATATAAATTCCATAAAAAATTGTTAATATTTTTGGTCTATGATATATCGTAATAATGGTCAGTAACAACTTTTCTTTTAAATAAACAAATTTAAACCAGTTAGACAGCCAGGGTCAACAATATAAAATATGATGGTCAACTTTTATAAATCCTTTTTAATACAAATCATCTGCATTAAATTAGATATCGCCTGATTATTTCGGTCTCTAACTCTCACAAAACGGATTAGAGAGTTTTACGTCATTCCAATTTTATGTGGTTGATTTCAAATATAAAACATCTACTCAAATTTACGTGTATATTTCTAAACAAGTCAAAATTATAAATTAAAAAAAACAGTTCGAAAATAAGAAGAAAAAAATGTTTAAATAAAAAAAAGTCAAATTTAAGCCCTTTATCTAAAAAAAAATATGGAAAAAGATAGTAGTAATATTTCTCAAACACAAAATTTAGTATGAACTTTACATGTTGATCTATTACAGTCAGCACACTTTTTTTACCTCTTTTCCTTGGCTCACATGTGGTAATATAACACAGATCGCTGGACTTGAGCTTGTTCTATCCCAAAGAAACGTATCAGATCTCTAGTAACATGATGAGTTTACGGCATATATATGTTACAGGGAAATTGCGAAATTAGGGATTTCATGAAACACCTAAAATTTTTAGTAACTTTATGAAATTACTGTTTTACTTAGGGATTTCATAAATTACCTAAAATTTTCAGGGATTCCGCGTATTTACTGAAAACAAAGGCGTTTTATTACACTAGTTTACTGAATACAATAGTAATGTGTGAGAATATAAACAAGCCTCTCGATTTTTCACACCTATCTCTAAACATGTCTTAGACAAAAATATGCCAACATCACAACTGAAGCTGTAGAACTGTTTAAGTCATATTGCTTTGTATGTCAAGAAAAAAAAAAGCGTATCAAAACTAAAGTGTGTTGTTGTAAATCCTATTTTATCCAAGGAATTTAACTCTAGAAGTCAAGTTGATCTTATTGACCAGTAATCATCTTCACAAGGTTCGTTCAAGTGGATCATGGTTTATCAGTGTCATCTCACAAAATTAGTTCTTCTAAGGCCTTTGACTTCAAAAAGAGCTGCTGAAGTTGCTTTTCACCTGTTCGATATCTTCTTAATGTTTGGTGCACCAGCAATCTTACAAAGCGAAAATGGCTTAGAATTCACATCTAGAGTCATCACAGAGCTTAAAGACTTATGGCCAAATCTCATCATAGTTCATGGCAAACCAAGAAATCCACAAAGCCAGGGATCCGTAGAAAGAGCAAATTGTGACATTAAAGACATGCTAGTGGCTTGGATGAATGACAATAATACTCAGGACTGGACAGTAGGGGTTAAATTTGTTCAACAACAAAAGAACTGTGCTTATCATGCTGGTATCAAAATGACGCCTTATAAAGCAATGTGTGTAGAGAATCCTAAAGTTGGATTGACTTCTTCTAGTTTATCAGACGAAATTCTTGAAAGATTATAATCTAAAGATGATCTTCTTGCAATAAATCAAGCGTCAACCATAAATACAACTGAACCAAGTTTTCATGAAAATCCTCTGCTCTTTCCCGTCATTGAACAATGAAACAACTCTTAATTTGTGGCTTCAAGATATAATTCACCAGCGAAAAAAAGCATACGAGTCCTAACTATCACAGGCTGAAAGAATGGTGAAACGCTCTTGTGTTTATTTGAAAGAAGGAGAAGTTGGGGATAATGTCGCTGTTCCAATTCCTAAAGTTAACATAGGTAGAGGAGACCCAAAAAATATCCTTGGAGTTATTCTTAATCGAGATGAGTCTAACATGTACAGAATTGCAATTAAATCTGGGATTCTTAGTACAAAATACTCTAGAAATCAGTTTGACCTCTGTTCACAAAAGCTTTTAAACGAAGATGACGTCAACAAAGAACGCATCATTACACTGCATGAAGCTCTTAAAGCGACTGCTTCTGGAGGACAAGGATTTTTTCGTTGTGACTACAGCAAAAGTCAGAAACAGTGTCAGACAAATAGATGCAAATGCTTCAAAGCGAGGACACTTTGTAATAGTATATGTCATAGTAGCTTTACTTGTCGAAATAAAAATTAATACTTTTTATTTTTCTCGTTTTTCAGTTTTATCAATTGATTTAACAAAGCAATTAAATTAAAAATTAAAGTTAATCGCGATATAAAATTTTTTTAGGAACGCGAAGGGTTTCATGTTCTAAAACTATTTTAGATTTGTGTATAGTTTAAAAAGAACATTCAGTAAATATGAAATATTAATTAGGTTCACTATCAGGGGTCATAATTCAGTTTTAACCTTTATCTATACTAATGATGCTTAAGAATCTATAAACAAACCACTTTTAGGGATTTTTTCATATTCTCACACATTACTATTGTATTCAGTAAACTAGTGTAATAAAACGCCTTTGTTTTCAGTAAATACGCGGAATCCCTGAAAATTTTAGGTAATTTATGAAATCCCTAAGTGAAACAGTAATTTCATAAAGTTACTAAAAATTTTAGGTGTTTCATGAAATCCTTAATTTAGCAATTTCCCTGTAACATATATACGTCCTTCGCGTTAGCACTAAATCATCCGTCCTATGAGGGTTAGCGTGTTACAAGAAAATGAGATTGCTTTCAATGGAATATGCATAGAGTGGCAAAGATGGGGGTTGCAAAGAATGCAAATGATTAAGGGGGGGGGGGGGGGGCTTTTTTCGAAAATATGATTACTTCACGATGTATTCACAATTGCAGCGCATCATGATGTTCTTTTCACTGAACACGTGCTCCTGCTGCTTCGACTCCACCACGTAGCTTTTGTTGATGCACTTCAGTGCATACGTCACTGCCGCTTTGTCGTCATCTCTTTTCTTTTCCTTCACCTGAAACACAAACATGTGGTGAGATGGCATGTGCATAAATAAGTCTCAACCCTATTAGTGCTGGACAAAATTTGTCCGCTCAAGTGCGGGGGGGGGGGGCGTAAAGTGCCCCCCTATTTTTCTCAGATATTAATAAGTTTTTATAAATATTTTTAATGTTACATATATATTTCAACTATGCTGAATTCAGTGGTGATGTCCATTTTTTTTTATCAAAATCAATCAAACCTGTCAAAAAATTGATTTATATTTGACAGCTCATCTCAAAAAGGAACTTTTTATTTAAATAATTATATAAAGTTTTTTACACATCTATACACATTTTCAAATATGCTGAATTCAGTGGTGATATTCATTTTTTTTTATGAAAATCAATCAAACCTGTCAAAAAATTGATTTAAATGTGACAGCTCATCTCAAAAAAAACTTTTTATCTAAATAATTATATAAAGTTTTTTACATATATATACCCATTTTCAAATATGCTGAATTCAGTGGTGATATTCATTTTTTTTATGAAAATTAATCAAAACTGTCAAAAAATTGATTTATCCCAAAAAGAAAGGATCAGTCACGGTTTTTTGAATTAGAGAATTACGTTTAATAGAAAGTATAGGGAGATGATGAAGTTTACCGTGTATGGCATTTTACACACATATACCCATTTTCAAGTAGGCTGTGTTTACTGGTTATATTACTTTTTTTTTATAAAAAAATAGTCAAACCTGACAAAATAATTTAAATATGACAGCCTATGTCAAAATTAAAATTTTTATTCTTATAAAAAGTTTTTTATACATTTCAAGTATGCAGAATTTATTGGTGATGTCATTTTTTATGAATTCAATAAAACCTGTCAAAAAAATCGATAATTCACTCAAAATATTTCATTCTACTTTACTACTTTCGGATTATTTGATTATTCATAAAGCTTTTTTAGCTTTCAAAACTAATTTTTTTCAAGGGTTTATATTTAAAAATGTAGTTGTCTATTACATATACATTTAAAAGCAACATCTTGTTCATTATTCTCAGATAAATGATGGTAGAGTAGTGTCAGATAAAAATATCTTTTAAGACCATTTTATTCTGAACTTACTATGCAACACAATTATAAAGTCTATTATGAAAAAAAAAGTTAAATTAAAATAATAGATAATGAGTGCAGATAATGTTGTCTATATAAGCAGAACCTAATATACACTTAAAATAGATAACAACGTTTGATCGTTTTTATCTAATCAACTGTTTATTCTCTATCTAAATTATTCATAATATTTTGTGGTTTTTAATAATTCATATCTAATTTACGGGCATCGAGATAATAAAAAATTAAAGATTACTTTACTATTCTACTCTGAATTATTTATTTTGCCTCAAATGTCGCACAAAAAAGAACAAGTGAAGGATTTATGTAAAAAACATTGGGGGAGGGGTCGTATTATGTCAGTTCGAGCACTGAAAATGGGTCCCAGATGGGTTTGAAATTTAAATTATATTGGGGTCTGGTAAAGATAGTCCAAAAAAATTTTTTGGGCCCAGTTTATATGAGAGAAAGGTATTTTGGAGATATTGGGGGTTCTCATGTAGATGGGACAGAAGGATTAAGGGCTTCCAGGCCCTTAAAAATTTCTATCGCATCTGATGGAGATGATTTTTGATTGATTCATTAAAAGCTTTCCTCCGAGTATAACACAAAAATATTGATTTAATTGTTCAATCTCAAACCTTTCATGAAAGATTGTTCTTTAAAAATAGTATTTAAAATATCCCAAATGTTAAAAAATCGATTATACGAATAAATAGCTGGTCCTAAAATAGCTAGTTCTAAAAAAGCTTGACCAAAATAGCTACTTCCATACCAAATAAACTTGTTCTAAAATACATAGTTTAACAAAATAGTAAATTTAGAACTAGCTGTTTATCTGTTTCGACTAGGAAAAATTCGGTTTGGAAGAACACGATCATAATTTGTTTTTTACAATAAAAAACTTTTTATTTTTATTAATTTGTTTTTACAACAGAAATATTCCTATTCATTATAAAAATAATGGGAAACTTTTCTCTTCAGAGGATTTCTATTTCTAGGTTTAAAAAAGTAGTAAAGCTGATTTACTTTATAATTAAAATTTATATAACATTAAAAAGGAGGTCGTATGTGCTAACATCAACGTCAAAACTTTTATAGAGAAAGTATTAAAATTAATAAAATCTATTTAAAATTCATAAAATCTATTTAAAATTCATAAAGCAAGGTTTTGTAAAAAAAATCGTAAGTATATTTATTCAATATTTGATAATATAGGTAATGCCAGGTAAAAATTCAAATGTTGAAATTTCTTCATTTTGGAGTCTGTGTTTTGAAGTTTGAATGCTTCCATTAATTTCTTTAGCTTTTTTACTTGTAGTCTCTCTTTCGCCTGATAAATAAGCAGTCAACTTAGTTCTTTGCATACTTTCTTCGTGTTGAATGGCCATAACGAAGGATGTGGGGAATCATATAGGGTCTGAATAGCTCGGTGCGATCCTTCAAGCTTGTTCGTGGTTCTTGGTAAACAATCAGTCGACCTTTGTTCAACACTCCAAATTATTGCTGAAAATAAGCTTTCTTCTTCCTTTTGTTCTTTGGGGCCTTCCAATGTATGTATCTTCAAAATAACAGTATAATTCATCCATCTTTTCTTCTATTTGAAGATCTTCAAGTGTATCCAGCAATTCTTCAAATGCTTGGGTTATTTCATCTTGGGGTAGGAATGCTAATGCAGCAAGCAATTTACAATAAAGTCGGGAGTTTGTATCATTTACATAACTATTTGTTAGCCCACTTTGAATTTTCCTCCAAATTGCGTGAGAAAGATGGAAGAAACATCCTTGAATCTCTACATTTTCAAAGACATATTTGAAAGCATTCATAACTGGTTTCTCAAAATCAGTGGTAATTGTGCTTGGCTGTAAGTTTGGGCGCTTTTGTTTCAAGTGTACTGTAAACACATCAAGTGTGTAGCAGTTGCAAGTATTCTAGCATAGTTTTACTTGCGAAAATTAGAATTTCATTGGAATCACATTCACCATAAAGTACACTGTAAAAAGTCTGTTTGAAATTTAAGCATATTTTTTGGTGTTTAGATTATTTTGAGCCTAACATGTGTCTAAAATCTAAATACTTAATCTTATTTCTTATATTTCCAAAAAGTGTATAGGAAGTAAATATTACTTTAGTTATTTGAACACAATTCTTCTCTCTGTGTTTAATTTTGAAGACTTTTTAACTGAGAGCGTTACATTTCTCATACACTTTCTTGTTTTATATTTCTCAGCGTTGTTTGCTGACTCGTCACATCTTTGCGACATTTGATCATTTTACAACAAGTTCATCTCTTATATCCATTTTTTTCCTTTCGTGTTTACAAATTGGCATAGGTGATCTTTGTTCCATGTTGGCTTCACAATCCTGTTTATTTTACACTTCTTGTATCACATTTGTTTTGATTTTATCCACATTTCAACCGCGTTTCTATACTTCAAAAGTTGTATTCCTCGTAATTTTTCTTTTATGACTTTGCTTTTGCTCCAAGCTTAAAATATTAGGATTCTTTTCATAGCCACAATTGTGTGAAGCTCAATATTTAAATTTTTCAATCCGATCCCTCGTATCTTCATCACTTCTCAATATTGTCGTCGTAATTTTCACCAACAATAAAATAAATCGCAGTTGTTGCAGTTCCTTTACAGCCTTTAGTGACGGATCTCCAATTTTGCGTTTCGTTATTGCTTGTATTCCTATAAACTGAAACAAATATTGTAAAGAATTTTAGAACAATAAATATATTCCTATTCAATATAAGAATTGTTGTGAGAAGAAGAGAAAACTGAAAGCTAGAGCTTTTATTCAATAAAAATGATAATAAAGTGATTTCTGTACAAAAAGGGTGATATATAACTATAAAATTTGTATGGTAATAGAAGCAATGAATGACAAAGAAAAAGTCATATTATTCAGTATTCAATTATGACGTGAGTCTGAACACTTAAAAACAGCAAGAAGGTTATGGTGAGACATTCGAATGATGTAATCTGAAAAACTGTGAACAGCAAAAAGAAAAAGGTAAGTTGTGGTGAGACATTCGAATGATAATTTTCAAAGATTCAGACTCAGTATTATGTATTTAAATATGTATGAGTTAAAAATAAAGGAGGCATATATTGCTTTACCATAAAATAAAGTATGATATAATTCTGATATTCATAAGAAAAATAAATTTTTAAAACCTCACATTTTAAATATCATTTTTGTTTGAAGTTTTTTTCAATTTTTGATTATTTTTAAATCAAATTTATAGAATAAAACCGATAACAGGAAACAATTTAGAAAGTAAAAAATAAAAGTATGAAAAATCGCTTTTGCCTCCATAGATAACCAAAAAGGGACATTTGATTAAAAAAGTCATACTTCAAAAATTTTACAATTTTTATTTTAGTTTTTCATAATTTTAAGTCATATTGCATTCTTATTTTTATGCATAAAGTTATAACAAGTGTGTGTGTGTGTGTGTGTGTGTGTGTGTGTGTGTGTGTGTGTGTGTGTGTGTGTGTGTGTGTGTGTGTGTGTGTGTGTGTGTGTGTGTGTGTGTGTGTGTGTGTGTGTGTGTGTGTGTGTGTGTGTGTGTGTGTGTGTGTGTGTGTGTGTGTGTGTGTGTGTGTGTGTGTGTGTGTGTGTGTGTGTGTGTGTGTGTGTGTGTGTGTGTGTGTGTGTGTGTGTGTGTGTGTGTGTGTGTGTGTGTGTGTGTGTGTGTGTGTGTGTGTGTGTGTGTGTGTGTGTGTGTGTGTGTGTGTGTGTGTGTGTGTGTGTGTGTGTGTGTGTGTGTGTGTGTGTGTGTGTGTGTGTGTGTGTGTGTGTGTGTGTGTGTGTGTGTGTGTGTGTGTGTGTGTGTGTGTGTGTGTGTGTGTGTGTGTGTGTGTGTGTGTGTGTGTGTGTGTGTGTGTGTGTGTGTGTGTGTGTGTGTGTGTGTGTGTGTGTGTGTGTGTGTGTGTGTGTGTGTGTGTGTGTGTGTGTGTGTGTGTGTGTGTGTGTGTGTGTGTGTGTGTATGTATGTATGTGTGTGTGTGTGTGTGTGTGTGTGTGTGTGTGTGTGTGTGTGTGTGTGTGTGTGTGTGTGTGTGTGTGTGTGTGTGTGTGTGTGTGTGTGTGTGTGTGTGTGTGTGTGTGTGTGTGTGTGTGTGTGTGTGTGTGTGTGTATGTGTGTGTGTGTGTGTGTGTGTGTATGTGTGTGTGTGTGTCTTAAAAATAGACCTTATCCTAATTAAACTGTATAAAAATATGATGGTACCCTAAATGCCTCCAAATATATATTATATATATGTTAAGACCCCACTACCATAAACTCCTAAATCCACGACTGGAGATAACTACCTACGTTTTTCTTGGTATAAAAAGGATATACCAACTTGACCCTTCCAAAGCCTCCTTGTCCCAGAATCGCGATGACTTCCAGGGTATTCAAAGTCAAATCCTTGAAAAGAGGATTCTCTTGCACGTAACTCTTCTTCATCCGATAAAGCTCCGTCATTGATTCCGATCTGATTGATGCCGTCGTTCTAAATGCCAACATGAACTTTCTGTATACCAGAAGAAAAGGAATTGCACTATTCAGTAAATAACAACACCCAAAATAATATCAGTCACAGTAGAAAATTCGTAATGAAAGCCGGTGGCGTAGTTATAACCACCCACCGGTCTCTTGCCATTCTTAAATTCAATTATCAATGCATATTTCAATCGAATTTTGGAAAGTTGAGTTATACTTGTTTTTGATATTCTAGGCCTTTAGATTGTGCTCTCTTATTTTTATTAGCGTAATTTGACAGTCAAATAAAAGTATATTTGAGATTGAATGAGTATTTCCTTTTTGACAAAGAGATTACATGGAATGTTACAATTTTCCAGTAATAAAGATAAAAAAGTGTAAATGAGTCAATTTACGCAAAAAACCACTTTTATGTGTTGCTGCGCTTCAAATGTAGGCTTGCACATATGACTTGCTAATTTTTAGATCCAAGATTTCCCAAGATATTTAGCAACTTTACTAGTAAGTTTACTACTTAGCATTGGTTTGGACCATAAATTAAATCCGTTCTAGCGTTGTGAGTATACCTGGACAATTGAAATAATGTTGTGTGTTGTTTATGTGTTGATTGCAGGGCGGACATAGTGGATTAGTCTATGTAGTGAAATAGATTTAATGGAGATATTGAAAGCAGTGTTGATTTGTTGGCTCTGAGCTGTTCAAGTCCGTGTCTTGCTTTATTTGATAGAAGTATTGGTAGTTTATCATCTTATTAGGTATAAGTGCAGAGTTATAACTTGTGACAGCATATGTGTTCTTGTATAATTTTATTCATGCGTGTTTGATCTTTATATTCTTCCTTATTTTGGAAAATAAAATGTAAAATTGTCTTATCATCATCAAATATGGTGCTTTAATTGCGCCTTTGTGGTTTATTAGCGTGATGAAGGTTGTTTAGTGAAGTGGTTCCCTAATTTTATATGCTTACGACCTTGCTTGGGTCCAATATAATTTAATGGTTATTTATTATAGTCTTGGTGAAGTTATGTATGTGACTGACTACATAGAAAGTTGAATGATAATAATTCGACAGATCTTCGTTATCAAGTTTATTTTATATCTTACACTTGAACAAACAATAATTCGTTCCTATCTGCTAAAAGACATAAGGATTTTTAGCATTGCTTCAGCTAAATTTGGATATTGATAAAATTTCTTTGTCCTGAAGTAATTAAGCTTCAAAGATAAAAATCAACATTGCAACAGCTCTGATTAGTGATGGTAATTAATCGCCTTTACGTTAACTGCTTAATTCTTTGCCTAATATCTATTGATTAACGATTAATTTGTGTCAAATTTTTACTCCATTCATATACATAAGATACAAAAATCTTCGTGAAGAAAATGGAAAAATCAAACACAATTTTATTAAAACATAATTACAAGTACCAGTACATGAAAAAAATTTATACAATGCTGTTTTTAAAAACCATATATAATTACACAAGACATTTTCTAATTATATAGGTAAATTTATTATGATTTACTGAAGGTTTTGCCAGTTGGAATAACCATAGTTAATTTCTGTTCTGTAACGATAAATGTAACGGTAGTCAGCCTTATTCACCGGTTAATTTTCACCGACTACCATAAGTAGCTGTCATTCATGAAACCAATATACTCGTCTTGATATTGATCATTTACCATTTTGTTTCAAATGGTTTATTGATTGATGTGTGAAATGCTTTAGATTTGTTTGGAAAGTTTCAAATCAATCTTTTTTTTTTAAGCCTTACCCATTGTAGTATAATTTGCGCCTAGAGTTCTCTTAAATGTAAATCCTTGATATACGTTTACGTGCATATTACTTTATACTCCTAATGCACATTTGTTATATATATATATATACACACACTGCTGTTATTTCATCACTTTAGCATCATTATAGTACTTTTATAACCTAACTTAAGTTTGCTATTCTATCCTGAATAAATCATCTTATATCGTTACTACAATCAATCTTCTTATTCTGGTTTTACTACACCCATGGTGTAAACTAGCTTTGAATTTCGTCGTTGAAAAAAGATCTCTTTGATTCTCTACACTGATTGAGATTTTTCTTAATATTTTTTTTCTATTCATTAATCAACTTTAGTTAGAAAAAAAGATATTTTTTAAATCAAAATTACAGGCCTTTTCTCCTGGTTAGAGACTTTTCGGTGCGGCGATTTGGTCCACCCGTTTTGACGCCCTATTTGGGGCTCTATCTTTTTGACTTTTTATGGCTAAGATAAAATAACTGGAAAATTATTTTGATCATCACATTTTTTGATTATTCAAATTAAACCAACTCATTTAAAATAAAAAATTTTCATATTAAAAAAATGATTCTCGATTCAACCAAGCCACTAAATTTACAATTTGAAGCGAATTGTTAACATAAATGGAAAACTTAACCCTACCAACATAGGCAACTGCATATATCATTATCATTAGGAGAAAATCAAACAGATCAAATGATACATTGCGATTGCAAATTAACCATAATCCCCTTTGATTATACTTTATAGATCAAAAGTGCCATTATTCATATAATGAAGTATAATAATTAAAACACTGATGCTATAAAACTAATCAAGTTTAGATTAATATAAACATGAAAAAGTTGAAGGATTTATTTCCAAAAATTTGCGTTAAAATATGATTTTTAATTAAGTTGAAAATTATGAGCGACATTATGAGCATATAACTATACGCAAAAGTTTTTTCTCGTTGTAGTGAAAGTTACTTTCTATTTTTATACACAAAATTGACATAGTACTACTTGGTTTATTTCTGTATAGACGCATTTGGCTTGAGAGAATTTATTAACGTCCTTTGTTCCTGAATTAATTCAACAATTTTTTTGGGACTTTTTATTCGGAGAGAGGTCCATTTATTGACAAGACGCCCTTCGTGACGTCAAACAGATGACATCAGAACAAGAAGAAATTTTATTTTGGGTATATAGGGAATCAAACCCTAGAACTTTAGAATGAAATGGCTGCACCATGCCACCAGTCACCTGCTACAAACTAGACTAATTTACACCAACCAAATTAATTAATTATGCCTTAAGCAAAACCTAACAATATTGTTTTTCTAACTAATTCTTAGCAAGTTAGTAAATTAATTTTTCTAATTAATCATCTAACTAAAATCTTTCTATATATTAGCGATTAAAATCCAGTAATAAACTCCTTACTAGATTCGTTCGTAATTTTTCTATAAAAATTTAGTCTTCATGTTTTCCTATAAAGCCTGCATCATATGTTACATATTATATAGCATTGGGTAGATGAGGGTTTCTCAACATTTTCTAAAATCTTATTCTATAGATTCCAATTTACAATAAAAATACGTTTCACTAATTCTACTATTTTAAGTTCAAACAAATCATTAATTCTGATAGTGGCGTAGCCAAAAAATGGAAGTTGGGGGGGGGGGGGGCATGCAAGGAATTTAGGGGGAAAAGCATATTGGAAATAAAATAAGAACTTTAATTAAGTAGTAAAAATATTTGGTATTTGGGGGGGGGGGCAGAAAAGGTATTTGGGGGGGGGGGGGCACTGCCCCCTTGCCCCCCTCTGGCTACGCACCTGAATTCTGAACAATAAGTTTTGTTTCAGCTGAGATTTATGAAAAAATATGAATTTAATTGAAATTTAAAATACATGAATTCTTATATAAAAATAAAGTTTTCGAAGAACTATTTAAATATTTGTTTATTCAATGGCAAATCATTGACTAAAAAATTGTTCACACTTGAATTCCATTTTTTCCAGAAATGGAATCCTGTGGAGAAATCCTGTTGTAGATATTCTTATCATCACTAAAATTGATCAAGTCCATCAAAATGATACCAATATTATATTTCTTCAGTAAAACATATTTGAATTGAAAATAGAGAAAATAATACTGTGATTTCTTTTTATCCACATATTCTGTTTTTTCAAATTCTTCCAATGGACCAATAAGTTGCGTGAAAGATCTGAAACATGAACAAAAAAATTATTACTTAGTGTAGAAAAATGATGAAAGTGGGAGAAAGTAAAATTTAAACAAAATTATATATAAGCTTAGGATTGCGTATAATCACATATTTAAAAAAATCGATATTTGCGAAATGAAATAAATAATTATCTTTGTAATAAAATTAAAAAAATATATAATAATCAAAAAATCAAATCTTGTTTAAAATGAAATAAAATTCAAAAAGTAATATAATTTATTGGGCTTCACCAAATGGCGAGCCATTCACAGTTTTAAATCCTGTGCCCAATAAATTATTTTATTTTAATTTTCCTTTAATTTATGGGTCAACTTCAGCATCAGATTTACATCTTGTTTAAAATGATTCATATTACACATTTAGTATATGAATTTTGAATATAAATACTAAAAAATTGTGTAGTAATATTACTAGTTGTATAGTAAAAAAATAGTAAAGTTAATTTTTACTAAATATAGTTCCATAACTTTCTATAAAAATGGTATAAGTAGGAATATCACTATTTAAGAATGGTAAGGTATTGATTTACTATTTTTTTATTACTACCAAAGTAGGAAATGAATCGTAAATAAAAATATTTTTAATTTTTATAAAATTTTAACCAAGTTTACAACTTTACTGGATACTAAATCTTTTTACTAATTGTACCGGTACTGATAGTTTTAATTATTATGAATTAATTTTATTAAATTATTGTATTTAGATGGCGTTAACATGTTCGTAATATTTCATATATTTAGGTAATTTCATAAAGAAAAATAACCTACAATGCCTTACAGCTATTTATTAATTTAAAAGATCTTCTTTTCAATAAAAACCAGAAGATAGAGCTTATTTTAAATGTACTTTGAATTAGAAAATTGGTTTTTACTAAATTTTTTATGGAGAATTAACATTAATGTCATAAACGTTTCTTCGACCAACAATAACGAAGAATAACGTACCTTTTTAGATCTAGACAATGTCTAGACTGGTTCTCTAGGAAGTTGTTATCAATTTATGTTAATGTAATTGATTAGAATTAATACAATAATCTTGACTTGACCTCTCGGTAATCTTCTTTAGCTATCCAAAAGAAGTACTCTTATTGATGTTATCTCAAATATTTCTTGAAGAGTACAAAAATTGCACAGTTAAAATGCTCATTAGATTTTTCTCACATCAAGTTATATGCTTTTCATTTATACTATTACTCTACTTTTTAATATGAGGCATAAGAGATTATCAATCAATAAATATTATTAATTATCTTTCTTGAAATCGTATTTATTCTAGGATCTCCCTTAGCTCCTCTTCTATTCTCATTTTACTTATGTAATATATTATAATATTTGAAGTTGAATTTTTGGTTATATCCACTTGAATTCATTTGAATCCTTCATTTAAAATGTGATTTTTCTACTTTAAGAGGTTAGTTCCTTATGATTAATTAAAATAAATTTTGGAAGTTATAAATGTGCACTAAATGTTAGTTTAAGAAATGTTACACTGTTATTTTGCAGACAAATTTCAAATTATTCAAAGATATTTACAAACTCAAGATTTGAGTGGATTTTAGGAAAAAACTGCCAGATTTAGATATAAAATTTATTACTAACTTTTAAATTATTTTTTAAAATTTTATGCACAAGATTTGTTGATTTTTCGCGCAGTACCCAAATTTAAATGATCACGAAAATAGATACCCTCTGGCATTAAATTTATTTTGAGTGAAAAACAATTTGTTTATATAAACGCAAAATTAATACAATAATAAAGACAATTTATCAAATCATAATAGATCTTTTAGTTAATACAATTCTCTCTTAATATTTCTCAAAAAATTGGAAAAGTTTTTTAACTTATATTTTACAATTTGTTTCCAAAAAAAAAAGTTTTAGTTTTTCAAGTTTTTTGCAAAAATGTTTCTTTATAAGACAAATAATTTATATAAAGCATACTCCTCTATACTTAAGAAAGAAGTTATTTAGCAAAAGCGATAAAGAAATTTATAAAATCGATGTCACCTTAATAAGTTTTTTAATTTTTTTTAAACATCATAGATCTTATCATAAAATATTTGAAATAAATACAGCCTTAACACTATACAATTCTTTATAATAATCTATGTATTACTAAAAAAAATTAATTGTAATATAACCTTTTACTTTCAAGCAGGGCCATATCAAGGGATCGTGGCGCCCCGGGGCAAAGGTCCTGAATGGAGCCCCTCACCCCTTGCTCTTTCTTTTCTCACTCATCCCCACTCCATTGTGGCTTAAAAAGTGATTTATAAAAAAAGCTCACATTTTTATTAAGCCATATAATTCATATATATACTGACTGAGTCGAAGACAATCTCCATTAGATGTTCATTTTTTGTGTTTTAGCAGTAGAAAAATGATCGATGACTTCGTCAAAATACAAACAATCGAGAACTTTTTTCTCAATGCTTATAAGAGCCAAAAAATATTTTGGAGGCGGCCTTGCCCCATAGTGGTCCATAGGTAGGAAAATGAAATGCCCCCATTACTGCCCTCCCCCTTGATAGGGCCCTGCTTTCATGTATAACAATCTAAAGATAGATATGCCTTCAAAATCTTTCAAAAGAATGTAAATATTGGATGTTCTCTTTGGATTTGTACTACTTTTACTTTAATCATTAACTCAACAGTATATTTTGTATTATTTATTTGCATTCACTGAGACAAAATATCTTTTTGAAAATACCATTATGTTAATAATTTTTTTTATAACTAAAGCTTTATATAATGTGATCTGAAATGAATTTTTAGAATTAATTATATATTTATATATTAAAGAATTGAATTGAATTTAAATACTTTCTTCAATATTCACATTTATGAACTTTTTTTTTATTATTTTCTAAAATATTTAGTTTTTCAAATGACAAATATTTTTGAACTACGTTTTTCACACCCTATTCTTTACATTTCTTACACAAGTTTACTCATTTAAATATGTACTATTTATAAACTATTTTACATTTAAGGAATTAGTGGTCTATTTTGATTGGGCAATTTAATAAGACTTTCATGCAATATTTTTGACACAATTACGTGCTACCCATCAAAAAATATATATTAAAATCTAGTTTTACCTCATTTTTTTACAATCAAATCTCTAACATTACTTGATATCATTATCGTAAGAACTTACAAATAGAAAAATCCACATGATTTGCAATTAATTTGAACACTCAAATCTCCATAAATTTAAATCGATGGAAAATTAAATAAATGAATTAAACTTAAAGAATGAAGCAAACATTTGAAAAGGAAATAACTTTGAGAAATATTTACATTCTATCGATAATGAAGCATTCAACACCAGGTTGCAGAGCAATGACGCTCGCCGTTCGCTTTTCTTCACTAATCAGCGCTATTTCGCCGAAGTAGGAGCCGGCTTCCAGGGTGCGAATTTCGTTTGTTTCATTATTCGAAGACTTTTGCGTGACTAAAACCTGTTCAAAGAATGAAATTTTGTCATTTTACAGAAAGGAGAGAATTTATAAATCGAAATACAGCACATTGTAGATTGTTGCTAGGTTTTGTAAAAGGTTTTACATTTTTTTACCAGAAGAATTATATATTTCACTTCGAAAAAGATGCAAAATAAAGTATTTCCAAACATTTTCGTGAAGTAATAATGATACTGTCTCTATTTTCACAATATAGCAATCAATAAAATATTTAATATAAAATGGTTGTTTAAATATAAAAAACTTTAAAAAAGTGGTATCAATATTTTTCATCCAATCAATTAGTCAATGTATGAATGAATGAAATCAATTAACGAATGAATAAACAAAGGATGATGAATGATGAGTCAATGAATGAATGAATTAATCAATGAATCAATGGATGGATCGACCTATCCATCAATCAAGGACGAAAGAAATATTAATTAATAAAAAAATATAAATATGCGCGTGAAAAATACAATAATAATAAAAATATCACGATTAAGTTACAAAAAAGAGTGACTACTCAAAAGGACGACATGACAACAAAAGAGTGACTTTAACACTAAACAACTAATGAAAAAATGAACTAACCTTTGATTTGTCACTCATTTGAACAATATTTAAGAAGTGACCAATTGTGTGCCTCCTTTGAGTTGTCACTCATTTAAACGCATCCCCAAAGGAGAGGTGTTCATGATGTTTAAGTATTGAAAAATGTTAACATTATCTTACCTTTCCCTTTCTTAGGATGAAAAAAGTATCTCCAAGTTCACCTTCTCTGACTATGTAACTACCAGGTGTATAAAACTCCTAAGTATAAAGTGATAAAAACATATTAAAAAAACCCATATTAAACTCTAGATTTATCCTAATCTTGATTTCGGATATCTACTTCAAAAATACCATTTATAAATGATTTAAATGCATTATGTAGTGATATCCGTGTAGATTTTTATAGCTTTTCAAAGATATAAAATATATTATGTTATGAAGATACATAAATTTATATTTATACAACAGAGCGTACAGTAGAAAGTAGTGGGATTGCATTCAGCTCCCCCAATGTCATTTCATTTTTTGAAACTTGATGATAACGATGATTTACTGAGATAATATACGTACAACACACATGTTACGTTAAACACAACAGGGTGTTGGTGTACATGTGCGGGCATTCTGCAATCTAATAGACTAAAAACTCTTTGAATTTTTTTTAATTTTTTCACCCCCTTCACTTAGTTTTCTGTGTCGGCTCCTGAATGATATGTAAAGAATATTATGAAGAAATGTTTAACAAAAAAAACGTCAATTATCAGCTTTTTTATTTGTTTAAAATTAGCAAAAATTTATCCGATAAGTCAAATGAAGGAAGTAAAGATTTAGCAAGCCACGTTAATAATAAACATATGCAAATCAACAGGTATACAAGAAAAATGAAGCTAAACTTCAAAATATTCAAAACTACATAAGTTTCCTTCTAATTGCTAAAAGTATTTAGAATAGATTATGAAAAGAAGAAAAATACAGAAAATAATAAAATACATAGTTTATGCATGGATAGAAGAATTCGTCTACCGGCCTATCACCGAACATATGGTGTTCAAATATAACGAGAAATTGTGAATCACGGTTACATGGGAAGAGAAGCTTTTTGTGAATGTGAATCAAAATAAAATATGATTTATTAGAGTATATGTAACGTTTTCTTAATTTGATTCCTTTTAGAGATTCCGCCTTCATAAGTAAAGTAAAGATAGAAAATCCACAGAATTTTTTATTATATTAATGGGAATTTTTCAGATCATTTCAACCATCAAGCATTCCAATAGATTTATTCTGTTACCACTTTTAATTTAACAAAATATAATGCTTATACTTGCATGTATTTCTCGGAAATATAACTCATGAATATGGAAAAATAATTATAACATATGGAGATAATTTTAAAAATATGTGATTGCTCGTGAAAATAACACTACATGAACTTTTTTTAACCAATAAAACCTTGATTAACTAAAATCGCTAAAACCTTAATTAACTTTCGCAAAAAGTTCTTGATTTACATTATTTCTTTCTGTGGCTAATTATTATCATCAGCCATATAAAGAAATACTGCGTACTAGTATTAAATAGTGGTAACAGAATAAATTTATTGGAATGCTTGACGGTTGAAAAAGAAGTTCGAAAATTTCCATTGGACAATTTCTCTTTTTTTTTATCTCAATAAACACTGTGAGTTGGATGTTTAGACCACATGGCACATAAACTGTGTTTGAAATTTTTATAAAGCCACGCACAGTATTTCTTTCACGATTAATTTCGAATTTTTTTGTTCCAAGGAATAAAGTTAAATGCAAATTTGTTTAAATACAATTTTGATGAAAGAAAGGAATATGGTAAAAAAACAAATAAATTTTATATTTAAATATAAATTTTAACGCCATCTAGCTTTCATTTTGTCACTATGTAAGAAAAGAATTTTGATCACAAATAAATTATACATATTTCATTTACTTTAAAAAGTATTAGTGACGTTTTATGCTCTACTGATCTAGTTTATGAGAATTTTGATAAAATGGACAAAAAGAAGTGCTGATTTCGTCAAGTGAACTCCACCTCGAATAAAATTACTTATATAGAGCATGTAAGTTTGAATATAATAAAATTAAAGTTTTTACTCTTTCAATCACTCCAGCCAACTTAACCAAATTTTTCTTTGGTATGTTTGTTAGGAGAGGAACTCTAAAAATGAAAAATAAACTTTATATATGGTATAAATTATCTTTAAATTTAGTAGATTAATTTCAAATCAGGAAATTTTATCCGTAACAATAGATCATGTTTTAAGTTCTATACAAATTACAACTATCGTTTAAATTAAGATTGTCAGGAATCTTTAGTTTTGTATAAACAAAACAAACAACTTGAAATATTTTAATTTTTGAATTGGTGTAAATTCTGTAGAAAGAAACAAGTTTCAGTTTTTTTGATTTTATCATTAGAAAATTATTATCTCAATAAATAAATAATAATAAATCGGTTTTACGGCTACTTTCACAACAAGCTAGGGTCTAGCTTCTATTGCAACTATCAAAACGCATATAAAAAGACTACCAAATTTTACATTTCCAAAATTCCCTATTTTGTTCCCCCCTGATTTTTAAATTTCTTTTCTTCATATCCTTAAGAACTACTTCTTTCTATGTTAATTTTGGACTACCCTTAGATTTACCTATATTTTGCTGTTTGTACGCTATATTAATTAACACTTCAGCTGGTCTTCTATTTACATGCCCAAACCACCTTAATCTTTGCCATTCTATTACTTTATTGATCTCATTTACATTACATGAACTTCCTATTTTTTCATTTGCTTAATTTGTCTTTCCAATTACATTTACAAATAATCCTTAACATTCTTATCTCAGTTGTGCTTAGCCTATTATCCTTATCTTCTTTTAATGCCCAACTTTGACTACTTTATGCTAAACTAGATATAATAAAACCTTTATAAAGATAACCCTTTATGCTTAAAGAAAAAGTATTATCACATATAGAAGCCAAATTTCTATTGAGTTACTAACACTACCTATCTGATCTATGCTTATTAATTCTCTGTTTAAATATCCTTCCGTTTATATATTATTTATTATATACCATTTTTAGTTCTAAATGGTCTTTTTCAAATTCTAAAGTTTCTTTTTAAATTCTAAAGTGTCTTTTTCAAATTCTAAAGTCTCTTTTTCAAATTCTAAAGTGTCTTTTTCAAATTCTAAAATGTCTTTTTCAAATTCTAAAGTGTTTTTTCAAATTCTAAAGTGTCTTTTTCAAATTCTAAAGTGTTTTTTCAAATTCTAAAATTTCTTTTTTAAATTCTAAAGTGTCTTTTTCAAATTCTAAAATGTCTTTTTTAAATTCTAAAGTGTCTTTTTTAAATTCGAAAATGTCTTTTTTAAATTCTAAAGTGTCTTTTTTTTATTTTACTTTTCTGAATAAGCTTTGAAGTCTTGTTTCTAATAAATGAGCGTAATATTATTTGCGATTGTCAGGTTCTGTAGACGTGTTGAAAGATACACTGATAATTTTCTATTTGATTACTTCATCTAGCATGAAAGAAAGTGTTGTGTCTAAAATAAAAGTTTTTGAAACTATTGAAGTTAACCTTACTTAATTTCTGTTTTGCAAAATTTTTGAATTTTGAGAAGCCAGCTCAATTGGATTCAGCATGTAACTATAATGAGACAAAAACTTCAAAATTTGTCAATCTGAAGTTATTAAGTTTTCGATAGTTTGAGTTTTGTGGATCTTTGCGTTATCCACAATTAGCCAGTAGTTTTTAGTTTACTTATTTTAGATAGCAGCTCGATCAAAAATTCTGAAAACTTTTTTGAATTACAGGTACCATCTTTGATAATTTTGTAATGAACTACTCGCTTTCGCTAATTGCTGCTATCAATGTTACATTTTTCCCTAAAAATGAAAAAAATTGAAGAATTTTTGATCGAACTGTTATCTAAAATAAGTAAGCTAGAAAACTGCTGGCTAATTATTATGGATAACGCAAAGATCCACAAAACTCAAACTATCGAAAACTTAATAACTTCAGATGGACAAATTTTGAATTTTTGTCTTCTTATAGTTACATGCTGAATCCAATTGAGCTGGCATTCTCAAAAATCAAAAATCAAAAATTTTGCAAAACAGAAATTATAAGTAAGGTTTGCTTAATTATTTATAAAACATGTTTTAAAAACTTTTATGACACAACACTTTCTTTCATGCTAGATGAAGTGATCAAAAAAGCTGTTTCCTCAATAAACAGCGATGAATGCAAAAGCTACATTTCACATGCACTAGGTAACATACAAAAAGGGCAAATGGGAGTTTATATTTCTTCATAAAATGTGATATATTGTTTTTGCTTTAAATTACTTGAATGATAATAAAGAAGTTTTCGTGAACACTTTCTTTCATTATATAATGGATATTAAAATGGATGTAAAACGTTTTTCGAAACTAAGTTTTAAAATTGACTTTTTTGCCTAGTTGAAACTTTCGATACAAACTAAAATTTTTTTAATTCTATGTTACTATAATATAAAAACAATCTATGCAGAAGGCAAAAATTGAAGAGTTAAAAACTTGTCTATAAATGAACTGCTAGTTGCATCGAATTAAAAAAGACTTGAATAGAGGCGGAGAATTAGAAAATTATCAGTGTATCTTTCAACACCTCTACAGAACTTGACAATCGCACATAATATTACGCGCATTTATTAAGAAACAAGACTTCAAAGCTTATTCAGAAAAGTAAAATAAAAAAAGACAATTTATAATTTAAAAAAGACACTTTAGAATTTGAAAAAGACACTTTAGAATTTGAAAAAGACACTTAAGAATTTAAAAAAGACACTTTAGAATTAAAAAAGACCGTTTAAAACTAAAAGTGGTATATATAAATCAATGTATGTTTTTATTTATTTTTCGCTACTAATATATTTTATTTCAATTAATTATGTATAGGATTATTTCATACAAGCGCCTTTCTGGCCTTTTAAATATCCAAAAACAAAAAAATAATACAGTTGGCTATAAATCTCAAGTATATTTCTTTTATATTGTTATCATCTATCTTTTATTTTATATATAATATTTTCCTTTATAATATTTTATTTGAAAAATAGATCTCCTTCTTCTTCTTCTATAACCTCTCCCAAGTAACAAAATTGATTCATTTTTTCTAGTTTTAAATCTTTTATTACTTACTTTTCTCTTTTAATGTCAATTTTTTTAAAATGAGAACAACTAGTACACTTAAAATTTTTAACTTTTAATAAACTACCTTTAATACCAGAGCACCTTTTATGTATTCGTTTACTACAAGATGTTCAAAAAATAGAATTTCTTTTAGCTCTTATCCCACAAACACCACATAGATCTATTTTTGAAAGATATTTGAAGAATCACAAATTTTCTTCCATGTAGACTTACTAAAGTCAATTCTTAAACCCATATTTTTTAAAGTTGTTTTCAAAAAAACATATTTTCTTAATCTTTAAGAGAATCTGCAATTAAAATTATAGCATCAGCGTATAAAATTTCGTTTCTTTGATAGCATCATTAAGAATTTCGTTAAGTATATTAAAAAGAAAAGGACTTAATATTGCTCCTTGTTTTACCCGACTCTAATTTTAAATATCAGAATCCTGGTTTGTATACAAAGTCCATTACCTTCCTTAACTAAATCTTCATTTACACCCCCTTTTCTTCTTAAAGTCCATTCAATGCGCATTCAATAAACACAATCAAAAGCCTTCTCCAAACGAATGAAAGCAAAATAAAGACGATGCCCGTTTCTCGCTGTTTTTTTTTCTATCAGCTGTCTAATAAAAATGATGTCATTTGGACTTTTTCCTGACATAAAACCAAACTGAACTTTACACATTTCAACGATATTTTTCAATCTATTCAGTATTACTCTTTCCAAAATTTTCATATCGTGTTCTAAAAGTTTTATAGTTCTGTAATTTGAATATCCAAATAAAATTACACATTTTTTATAAATTTTTCAGATATAATTATAAGTATGTGGATAAAACGAAAAACATTGAACCAAAATATGTCAGAATCAATTATCTTAGTTATATTTAACTAAATATAGAATAAACAAAAAACATGTCATGCGGCAATGAAATAAAAAATGTTTGAAATGTCATAAATGAAAGTAATTTCAAAAATAATTTTTACAAATAACTTTTTAACGTAAATATAATATATTTGCTCATTTAAATATTTTACTTGAATATTCATCTTAAAAAAAGTTCGGAAAAAATATATTTTTCATTTACGTCAGCAAGGCATCCATGTTTTCCTTTTGTCTTTGCATTCCAGTTTTGCGCATGATCTGTTGAAAAACATTGCGATCAAGTTGCCACAGAACCGTATCGCTTAAAGCTTTTTTTAAATGTAAAATAAGTTAGAGTTAGAGTTAAAGCATTAAAATTTATAATATATCAAAAGATAAAGATATATATTTACACATAACATATATGCACCTACATTATAAAATGAGATAAAATATAAATTGAAAAATCCTACAATAACATCACTCACCCCATAAAAATAGAAGCATTTGCTCCGATTTTATACTATAACATTTTTCCTTTCATGCTAAACTTGAGTACTTGATCACATTGATCTAAATAATTCCATCTCATCTAAAAGAAGAATTTTCTTTTTCAAAAGAAGAACTTTCAGAAATGTCAAATGAAGGCAAAAAAACTAATATATTTTAGACATTATGGAGCTAAATTAACGTTTTTATATCAATTATAAGAAAGTAGAAATAAATATTGTATGAAATTATAGTCAAACATTTTGATGCGACAAAACTTTTAATAAGTTAAAAAATTTAAGACCCGTTTTTCCCATATTTTCTCATTCTATCAGTTTATTCGTTATCTGTTTTTGTAAACAAGTATCACTCTACCCCTGATTTTGAGCTTTAAATATATTTGTGTCTTAGTGTCAAACTAAATGTCAATCATTTTAAAAAATTATATACTATTGGCTGAAGAAAAAATTCATTAATGTGTGTCTTAGTGACAAACTTATGTCAATCATTTTAAAAAATAATATACTATTGGTTGGAGAAAAAATATATTCGTGTTTTAGTGTAAAGCTAAATGTCATTCATATGATATATTGTTACGTTCGAAATATTTGTATATTTATGATGTATTGTTACGTATGGCGTTATGTTTTGTGTCAGACACTGACAAATGGAAATTAATAGGGAATTGTGTGCCTGAGTGTGTAAGAAAATATTTGTATATGTATGATATATTGTTACGTAGGATGTTATGTCTAGTGTCTGACATTGACTAATGGAAATTTATAAGGAATTATGTGTGTGAGAGTGTCAGAAACTTGAATCCTATGTATGATGTTTTCTTATTGTTGTTTTAATTTTTAATTTTACTTTCAAATATTTAGATGCAGTCTTCGCCATTTGAGAGTCGTCATTTTCTTTTTTGCTACTTTTTCATATGTGCTTTCAATGTTTCGTTGAATTGTGAAAATTTATTTGTCAATGAGAGAATAAACGAGTATCACATAGTAAGTAGAGTGTTAAAGTTGCTTTTTGGATTAGTAAAATATACCGACTATATAGTTTAGGCCTAGTAATTATGCTTGGCAAATGTCTGTAGATTTCATAAATTTACATATTTCTTAAGAGCTTACACAAAATGCCTTATAAAAGTGTAAACATTTTAGTACATAGAAAAATGCTGACAAAATAGTATGTCTATGATTAAAAGTAGATGGCGTTAAGGTTTTCAAAACAAAGGTTTTCATGATATATCTTCCATGTTGTTTATTTAGAGATATCCATAATAGAAAACCTTAAAATGTTAAATTGTATAAAATAGTTTTATGTATATTCCTCATACTATGTTTCACAACTTTTCAACTTAAAATTTTTTTTTAATTTATTTAATTTATTTCTAAACTTAACTTTAACGTTGGAAAGTCCAGGTAGATCTAGGACTCCTCATTGCGGGTGGGACTTTATTATCCATAAGGATTGGTGCGAACGTCAAAAACCATTATTATTATTATTGTAAATGCACACCTATTAACAAGTTAACGCCCATGTCGACTATAGTCGACTTTAAAAAATAAAATCGTCTGCGTTTATCAAAGCTCTTTAATACAAATCTTCTGCTTTACATTAGATATCGTCTGATTATTCTGGTCGTTAACGGGTTAACTAGCTTGGAAATAGTAAATCTTGGACTTTTGTAATTATAAGAACGGATAATATTTCTATATTTTTTATTTATCTAAACGAGTTTTTTATGGATGAAGTTTATCTAGATATAATGTACCTAGTTTTAAATAAATGAATTTTACAAAAGCCAAAAACTATAATTAATAAATGGACCTTACTAATTCATTAGGGGATTTTAGAAAAGAACCGTTACAACTTTGTTAGTAAGTGGAAATTATTTTTTTCTCAGTGTTGTTAAGTTCAAAAATTTCTGTTTGTTCTTTTTTAAGATAGTAGAGCAATTCGTCATCTTACGACTGCATTCGGTTTCCACCGATCACCCATAATGCTATTTCGTCCGATGACGATCTTTTAATTTTTTGCTCTGAAATTATCAACCCTAAACGATATACTATTTTTTATTTTATAGGTTAAAGTCAAACATGTTACGATAGATTTATTTGCAAAAGATGTAAAAACAAAACATATTTTAAAGCATACAAAAATAGTTATATCATACCGACAGTATCAAATTTTCGATCAGTGATAAAGTCTAACAGTTGCAACTTATAGGAATATCGACGAATGACTGCAAGTGCATATATTTAGATTTTAAAAGTCTAGAGTTCTCACATTTTGGCCTAAAGGGGAAGAATTTTAGGGATAGCGCTGAAAAGTTTACCTTTGATGGATGCTGTCCTCAAACAATTGTACAGGAGTGCAAGTTCTCCGAAAGAATCTCCTGCCACCAATCTTCGAATTTCGCGATTCTTCTTGTACACCACCAGTTCCCCATCTAACCACAAAGAATAATGCACGTGAATTTTAGAACTTGGAAATTAAAAGTTTGTCATATTCACATACAAATTGAAGAGAGGATAAAAAATATCAGTGTAATTATTAACGAAGCCACTTGTTTTAACCCTTGAACTACCAGAGGGGTCAATTGACCCCTTTGTGAAACCAAAAGCTCAAGTAACACAAAGTCTTTTTCTTGAATTTTTGAAATTTTCGGACTTTGATTTTTTTACTATTAAAAAACTTTTTTTTAACTTTTTATTTTAGAATGTTTGATTTATGACCTCAGAAGGTCAATATTACTAATTATACCAAGTTGAGTCAATTTACCCCTAATTCAATTGAATATTAAAAAAATATAAAAAAAAAATTATTTACAAAGTTATTAGCAGTTTTTGCAAACAAGGTTTGAGCCGGTTTCACAAACAACTTTTTTGCAGTTTTTACATGTGTTCTTGCTTTTATTACTCTTACAAATGAAACACTTCACTCTTTTAGAAGGTTTAGGTATTTCTTCATTTTTATTCTGTTTTTTTGTATCTCTTTCTTTTAGGGGATTCTTCGTCTTTACCTTTTTGCAAAGTTCTTCTTCCAGGGCCATCAAAAAAGATCTTTGATTTTCCGTAAAAATCCCAATATCTTTAAATATAATGTATGTATTCAAACACATTAAGTCCAAGAGATTAAAAAAAGACAATGGCCATTGATGCGTTGAAGATTTAGTTGAAAAATATCTTAGTTTTCTATTTGCGCAATCAACACCTCCTTTTTGACTGTTGTAGTAAAGAACGGCAGCTGGCTTATTTTTCGTATTTTCATTATCGATCTCAGGTTTATCGTGTATTGAAGAAAGAAGATAAACGGACTTATTTTTTTGGCTTTGTCAGAGTAGTTGAATTCAGCATCTTCACAAATTCTGGGATTTTTTTTTGTTTGATTTTAATGTTCCAACAAGAGAACATTTTTCTTTTTCTAATTTTTTAGCCAATTCAAGAGAAGTAAAATAGTTATCTGTGGTGACGTTCATTCCTGTCTTGAAATAAGGCTTCATCAACTGTAAAACTACGTGCTCTCCGAGATTCTTGTGCACTCTTTTTTCTTTTCCTACATAAGGAATTGATCTTAAAACATATGATGTCTTATTATCGCAAATAGCCCAAAACTTTATTCCAAACTTTCCTGGTTTTTGAGGATATATTGGATAACGTTACATCTTGTTTTGCAGGCGAACAGTTGTTCGTCATCTGTTAATTCTCCAAAAGGGAAAAAGCTTTTTCGAAATTTTCATTTAGGCTTTCCCATAAATTTCTAATGGCCGCAAACTTATCATTTTTCTTTCTTGCGCTTCTTGAAGCCTTGTCATCAAATCTCAAGTATTTTTGTATACATTGAAATTTGTTCCTTGGCATTGTTTCATTGAAAATGTTTCTGCCATAATTTTTTGACCAAAATGAGTATAAAAGCTCGTTTTTTCCCTTTAGTACTCCTCGTAAAATAGAAAGACGAAAAAAAGCGCGTAGATCATCTTCTTTCATGTTGAAATCTTTATCATTTTTGTTCTGAGCTTCTTTTTTAGTGAAGTTGATGATACTTTCAAAAGTTTTTTTGTCAAACTGTTAAAAAAAAACATCCAAAATACTTTTTATTCTTGCTTGAATAAATCTATTTGTACCACCTTTAGTTATTAAAATATTTGATGCTTTTCGCCTACCACCTTGTTTAGTAGGTGTCTTACACCACTCGGTTCCAATGAATATGAAAATTCGGAAGATGATCCTTAAAATAGCAATAAATCTTGATGGGATCATTTGACCCCTTTTGTATAACAAGGAGTATGTTTTTATTGGTAATCCTAGGGTTAAAGCCGACAATCAACTTCCATTCTCCTTCTAAGGATGTCGATGGTCTAGATTTTTGCCTGGCAAGATACTTTGACAGTTAATTTAAAATTAATAACTTGATTAATGACTCTCGCCAGCTGTTATGTTAATCTCATAAAATCTCTTTGTGATATAACACCTAAATTGGGTAGTTCTCAAAGTTTGTATTCTATACAAATAGAATTACGTATTCGTGTCAAGAAAAAGACTTTCATTGAGTCCAGAGAATATAGAATTATTATTTTGTCAAGTTTAGGCTTTTATAATTATAATTAAATAAAAAATTTTAATTTTAAGTCATACAAAAATTAATTACTTAATTGAAATACAAAAGAATAAGAAAATCAATCTTGAAAACAAGAATTTGAATCCAAATTTTGTTCAAAATTTAACCTCTTCTCATTGGCTAAAATCCAAAGAATATGACATTTATATTTTATTTTAACACATAGAGACATCATTACATTCAATTGAAAATTGCGAAAAAGTTTCATTATTAAATGCATTAAAACACTTTCAGACCCAATGACAGAATCGATCATTTTATGTCATATAAAAATCATTCAAAAATAACCAGACGTAAATTTTTTTTAATTTGAGCCTGCGTTAAAAGCCTTAAAGATTTTACTTATTGCGAAAGCTTAAAACTTCATTACTTAGAATTGAATAACCATGACAATAAATTTTAATGTATTTTAATTTCTTCTGAAATTGATGTTGCATTCGTCCTCAAAGGATCAATAATAATATATTCCTATCATCCATGTATGTTATCACATAGTTTAAACTTTTACTGAAAAAATGCTCATGAAATCAAATTACCTGAAATCACAAATAGTTTGTCACCAGGTGTGCCTTCTTCCGTAACATATTTTCCTTTTAAAAACCTAATTTCTTTCATGTATTCAACAATTTCTTTGATTTGAAAGAGATCTATGTGTTTTAAGAAGTTGTTGTTCAATATAGCGTCTTTGATGATTTGCTTATCACTAAAATTCAAAAAAGATATATGAAGCAAAAGATGTAGTATATATCACTACTTTTTCACCGTTTCTAGAATTTTCCTTCCTTCCAATTTATAACTTTTTTCAAATTAAAAGTTTTTTTACGTTCATGATTTTAATTCTGAAAAAAATTATTTGAAAATTTTAATTAAAAAAAATCATTCTTTCATACACGACTTTAAAAAGCTTTCAAGTAATGCAAAAAACGAACTTTCATTCATTAGAAGCTTTCAATCAAAAAATTATAATATATTTCAGCTGGTAAAAAACTTTGGCCCTACAAGAAAATATTAAACTAAATAATTTGATAAATTATTTTCAAAGACTATTTTGCATATTCTTGACCAATGAGATTTACATTTCATTTTGGCAAAGCCAAAGTCGCTAATTCGATATAAAAAGATAGCTTACGAAACGTCAATTTTTTATCGCCAACTTTTATAATATGTAATTTTAAATGATTTTTTTGGAGTTGAATAATTATATTATTTTTGTATTTTAATTTCTTCCGTCTTTTTACTTTGGTTATTTACTCGGTACTTTACAACACGTGAATAAATATAATTTTATAATTTATTTTTCAACAGATAAATAAAAAAAATTTTCTACAGAACAATTTTTGATTGGTTACAAAGAGTGTCAACAAAAAATCAAGACTCCAAAGCTTTCCAAGTAAGAATAATTCAAATATAAACAAGATGAACGAAGTAAGTTTATTTAGGGCAAGGATATGTTTACTTATCATAGCGATAGCATATGTGCGTACATCTTAATATCAATACATCAATAAAAGCTTATAAAAAATATGATCTAATACTAGGAATAAAACAAAAGTGAAAAAATCATGATGGAATTCCTTAAACTTATATATCTGTTAAGAATTGATAAAAACGTCCTTATAGTTAGAATTGAATAACAGTCCTGAAAAATTGGCACCCATTGATTTACATCGTTACGCCACAGAAGGCGATCTACTTTATCGCATAAACTTCGCCAATGTTCCACAATTTTATGGGATAAAGTGAGATCGAAAATCGTTTTATAGATTAAACATATTTCATTCAAACATGGACAATTGACGGAAGAAATGTTGATACCTGGAAGTTTTTTTCACTTTTTGACTGAGCAGACTTTCTTTGTCGTCGTCGGTGTCCCTGTCAATGACTTCTCCAGAAATTCCAAGTTTCCGTTCGTCAATTGCAGATGACTCCTTTATCTAGATCGAAAAGACCACAATCACATAATAAAAAGATTAAATTATCTTTTCCTAATATTTTTGTTTCGTTATTTGAATGTAACAAAAAGAACTGTTTTTCCTCCTACACTTGACGACTTCTTTTTGTTGAAAACTAATTTGGTTAAATGTGTTGGATTTCTTTAAGTTAGATATCCTTCTTGCGGTTTTGTTAAATCTTTGGAACCTAATTTTTTCAATTCAAAATAACCCATATTTGAATTAATATTTTTTCTAATCTTTGATAAATTTCTATACATATTCATTGATAAGAAGAAGAAGAAGAAGAAGAAGAAGAAGAAAATTTATTAAAATATTTTAGAGCATAATAAATATAGTATATCTATATACATTATATTTACTTATAGAACAGGCATAGATTTAGAACATAACATAAAAAAAAAAAACATTTAAAAAAAAAAACACTTATGATTTTGTTAGTTTCCAAAGGTTTATAAAAACCGCTTCAGGAGATCTAACATTTCAATTGAAAAAAAAATATGATAAAGAAATATGAATATTTGTTACGGGACTTTCAAATGAAGAAGTTTCAAGTTCGAGCTACACAAGAGAAGCAATTTTTTTTTTCGCATTTTAAATTTGCAGGATAGGTAGATAATATCTTTGCTTTAAACAGTCTTTTAAAATTTTTGACTGAAGAACAGCTTTCACCAATGACATGGCGGTAGACATCATAAAACGATGGGACTTATACATGACAGATTGATGTGAAAGGTCAATCTGTATGATGGTTTCTTTAATCTTGATGGTACTCTAAAATTATATGCGTTTCTGACATCATAGGATATTATATCCTGAAAAAAGCTTTCACTGTGATTATTTAAGCAGTTGAACAAAAAGAGGCCGAGTTTCATATTGTACAGATCTTTAATTTTGAGTAAGCTATGTTCATGGAAGAGATGATCAGAATGAGAGTACTTGCTTAAGTCACAGATAATTTTGAGTGCTCTTCGATTCAGTGCTTCTAAATGTTCAATGTTGGAATGCGCAAAATTAATGAGACTATAGTTTAAATGAGGGAGAAAAATAGTCTTATACATAATTATTCTTACATGCAAAGGAAAGATTTTTTTGACATATTTCAATATGCCAATAATTCTGCTAAGTTTAAGATTCAGGTGATTCAAATGTACATTAAATTTTAGCTTGGAGTCGATATATAAGCCAAGAAGATTGAAACTATCAACAACGCATATGTTGCTTTCATCGAATAACGCGCAATTAACTGTACTACTTGTTGTTACAATCATTGCTTTAGTTTTCTTTACATTAATTGACAAATCATTGCGCTCAAACCATTTGTAAACTTTCTGTAGATTCGTCTTATAAATATTACTTTTTGAGAGATCGTAATCAAAGAGTAGAGTGACATCATCAGCGTACATTACAAAGTTGAAAAAGTCAGAGGATTTGTGTAAATCATTGATGTACAGCGAAAATAATAACGGCCCTAAGATCGATCCTTGAGGTACACCTCGAGTTAAGCATTTGATGTCTGAAGATATACTTCCAAGAGAAACAAATTGTTTCCTATCTTTTAAGTACGATGAAAAAAAATAACAAGACATTTGAGAAAATCCATAATCAGATAGCTTAGATAATAAAATACTATGAGATATCGAATCAAACGCTTTGGTGATTGATATTCATTGATAAATAAAGTCTTGTATTTATTATATTATATGAAATCCTATAACAATTGAAGTTTTATTTCAAAATTTTGTGAGAATTTTTTTTCAATTTTAACCAATAATTTTTTTGATATTTTTCTTTTCGCATATCTCAATTCTTAATCCTTGACTTCAAATTTTCTTTTTTCATTCTATATATATATATTGCTTAAATTATTAAATTTAGTCGATTTCGGGACTCGAACTATAAACGTTCACTTAAAGCCATTCTCTTATCCTATACTTCTCGTTTTACCCCATTTTTGCCATTGACCCAAAATAAATGGAAATATATTTTTATTTTCTGTCATAACCTTAAGTATAATTTTAGCAATAATGAAAGTTTCAATAAAATAATTTCTATTTAATTCACATTTTGAAAGTTATGAGAATTCAAGAAAAATTTCCCCTACTCTATTTAAATAATTTTTACTCTTATTTTACAGAGTTGTCTTGTGGGCACATAATTAAGTTTTCATTTCAATTTTAAAAGTTTTCTTTAAAAAAATCAGTCTTAAATAACAATACCTGTATTCTTTTAGAATAACAATTTATGTAGTTTATATGATTTTAACTAAATTAAAGCCGTCTAAAAGATGAAAGTGATATGAAGAATCACACTTTTTGCAAACACTATTTTATCAACTTTATTTCAATTCCCAAAAAATCTATAATTACACAAAAACTTATATTTAGTGAAAAAATGAACTATAGTGAAAAATGTGTATCTGATAAAAAAATCTTTAAAGTTTGAATCGCAAAATTTTTGCAAAAGTGTGTATATATTTTAATGTAAAATTTGATTAATCTTATTTATGTAGTGAAAAGCTTCAAATAAATTATAAATGATAAATTGATTAATAAAAATTGTGCTAAGATAAAATACCAAGTAACGGATGTAAGAAAAGCTGCCTATTTTTTTGATTCTTGTTTTCAAAAGCTTCATGCTGAGAAAAGGCGAAGCGAAAATAGTTTTTTTGGACATAAATTGGAACTGGTGAGGATGAAATGGGTGTAAATTTTAAAATACCAATCCTAATACTTAAGAGGAAGTATAAATGAAGAAGCCTACACCCGAAAAGCATCCAATTAAAAATCAATATAACTTTGAATTAGAATGTATGAATTTGATATTAAAAATATTATATATAATTATATATCTATCTCTGTGTTGGTGTGAAAGTGCATCCATATATTAGGAACATAAATAAATCATATTTAAGTATTGCGTGGATTCACTCACAATTAAGCTAGGATTTATTAATGATGTGTTTGTTCTACCTATTATGCGTTTAGCCATTTATATCATAATTTTTAAAAGGAATAAAAATGGATCAATATTGACATTTTTGGAGATTAAGAGAGGGAGGGGAATGGGGTAAAAAGAGGAATACATATGATGTGTTAGTATTTTTTGACACAAATAGAATTGATATTTTATGAAAATATCAAAAATAGGAATATAAATTCTTCCATCGCACTTCCTATGGTATAAGCATTGATTTTTTCGCCGGTAATCAATTTGGCTTTTTACTGAGCAAAGTAACTCAACAAGCTTTGCTTATTTTATTTTTACACGTCTCCAAACATTTGATAAAGCTAATTTATTGAAAGTTATTTACACTTTTCTGAAAACTTTTTAGCAAGAGTAATTCTGACATACTCTTTACAGAAACATGCTTTATCTTGATGAATACCTGTTTCTGAATAATTTCAGGGAGTATCATACATAAACATCATTTCTAAATATATCGATATCTTGACAAAGCTTCGGAGGCATTTTATATGCTGAGGAAGCGACAACTTAATATATATATCTTTTTGTAAAAAAATTTTAGCGTTTATAACTTTTTTTCTATAAAATGTAAACTGACCAAACTTTGCATAGCTGGATATGAAAATGGAACATTATATCAAAATTTTAAAAAATTTGAACTATTGAAAAAGATATTAAACCTATAATATCTTAATTTATATAATATTATAGATATTAATTTGTCCGAATTTTTTTTAGTTTTTGAGTTATTAACGCAAAACTAAAGATTATATTCATCAGGTTTATATACAAAATTTCACTACTCTTCAGAGCTTTTTGCACCTTTAGATCCTTTATTTATATATCATACTAAGCACTAGCGAAGTATAGAGATGTAGTTAATAACGAGTTCCATTGTACATCTATGTACTATTTAAATTTTATAAGTTTTTTATTTTGTTATTTTTGTTTATAACTTTTTTGTTTCTGAACCGTTTTACAAAAATGATATGTTAAATTAAAGCCCTAACTAAGCTTTTTGATATTACTTAGAATATAACTTAATTGAAAAACAATTTTTAAGTTTAATATAGAATTTGTGTGTTCAAAGGAGATTTTTAGGATTTTAAGGAGGCATAGAACAACCTTAGAAGTGTATTTTAAAAAATTAAAATCATACATTTACACTTCTAACTTTATAATTGTGCTTATTAATTGTCTGTTTAAATATTATTCAATATATATAATATATATCCTTCTTAGATGTATGCTTTTATTTATTTTTCCTTACTAATATATTTTATTTCAATTAATTATACATAGGGTTAATTCATACAAGCGGCTTTTTGGCCTATTGAATATCCCGCAAAAAAAGAATACAGTTGGCTATAAATCTCAATCAAGTATTTATTTTATATTGTTATCAACTATCTTTTATTATATGTATATATATATAATATTTTCCTTTGTTATATTTTTTCTACAAAATAAATCTTCTCCTTCATTCTTCATTATAGCTCACTTTTAAGGTTCTTTATATTTATTTTGTTATAAAGAATTCAGTTATATCCAAAAACAAGTTTTAAGAGTATAAAAGTCCTTAACAGAGTTAAAAAAATTTAAAGTATAGTGAAAATAGTAAGATAGTAATAATTTTTTTGTGAAAGAATTTGCACTCAATGAATTTACCGCAATGAATTCGCCAGCCACCATAACCATGTGTAGACAAAAATTCACACTGGTATGCATAGACGGAAAGACACATGTTTGTACAAAGCATGGACTTTTTTACTAGAAGTTTATAATATTGAAAGAGGAATACTTAAAGCTTCAAATGCGATGTCCAACATAGAAATGGATGCAATTAATATATAAAATGTAATGATGAATAACATAATTCAATTTGAAAAAAAATTTTACTCTCATTGTCCAGCGCTTTAGTACAATACAATTTTATAAAAAAAAAGAACATTTGATTTAAAAAAAAATAAATAAGGTAGAATTTTAATGCAAAAAAAATATTTTTGAAGCAAAACTTGACTCCTGTTCACCGCATTCAAAAAATCGATTCAAACACATCAGATATCGTTTATTATTTTTTAAAAATTGGATAAAAAGCTTACATGAAATAAAAAGTTGATGTATCCATCTATATTTTCATTCGTATATATTATATGATTTTAATAGGTCAAAAATTTGCTATTTGAGAGTCAAGTTCATGAAATTTTGTATATTATTTTTATCAAATCTATCAAATGATTCAAAGGGTGTGCAGGATTTCATTGAAAAATTTTAACTGGAAGTGCGCTTTTAAATTTCATCGATCTATCGATTTGCTAATGAAAATATTAATTTGGCAGAACCACGGATAGATTATATCTTATATACTTTGTATACTTCATATACATTTTTTTGTTCTTTGTAGTACCATATAGGCAGTGCCCACTAATATCTGATTATATATATAGTAAGCGTAATATTTTGTGTATGGAAGAATATATTCAACTTATGTTGCTTAGAATTATGCTCTGAAGAAATTAAATTTATTGAACAATTAAAATCTGTAATGCTTAAACAAATGAGAAGAATCTAGGCGATGAAAGCTATGCAATAGTGATCACATTTGGTTAAGTTAGGTAGTAAAGTTAAATCAACTATAAGATTTTCATTACTGGTCATTACCACTTGGAGCAATTTTTCTAGGCGATTGAATGACTTGTTTCATGGGACTTTCTTGAACAAAGCTCCAAAACAAGTATTCAGTATTGTTTGGCATAGCTTTGCAAGAAATCCATTCGATCTTTGGATCTTTGAACTCACCCAACAACTACGTAATTGATATACAAAAATTTGTTTTTATTTCACTGATTTTTTGAATCATTTCGGTGCTGCTTTCAAAACGATCACTTCTATAAAACTTCTATAAAAACAATTGAAGACTGTTGTGTGATCATTGTGAAAGCAAAGTAAGTGTACAAATATCTTTGTTGATTCTGAAGAAAGCAATTTAAAAATCAATTCGTTTTTCAAATAACCCAATATACTCCTTTTTCATTTGGTTTTTGCTTATAATATTATCACCTTCCAAGTTATGACATATATTAAAATTAATGACATATGTTAAAAATCAATTAAATCAGCATTTGATTTCTAATAACACTTATTCTAAAATATGTAAATAGTCTTATTTTATAAAGTCTGTGTAAAAAAATTCCAAATTATTGGGTTAAAAAGAATTAATGGGTTAAAATTTTTAATAGTTGATTTTTTGTAAGTAATTTAGATTTTGTAAAAATTTAACAAGTCAACAAATTAAGAGGAAGTATTTAACAAATTTGGAATTGTTTATACATATATACTGTAAACATTCATTATAAGCACATCCGTTATAAGCACAAATCCGATATAAGCACACATATCTGAAGTCCGATTTATTTTTAGGGTATCTTACATAAATTGATCGGTATAAGCACAAACAAGTTTCACAACTATTCTATTGCATTTTCAACGAATATGATTTCCATAGTGACACATTATTTGACTTGTTTAAAAATACATAGCGCATTTTTCATTTTTTGATTTACTATGCTCACATATCTTGTGCATTTATGCGCGTCTGTTTGAATTTAATCCACAAAATTTATTTGAAATACATGTCAAAACATTCAATCATTCATATTGCTTCACGCATTCTCTAAAAAGCAATCTTGTGTGATCGATAATATCGCTTAGTTAATGTGTTTTACATGATTGTTTAGAGACAATCATGATTGCATAAATTTTTTGCTGTCATTTTCATTCAATATTGATTTTACTTTGCTTTAGCATACGTTTGTTTTTGTTTACATCCGTTGTTTATTTCATTTGCTTTCTTGTAAACTTAGAATGTCCAATAAGCGTAAGAACTTTAGCTTTGAATTTAAACTTCAAGTTGCTAAGGAAGTTGATGATGGACAAAAAATTATTGACATAGCAAAGAAGTATCAAATAAGCCACACTTTAATCAGTAGATGGATTAAAAATAAAGAACTTTCTAGAATTAAAATGGAAAATGAAGATTTCAAAAGAAAATAAAAAAGAACAAGAGTGTTGCCTGAATTAGAAAATTCTTTATACGAATTGTTTTGTTCAATGAGAAAGAAAACGGTGCAAATTTCAGATCCTCTTTTGATTGAAAAAACTTCTGAAACAAATCCCATGAATTTTTCAACGGGTTGGTTGCAAAAATTCCGGGAAAAGGTTCAATATTGTTTACAAACGTCAACATGGAGAAAAAGAAAGTGCAGATGTAAACAGTGTGGAAGAGTGGGAAAAGTTTTTTATTGATAAAATTTTGAAGAAGTACTCTGAAAGTTGTATATTCAATGCAGATGAAACTGGCATATATTATAGAGCCACGCCAAATGGTACTCTTGCTAAAAAATGAAGTTGTCAGTAGGAGTAAAAAAGCAATGAACAGACTCTCTTTATTATTAGGAGTAAGTATATCTGGCATCGAGTAATTACCCTTGCTTGTGATAGATAAATTTCAAAGTCCAAGATTCTTTAAAAACAAAAAAAATAATTTACCTGTTGAATATACGCACAATAAAGCCTCTTGGATGACCAAAGATATTTTTGTGATTGACTTTTAAATTTAGATAATAAAAAGCAAAGAGAAAAACGAAAAATTGCTTTGGTAATAATTGATCGATGCCCTGCACATCCAAAGGATTTCAAAACCTCGAATATTGAAATTTATTTTTTACCTCCAACTACAACTTCAATTATACAGCCTATGGATGCCGGTATAATACGGAGCGTTAAGCGCATTACAGAAAAACCTTGATGAAAGAAAGACGTCATAAATCGCTTGAATTGTGGACAAGATGAACACATGATGAAGGCTGTAAAGTCTGTCACGATACTTGACGCACTTCACAGGTTTCAAAAATCTTGGAACAGCGTTCCTACTGAAGTAATTAAAAATTGTTTTCGAAAGTGTTTTGGTTCAAATTTACAGGACATGGCCTTAATTGAACACTCTGAAAGAATAGATGTCAAAGAAAGTTTTTTAACTTCTGAATATATTGATTGCAATGAAGATTTGGAGTGCTTCGAAACAACGAATGAACTACCGCTGAACGTGGTTTCTGATGATGAAAGTGGAAAAGAAGATGAGAAGCAACCTAAAGTATCTCTTATGGAAGACTTACAAATAATGGATGAAATAAAAAAAGTCTACGAACGATGTGGAGTTACAACTATTGATTTCAAAAAAGCTCAAAAGTCACTTTAAAACCACGTAATTGAGAGCAGAAAATTGCGCCAGTCTTCAATTGATGAATATTATTTTAAAATAACTATAACAAAAAGAGAAGCCTAAATCATAAAAGAATTCAAAGAAAACACTCATTTGATAATAATTGATGATAAACATTACGTTGAAGGACTTTTTGACAAACATTTGCTTTTGGAAACTGCCAAATTAAGGTACTACGATGAACTGGGGATATAAGTAGTGATAAAAATAAAACAAGAAGGCTACTACGTATAATATATGAAAATTTGCAATCCAAAGAAATGTTTGCCGAAGTTTACAACTTCTAAAAAATGCTCAAAAGAAAGTTTAAAAATATTTTTGTGTTGACTGACTTGAATCAAGATGAAAGAATCAAACTGAACGAAATGCATCAATAAACAAAAAGAAAGAACTCAGAAATTAACTCTTCTTTCAGTTTTTTTTGTAAAAAGGGTCCTTCAAAAGGTGACCTACCTAACGACCTTAAAAGTTGACTTTACTTGTAAAAATTTACCTAAATAATTATTCTATAAGTTCAGTTCTCAATTACCATTCAATATTTTAATGTATTCTCTTTTGAAAAGGCGCGATCTTTAGACAAAAACTTTTTAATCACTGGAATTTATCTTTTTGTGGTCTTTTTTCTGTGTAAGAGAAGAGCATATATATATGTGTAGATATTCTTTTGCACATCTTTATGATTTCCTTTTTAACATTTTTTTCCATCTATACATCATGTTCAAATTCGATATTTTTAATCAAATGCATCTTTCATTGTAAGATTTGCAGATTACGTTTTTCAGGTAATTTATTTATGTGCCAAAGTGGACGACTCAAATTTTTTATCTATATTAAAAATGATATGCCAATAATTAAAAAATAAATATATTTGTTAGTTGTTTGTGAACGCTTTATATATAGACTTAATGATAAAATTGTATGCTTAAAATAAGCTTTTAAAAAATAAATAATAATAATATAAGTTTTTTCTTTTATTTTATTTTTGCGTGATTAGTAAATGTATATCATTTATAATAAAATTGTTTGCTTTATATAACCAAATAAATTTTCTTTATATAAAGAAATTTCTAAGGACACTCTAAATGTGTATTTAATACCTTTTTTTTACGTGTAAATTAAAAGCGCTAAAAAAGGCCGAATATTCATGTTTTTTTCCGGATACCAATTTTAGAAATTTTTGCGTATTCTATTATTCGAAATTTAAAAGCACTTTACTTCATAGTGTCTTTTTGCAAAATGGTGTTTTTAAATTGGGTAGTTTTCCAATTTAGTTAGTGATGAATACTGATTAGATAAACGCTTAGATCAAATGCGCTGGAAATAAGTTGCCTTGTTGGAAGGGTAGAGCTGAAATCACTAATATAACATTTTTATTATTGCAAATACGCGGATCATGCTTATACGCCAAAAATTACAAATTCAGAATTAGTTAAATTGAGAGGTATCAAATGGAAATTTGAGTAGTAAAGTTGGTAATACCTTTTTTCATTGTTTTAGTGAAGCTGAAAATGGAAGAAAACATATCAACGGTTTGATCGGAAGTAGTGTAAGTAAAAATACGAAAGAAAAAAGTACCGAAGTGATCTTCGCTTCCTTGATCGCAGTTGACTTCTGCTCCAGCACCGATTTCAGCTTGTCAATCTCCAACATCATCTGATTGATGCGCTCTGCATTGCTATACAACTCACTCTCCAAATCAATGATCTTCTTCGTGCTCTTACGAAGCTTTTCGTCCTTCAACTTGTTATCCATTCGCAGTTCGGGTATTAACCTCTTTATTTTGTCTATACGGATCTTCTCTCCATCAATCAATACTTTTTGATGAGAAGATAAATGGGATCCCATTGTGTGTGCGCTAATTTGGAACCACTTGTCTTCTAATTAAGAAGTAGAACAAATGATGATACTACCTTTGACATTATTGGGAACAAATGTGAACACATTTTTTAATTTATTCGGCAAATTAGCACATTTAATTGCATTAACTAACATACTTGTACTGGATTGTGTAAAGGCCTAGCTTATATACGCTGTAAGTTATTCTCAACCTTCTTGTGTCATTAACATCTTAACAAATCTGTTGAAAGCTATGAGCCTTTTTTTAAAAATGTCAAAATACAAAGCTTCATTAAATTTTCACTAAATTATTGTAAATAGAAAGAAATGAAAAGATAGAGATGTCTCTTCTGCGTATTCATAAAAATAATTTCAAAATATTTCACTTCAATGGTATTTCAGCTCATAAGAAATGATATGTTTTTAATTTATAAAAAAAACTTATTTTATTGGATGTTAAGGGTTCTATATTCACATACTATCTATGTCACATAAAGTATTTGCGTAATTTTTGATGTATGCTTATATAGTATGTAATCTTTGCCTATCAGGATCTCAAATGTGTATCCTTTGGAATGCACTTGATTCATTGAAAAAAAATCTCAAAAGTACCAACAGGCCTATTTTGATTTATAAGGGATGAAAGTTTATAAAAAAATTCAAAGTAAAAAATTCTTCCCTTATCTCAAAAGCATGTTTGTCGTGTGTTCCAAGGTTCAACAACCCTTTGATCAGGAATGTACCACAATATTTTTAGAAGGGTGCCGGGAGGACCTTTACCAAGTTAGAAGTCGAAACGATTTGGGCCTCGGGTCAAAATGTGGCCAAAAGCTGCTCATACGAAAGAAGCAAAAAGCTCTCGTTGCTAAATATAAATGCCCAATCAAATCAATGAATCAAACATCATTCATAGACTCTAAATTTGAGGTTGGATAATACAAAACAACCACATACATATACCTATATTATATGAGCAGTGACGTGGCGGGCATTTTTAACTTTAAATGACCTAAAAGAGCAAATGCAACAAAAAACATAAATTTGATAATGAATGACCCATAAATAATTTCACTCTTTTTTTAAAAGAATGCTTTAAAATTAAATGCAATGTATAAAATTTAATAAAAACCGTGACCATTTTTAAACTTCTCAAAACCAATCCATATAACCGAACTTTTTTTAAAATGGGAATTTGTTAATTGAGATTTTCTATATCAGAGGCATCAAAGATACACACGTTAAGATAGTTTCATCCTGCCCATCAAATGATTTTCTTTATCCCTTGATGACTTCTGAAGTCTAAATTTTCTGCCTAAAGCATGTATTTATTTATATTTGTAGCGTCGTTTTCACTAATAACAAATGTGGCTCACGAATTTAATGAAATTCAGTGAAAATCCATCCCATTTTTTGACAATTTTTTCTGCCAAGCTTGATAATTCGCCTGAAGATGGAAGAGAAATAAGTGCAACCTTATATTCCAAGACCAGTATACCTTTTCCTTTCTTTTATTTGTTTCTCATTACTTGTCAACACGAAATTAACCGTCTTATTCAATACATTTCTAATTCCTTTTTTCTATTTACAAAAACTGAAACTTTTTTATTTTTGTTCCGATTCTTTAATTAATTGAGCGCACTAATTTTTAACTTTTGTTACATCGTCTCCCCGAATAAGGTATATTAAATCTTACATCTAGCAAAATATGAACAGAAAATCGAACCTTGCCTCCCTTATCATTTGTATCAAAACATGCACATAACAAACTATTGAATAGAAACTTTAAAAACTTACCGCAAGTTTTGCCGTAGGTTTAAAAACTTTATAACTTATTGAACTAGATTTGCAATTTTATAATTTATTTTTTGAATAGTTAACTTTTGTATATTCTTTTTTTCATTACACCATTACAAAATTTAATTTGTATTTTTTATTTTCAATCTTTCAATCAATGTGGAAATTTGTAAAATGATTTATACACAAAATTTCAATGTAATAAAAAAAACTGAAAATAAAAAAAAGGTTAAATTGGTTAATCCATTTTTAAACATAATTTATGAAAAATGAAAAAAAAAACAAAAAAAAGTGACACGATTTTTGTTACTAGCATGTAAGTGTTATTTCCTAATTTCTTTTATCACAATTCTGGACTAAAACACAAAAATAGAAAAAAAAGGTTTTATTTTTTTAAAGCTGGTGCAAATTTAGCCAGTTAAAAATTGCAGTTTTCTTAAATTTACGAGCATTATAACAAATCATTTTGGATAATAAATTCATGAATACAGTTCTTCATCATGTTTTCACAGTAAAATGTAAAATTTTTAGTGAATGCTCATTTTTGGGTATGCTTTCATATTTTCCTTTAAATTATTATTTTCCTTCAAGGATATTTTGCTTCCCACGTGGCGAAATCTCGTCACATAGAAGTCGCATAGAAAAACAAAACTATTTGAGACATTCTTTATTTTTTCTTTGCTTTTCTGGAAATTCTAGCCATTTCATGATTTTCCTGACTCGAAATAAATTGAACATAACTGATTTAACATTTGTTTCTAAAAGTTCAAGAAAAAAGTCTAGCCTCTTCACAGTATTTGAATGCTACAGACCTCTTTAAAGAGATATAGCAATCTACTTTGTTAGTTTGAGTATGGAGTAAAAACATTTTGGAGATCCATTCAGGGCGTAACCTTGATATTATGTTTGCCACTGAGAACTCAGTCCTTTGAGTCTTTACTCTCCCAATGATAGATATAACAAAAATTGTATTCATTGGAATTTGAGTGACCGAATATTTGGTCATGGAGATTTAGCCGAAAGGATATTTGGCCAAACAGACATTTAGCAAAATTTACATTTCAGATAAAAATGTACATAGAATTTGACAACTTATGTAGACGTTGCTTTGCTTCCAGCAAATATGCAAGCTTTCCTCTACACTAGGGTTTGCTCTCCGTTCTGAAATACCGGTACATTCCCGGTTCTAAAAATTTGGGAACCGTCTCGGAACCGAAAAGTATTTCCGGTTCCGAGAATAACTTAGTTATAATTGATTTATTTCACTATGCAATTCTTTGCATAAAACTTTACTTCACTTCATTCATATAAAATCTTTTTTTCATTGTCATCTCATTTTAATGGTAAACGGAGAAAAGTGTGCAAACGACAAAAGAGTTTATTTTTTTTTTTTCTCTGCTGCACACTTTTGTCATTTGCACACTTTCTGGTTCCTAATTTTCGATACTTATGCAAACCCTACTCTATACACATCTATATAGCGTAATTTTTATTTTCTCTTTTTATTCTTGACTTTTATACACAAATTTGGTCATGAATAAGTTTATCTACTAGAAGTTACATGCCAAATGTTTTATGATATGCCATGACTGATTTGCTATTAAGTTTTTAAAAAATACATTTTCTAATAGCAGTTGCTCACAGTATTTACTTACTCAAAAAGAAAAAATGCCTTACTTTAGTTTATTAAATTCTTAGCTTTATCAATTTTTTTAAAAATATAAAATTAAATTTTTATAAAAAATACACTTTTAGTGATGAAATTTACCTTAATTAGTGAAAATTATAAATGGATTTGTATGAGCATCGCTTTAACTGTCAACTTACAGCGATGGATTTACAGTGAAGCAAAATTTAGTATTGACTATTGAATAGGGTATTTCGCTATTCAATAGAAAAAGGTGTAGCAAGGAAATCCCGTGTGTATTTTCACTGTGTTCTTTGGAATTATCATTTTCTGTACATATTGCAGGTACTGAACTAAATCTGTAAGCCACAGTTGTGGAAATTTTTTACTATAATGGCCGAAAAATTCCAAAAAGCAACAAACACTAAGTGTTGAATCTGTGTAAATCTTCAATATGAAATCCAAAGTAGTGATGGGACAATTAATCAAAATAAGCTATAGTTTTTTAAACGTCGGCATCCGAATCCTATCGGAAATTTCATTAGTACGTTCCGATCCAAGTTTCAGTTCCTATCCTAAGTTAAGAGTGATATTACTCGAAGTTAAGCTTCACTTTCCGTTCTTTAATAAATAAATGAATATAACTTTTTCTAACTATAGGACAATATATATTTATGGGGGAAAATTTACTTGATTTTTTACATAAGGGTATATCATTGTGCGGGGGCTAATAAAAAACGCTTACGGCCGTAATTTGCCACCGTTACGCGGGTTTCGCCACCGCTGCTATAGGCGAATAACTTGAAGTTTTTCCTATTATATCCAATTTTATATTAATTTGCCCTTTTTTGAAAACTTTTTTATGTTTCCTTAAGATCTAAAATATTTTATGCAAAGTCAATAAAAGTCAAAAAAAAAATTTTCCGTAAAAGCGCATATAAAATGAGTAAAAATAGGAAATAAATAAATAAAGTTTTGTTTACTAACTAATTAAGTAATTCAATGAAAGCAAACCTTTAAACGTGAATCTAAATTTTTTAAGTTAAACACAAAATAAATATATTTTTTAAATAGGGAATCTAGGTAAAATAAAAAGTCAATTTTTGCCACTATTTAGTCAAATAAATGAAGTTTTTTAAATAAAAAATACATTGACTTTATTATGAGAGACTTCCTTATAATACATATACCGTAAACACTAACCTTAATCCCCACTTTTTACCATTAATTGACAAGACGCGGGTGAGTGTTATCTACATATTATGTAAACAGAATTTAACCGGAGAAAAAAAAGTTGACATAGAAATATGTGTGAACGAAGATAGGCCAAACGCATATAAATATACCATGATTTAATGCCTTGAAAACTATTTCTTCATTTTTATTCGATCTTTGTATCTATCTCTTAAATACTTAGGTCTTAAATAATGTATAACTATCGATTTTTTTTTCTGTATAAAACTGAGTCCATATATAGATGTATTTATATGAAGATTTATATATATATATATCAGCCCTACTTTTATTTTAATTTCAATTATATAACATATACTTATGAAACACATTTTATCAAACACACTATTTAATTTCTCCAAATTATTGTAATATTACAAATTAATATCTACCTATTTGTCTATATATATATATATTATATATATTTTTATGTTCATATTTACATGATTTTTCATTCGATCTACATTTCATATCAACCATCATAACAACACAATTTGTAACTTATTTAACTTGATATTTCCTACATTTAATTTGAGCAATACTAAGAGCGACTTTAATTAGTCTTGAGTATGCTCATGGATTTTTCTCTTACTGTTTTATTTCTTCAAATATGCTTTTTATGTACAATAAATCTTTCTTTCTTTCTTTCTTTCTAAGCTGAATTCATACAAATTAAATTTTAATATGTACATATGTAGTTATGCAGTGCAAGCGAAGGTAACATAAAATACTGAACTAACTTATCTGAAGCAATGTTCAAAACATTTATATTGTGAAAAATTAGTTTGGCATTTATAGTACTCTATTTTGAAGTCGAAATTTTTAATGGGGAGAATTTTATACCATCATCCTGAACACACCAAATATAGATATAGATATAGATAAATGTACAAATATGTTAAAGAGCGTGTATAGTATTTGTTATTTAATATGGATGAATAGATTCAGCTTCCATGTTTAAAATGGTGCAGAATTATAATATAATAATGTGAAAATAATCATACTTTTAAGTCTCTGAATTCGCTGAAGTAGACATTAATTATGGCGAGGATGTGTATAACAAATTTTTGTATATTTTAGCGAAATATTAATCTCACACACTAGAGCTGCTTACCTTCATCCATTTTCTAGTGTTATATGATGATGAGTGGGTGATGAAATGTGTGAGATGTGAATGGTGATCAAATACTCTAGATTTCGTCAAGAAACGCTAGCAAGGTATACAGGATAAGAAACATTCTTTTACATCTACATCGAAGATAAACCTTGTTTTTGTGTGAAAAAGGAGAAATACATTCACCAAGACAGAGAGAGATAGAGATATACTAAGTTTCATATTTTGAGAAATGTTTCTGCAAAAATAATAGCTAAGGGCAATACAGTCACGCTCAAGATGACAAGTTACATACGTGTCTACGTACACACACACACACACACACACACACACACACACACACACACACACACACACACACACACACACACACACACACACACACACACACACACACACACACACACACACACACACACACACACACACACACACACACACACACACACACACACACACACACACACACACACACACACACACACACACACACACACACACACACACACACACACACACACACACACACACACACACACACACACACACACACACACACACACACACACACACACACACACACACACACACACACACACACACACACACACACACACACACACACACACACACACACACACACACACACACACACACACACACACACACACACACACACACACACACACACACACACACACACAGAAATAAAATCAGATGCCTGTAATCTTGCCTTCGTTTCAGATGAATAGGTTAAAACTTCTTACAACTTTATAAAGTTGCTCTTGAAGCTATAAGAGGTGGTGTTTCTTCAGGACTTGCTGCAAGTCTTGCTAATGCCCTTTTACTAGATTTGGAAGCAATGAATCTTATTGATAAAATTATTGACATCAAACAAGTTTTGCTCGATAAATCCAAAATCGATCGAAAAAAAATTAAATTGAAATCAAGGAATGAAAAAATGCATAAAGAAAGCATACAAAGATTGATATGTATTGGAGTAGATGGAAGAATAGATAAAGAAACTTTATCGTATTGTGAAGTTGAAAACGAAATGGGGAAAAGAAAAATTTTAAAAGAAAAATTTCTGAGTATCACTGGGTTTTTACCGTTGAAGAAGGAAGCAAAAAAGAACTTATTTAACATACCGAAGTATAAAAATCAAAGGAGCTACTGGCAGATATATTCCTCAAGAAGTAACAAATGTTTTGAAAGAGTTTAATAGCTTTGATACCATTAAAGCAATACTTCTAGACAATACAAGTGTTAACATAGGATGTAAATATGGACTTGTAACTTCATTATAGAACAAATAGTTGGTCACAGAATACACATAATAGGCTGTTCGCTGCATCAAAATGAACTTCCGTTTAAGGCAATATTCAAACATTTTGATGGAAACACTTTGAATCCAACAGAATTTTCTGGATCTTTAGGAAAATTGAGCGAAAAGGATATTCAACAACTACCCCAAATACAATTCTTTAAAATAAGTGGGGACTTGGATAAAACAGATTTTTCAGATGAAGTGTTAAAAGGTTTGAGCTCAGATCAAAGACTGTTGTATGAATATGCTATTGGAATTTTAGCAGGACAAGTGAATGCACGTTTTGCTTACTGGAAAATAGGACCAGTTAATCATTCAAGATGGTTAACTTTAGCTATAAGATTAACCTTCGCAGGACGGAGTGGGAGTTTTACGTCAACAGAAATTTTTGAACCCTTTTTGAATCAAAAAAAGTATATGAAAGTCACTTAAAAATATAAATGTATTTTTCAATTATTTTGTCTAGATCACTATTTTACAAAAAAAAAGTTACAAACTATTATTATTTTTTGAAAAATCATAAAGTTTCTTCGCAGGACGGAGTGGGAGTTACGTCAACAGAAATTTTTGAACCCTTTTTTCATCAAAAAAAGTATATGAAAGTTACTAAATAGAAATGTATTTATCAATCATTTTGTCTAGATCACCATTTTACAAAAAAAAAGTTACAAACTATTATTATTTTTTGAAAAATTATAAAGTAAAAAAATTCAAATTTGAAAAGTGAGCTTTATTTACATTCTAAAAGTGTTCTAAAAATATTCAAGTACACGAAATTTAATTACAAGACCCACGAAGTTACACGAAACAAAATAGATATTGCGAAAAATATATCATATAAAATGTAAGAATAAGGCATGAAGTCAATAATAATTTAGACATTCTGACATTCAGGACAAATGAGTATAGTGTGATTTTTACAAATAGATCTTGAACATTTTTGACACTTTCTGGTTCCTCTCTTTCTGGGATGACAATTAGAAACAAAACAGTATCCTCTTCGGGTTGTTGTTGGAGCAATTTCAGTCGTTCTTGTGAACCCATAAAAAGAGAGAAGATTCTTAGTAATCAAGCGAGTAGATGCGTTCTCGCACCTAATTCTCATTGACTTTTCAGTTAGACTTAGCGCTAAATTTCTAATAAAATACTTTCTACCACCTCTGGAAGTACTTGGGTACAAATCAGGCATGTTGGCTTTGACTATAATCCAACAATTACTTGCTACCATATCGAGAAAATTTGTGAAAATAGTCATAGGCCATCTTCTTGAGGCTCTGTAACAAGTAAAACTACGAACCATCCTGTTGAAAGTATCAACACCGCCTTTATAACTATTGTAGTCTACAATTGTTTCAGGCTTTTTTTTATTACCTAGTGTGTCTATCTTTGAAATATGCTGACTGGACATCATATAAACAGGCTTGAAATTTTTTTTGCATGTTTTTCTGGAATGTATATAGTCAGCGAAGCATATTCAGTATATAAAAATTTACTTTCCATTTCTACAAGGTTTAGATCTTTCAAGTGTGCAGGACGTAATAAATACGGAACAAACCTTCTATTACTTCTGACCGTTCCACAAATTGTCAACCTTTGAGATTTAACCCATATACAGAGTTCATGTGTCATAAAAAACCGATCAACATAAACTCCACAACCACTAGGTACTTTCGATTTTTCAACTAACCTTTTGACTATGTTTGCTGGTTTGAAATACTCTTTATCAGATAAACCTGTTACATACACTTCACTGGCCAAAACATAAAAACTTCTTGAATCATTACAGTGATAGACCTTCATCCCGTATCTTCCTGGTTTTGAAGGATCATACACTTTTATTGGAGATCTTCCCCGATACTTGACTAACTGTTCATCAATTGTTATATAATCTGTTGGGCACCAATACTTGACACAACTACTAACGATCTCATCATGTAGGTATCTAATTGGACTCAATTTCTCTAATGGATTCCTATCTTTTTTCAAGTCAAAGCGTATGAAATAGTTTATGAATATAAACATGTCTCTGCTTATGGCAGCTTTCAAAAAAGGCTCTCCATTTTTGTCAGAAAATAAATATTTTAGATCAATTTGTTGATTTTTGGACTGCCCAATGTGAAAAATACATCCAAAATAGGCAAGCATATCTTCTATCGAAAATTTGAGAGCGCAATAACGCAAACTTTCAAAAAAAAGTTGGCTCAAACTAAAAAAATTATAATTAGAGAAAACAGAGATAAAAAATTAAGTTACCTGTAATTTTCATCAATTTTAGCTTTAGTACACTCGTATATGTGATGTATCAGGCTTTGAGTAAAAAAAAGGGAGAATACATCTAATGAGTTTGTCAAATTTTTTGCATCTCCTTTGGGACCAGGTAAAAATGAGGCAATATTACGAGTATTGACACCAAGACTCCTTCCACGAGTATCTCTATAAGGCTCCCATGAGTACTTTGTCATATCGGGAGCTATAAGATCGTCTCCTTCTCTTTCACTATCACTCACTACTGCTTCTACTAACCGTTTCATATTCACTCAAAGAGTAAACATCGGATGCAACGCTTTCCCCAGCAAAACTTTCAGAATCACTGTTTGTAGAACTCATAAATTGAAGAGAGTAATAATCAGAACAAAGGAACAACAATAAAATTGAAAAGAGTAGTTGAAGATAAGGTGATTTAGAAAAGATAAAATAAACAACGTTCAACTCAAGAAGATGTAAAGGATAGATTATATGTGCAAAGACGGTAGTTTTTCAAAGATATGAAATGAATCCAAGAAATGATACAGATGAAAGTGTACTGCCTTATAAAGAATAAGCGCGGAATAATCTATGGTTCAAGGGTATTGATTACATTCAGTAACATATAAATAAAATTACAGAGTAAGAAGTACATCTATCATACACATAAACAATAAAGTATGTGGTAGATACGCACAAAATCATACACATAAAGTATGTGAAAGATACGCACAAATTGTAAATCATTTGTTATGTGTGGATAAATACTTAGATTTCTGTGCGAAGGGATTACGAAAAAGTTTATAATATCTATCACAAGAGAATCATCATGCCACCTAAATTTTGTGTATGTGTACAGAATACGTGCTCTTCGTCATATCCATCGAACTAGATCACATTATATAGTGTGACTTGAATGGTTTTATTTTGAACCATAGATTGTGAATATAAACTTGAATGTTAGTTCATTTTTTTATATATATATTTGAAAAAAACTAAATATTAATCTATGATTAATATGCCTTTTTTGCATATGAAGTAGCGTTTGTTGAAATAATTTAACAAATAATATAATAGATGAATTTAAAATTTTTTCTTAGATATGTATATCTAATAAGTGTAAACGTTATGGAAGTTCGAATGCAATTTTTATTTTTATTATAGATGACGTTAACTAAAACAAACTCTTTTTTATTATAGATGGCGTTAATTTTAAAATAAGTTTTTTGATTTTTTTCGTATAAAAAACATGGAAACATATCAAACTGAACAAAAACATTCTTAAAAGGACTTTGATATGCTAAAGCTTTATTAAAAAAAAAGAAATATACTTTTTTTAAAAATTGGAGTAAAACTCCCATTAACCGTCCTTAGTGTTGCTCTAAAAAGTTCCGTCCTGCTAAGGTTAATGTGTTTATGGGCTAGAGATTCTTATCCAAGTAGCTTGCAGAAAGATCTAGAAAAAATTATAAAGTTTATTGTTCAAGTTTATGCTGTAAATTGGTTTGAGATAAAAAAAAAAGATGCCAAATTCCACAATCAACAGTTATACATTTTCAATATGATAAAAAGATGTAAAAAACAATCAAAAGAGATACAAAACATTGTTTTTAAAAGCTTAAAGTATAATGCTTTTGCTCTCTTGCCTGAAAACATTTTATTTTCAATGATAAAATCTGGAGACTTGGAAATAAGAAAAAAAGGAATTGAAAAAATTCAATCAATCAGGTAAGCTTTAGTAACTTCAAATTTTCTTTAATTATAAACATAATACTTTAGAGGAACAAATCAAAATAACAAAAGACTGATGAAAATAACAGAAATATACGTTGAAGCAGATCATTGATCAAAACTGATCTTTCTCGAGATGAATATGTGAATCTGCTTTTACAACTGATTATTCTATCGAGTATCTTGATAATGTGTTGCTTCAAGGAGCTGAGTTAAATCTTCCATAATTACCTTCACACTTTCAAAGTGTTGAAAGAGCTGTGAAACTCACTAGTGAAGCTTCTATATCAGTGTATTGTTTTGGACTCAAGACACAAGCACATACTTAGCAAACAACTCAGCAGAAATTTGTGAGCTGCGTTTACTTCCAAAAGACATTATAAAGAATGCTATCAAGAAATACACTTTTAAAACTACTATAATTCAAATAAAAGCACTTATACTGTTTTTAAATATGTATAATTTCTAAAAAAAAACACATATATATCTATTCTATGAAAATATAAACTTTCATAAAATTTAAAACTGTTTCCTCAAAAAGTTATTAAAGGTAAAGTGTTATAAATTTATATAGATATTTCTTTTTATATATTAAAACTATCTAACCTGTCCAAAATCATTATCAAGTTTTTTTTTAAAAACTGACCTACTAATTTCTATTATACTATATCTTATTATACTTCTACTATTATCTCTTCATTTTAAAAATTTTTCAAGCTTAGGTGGACTTCAAAAAGGAGAAAGAAAAAGAAGTAAAATTTTTTTTTATTAAAATTAAAGTTAACAAAGTAAGCTAACAAAAGACGCTTTTTGTTGTACTCGATTTTCATGTCAAATCTGAATAAACCAGAAGCGAGATTGGAGAGAGGTTATCAACATTATATGGTGATAACCTCAGAGAACAAATATTCAGAAATTATAATCTACTCAAGTTTTAGGATAAATTTAATAAGAATGTTTTATGTTTTCTATATAAAAATTCAGAAAACCATCGTGACAATTTTTTCAGAAAATGTTTGAGGTATAACGAAGGCAAAAGATACCACTAGAAAAATATATGTTATATAATAATATACCATGCCTATTTTTACAACGGTCTTTCTACTTCTAATATGTCTATCTATACATACTGCAAACCTAATTATATTTGTAAATAAACAAGGCAAGCTTGTTAACGATTTCTCGCATTCTAATCTGACTTTTGAGCGTCTTATAGAATTTTGTTCCAGTTACTTGTAACAATTTTTTTTCGCCTGGAAAACTGCCCCCATTTTTTCCAATATTTTTACAATCAAATTTATCAGCTTTTCTTTCAACTAATATATAATGTAAAGCTTTATGACTTTTGGATGCGCATAACACCAATCCTATTTAACCTTCAAATCCTTACTTGACCTTAAATTTTCATTTGTAATTTAAGTGCTTAGTTTATTCCCATTGTTCCTCTTTTGTTTCTTCTTTGAACAACATGTTTTCCACTCATTTCTGTTTTTTTCATATAAAACTCCTTTGTTAAGGCAAAATATAGTACGAAATATCTTTATACTATTTTCCTGGAAAAGGTTCTGTAGTACTGTTTATAGAATTCTGATTATGCATTAGCTATATTTCCCGACCTATCTAAAGCATTATATAAATTTTCGCATAAAAAGCTATTATTAATAAAAGTAAAATACATATTTTTTTAGTTGGTTGTATCGCATCCAAGCGAAGAATAATCTTGCATATCTGGACAGATGGTAAGGATAGCCACGATCGGGAATCGAACCCAGACCATCTGAAAGTAGAGCCTACGCTCCCACCACTATGCCATTTAAATAAACTATATTTTTCATGTATCAAAGACACAGAATCTTCTATAAAAGCAATTACTTGCACATGGTCAAAATGACCAATTTTAAGTCACTTTATATTTTGCCTCTATATAAGGATATCCCTAATTGATAATAATAGTAGATCAGATAAATTATATTTTAATAAAAATTTAGTTCAAACTCATATCCTTTAAAAATATTTTTCTTGTAAATCTTAAGATATGATATTTTCTTATAACAAAGTTATGCAACTAATTATAAACATATTTAATAAAATGTTTGATGTATTATATATGAAGAAATGAACATTAATCGATACAAAAAGCATATATATTTTATTTTTCTGTCATCACATGTTCAATTCTTCTTTCAAACCTGATAAGATCATTCTTTTCAATTTAAATAAAACATCGGTTTTCACATTTCATCTTCATAGATCCATTTTTACTCCTTTTTCGTAATTCAAAATTTATCCAACTGTCTCGTTTTTGTTCAATTAAAGTCATAAAGCGTATAGAAATAATTCCAAAAGATTTTGAACTAAAATTTTTTGATTAGTTAACTTCTCTTCCAAAAATACCGCGAAAAACTCTGAAAATGTATTTTTAAGTTTTTATTTTAGTAGTTATTAAGTTATTTCGTGGGCTAATTAGTTAGTTTATTTAATTAGATATTTTGTTAGCTAAAGTATGATTTTTTTTTTTTTTAGAAAAAAAAAAAATTGAAATAAGTATTGATAAATTAATTTTCAAATAAATTAATACTTTTTTTTTTAATTTAATTGAAATAAATTTATTTATTTTATATATAGGGAAAGGCAAAGACGTTGGGTACACTCCGATATGCATATATAGTATACATGTATAGATGCCTTTTAAACAAATTAGTTTTATAGCTGGTTACGAGAAGATTTCTATTGATCTTTTTAGTTTATATTATAATAAGTATAAGTGTTAGAGAAGTCGACATTAATATTTTAGGGATTTTGTTATCAAATTCTACAACTCGAAAGAAAAGATAATATTAATCTGCCACAATTCAAATTGAAAAGAACTGTAATAAAGTTACTGCTTGATTTAACCTGGAGCAAATGTTATTAAAAAGTTTTAAGTTGTGAATATATTTTATTTAAAATTAGATTAGTGATTGATAACAAAATCGCTAAAACATTGAACTCGAATTGTAGCGACCTTATTAAAATTACAAATGGTATTCTGACAATACTTTGAGATCATTTTATTTTTAGTCTTGCAAAATGAGTTTACTTCACTACTCAAACACTTAGGATAATACCACTTAAAGAGAAACATTAAAAAAAAGTTCAACTTTTAAAAGTTGGAACAATTTTTTGAAATTATTTATTTTCACTAAAACTTAAAAGGTAATCTTGAATACTGTGACACTACAATAAGCAAATTTTTGTATAAAATTGAAGAAATTTTTTCAACGTTGTATAATATGAAATAGCAGCACAGATATGTGAAGTTAATAGTGCAAAACTTCAGCTGATGTTTCGGGATATACATATAATTATAGTTATAGACATAACTTCTCTTTCAAGGCATCTTCATGACAAATGGACATTATTGAAGATTATAGTTATATTGTACCATCAAATTCTATTTATAATTATACAAAGCTATCATTTAATTATATCTTTTATTTTAACCCATTTAATACGAAAGTTCCCAAAAGAAAAAAAGGAAAACTCTTGTTTATATAGATTTCTGATGAAGTCTTTTGCGTTCTCTTTGGGAACATCCCTATACTAAATGGGTTAATATGACTTTAAATAACAAACTAAATTACAAACCGAATAATTCACTGGCTGACTAACTAATTAACTAAAGATAGCTTTTTTGAAGAGGGATTTTTGAACAAGAGCTTTCATATAAAGACCGTATCCTTTCGAAAAAGAGCATGGATATAAATAGAAAGAGTAAGAGTATAAGAGTAATTTATTTCAAAATGATATTGAGTAAAGAAAATAAACGCTGTGGTTCACAAAGATAGAAATTGTATGATATCAATTCATAAACAGAATTCTAATATAGTGAAACATTCTAATATAGATTTATATATATATAGCAGTGGATCATTCTTCATTCATTACATGATAGTATAATATATATTGAAAGATTATAAAAGCTTCCATTTTGAAAACGTATAGCAATTAAATTATTAATACAAAGTTAAAATTTCTTTCATTGTCTATAATATAATAATTTCAAGCGAAATTTTA
>JAUIRK010000965.1:0-412843 GCA_030549495.1 Nectonema munidae | reverse complement strand
TCATACGATGTTACAAAAGTTATTACCTATACTTTGCAATTTGCACGATTTTAAATATTATATTTGTCAAATAATCAAAATAAAATTCTGTAATCAAAGAATCGAAAAATATTCTTTAAAAAATCAAAAAATATCAAACTTTCGTTTCATATTTTGCTACCTCATACGATGTTACAAAAGTTATTACATATACTTTGGCAAAATGCAATCGATTTCTGGAAATATTACATTATATATAATTAAAAATAAAGAGTTTGTAATCAAAGAATCGAAAAATTTATTTAAAAAATCAAAAAATATCAAACTCTTATGTTTTTATTTTATTACCAACATATTTTACAGTTATTACCAATAAACTTTTAAATTTGCATTTTAAATATTATATTTGTCGAATAATCTAAAGAATCGAAAAATGTTCAAATGAAAAAACCTATTTATTCTTTTTAAAAATATATCGTTAGCTCCCCTTATCTTTTAAAATTGAAAGATAAACCTAGTTCTTTCCAATTAATAATTTAATTTTTATCAAATTATTCAAATACGAAACTAAAAGTAAGGGGAGCCAACGATATATTTAAAAAGAATAAATATTTTTTCATTTGAACATTTTTCGATTCTTTGATTATTCGAAAAATATAATATTTAAAATCGTTCAAATTGCAAAATATAGGTAATAACTTTTGTAACATTGTATGAGGTAGCAAAATATGAACAGAAAGTTTGATATTTTTTGATTTTTTAAAGAATATTTTTTGATTCTTTGGTTTACAGAATTTTATTTTGATTATTTGACAAATATAATATTTAAAATCGTGCAAATTGCAAAGTATATGTAATAACTTTTGTAACATCGTATGAGGTAGCAAAATATGAACAGAAAGTTTGATATTTTTTGATTTTTTAAAGAATATTTTTCGATTCTTTGATTACAGAATTTTATTTTGATTATTTGACAAATATAATATTTAAAATCGTGCAAATTGCAAAGTATAGGTAATAACTTTTGTAACATCGTATGAGGTAGCAAAATATGAACAGAAAGTTTGATATTTTTTGATTTTTTAAAGAATATTTTTCGATTCTTTGATTACAGAATTTTATTTTGATTATTTGACAAATATAATATTTAAAATCGTGCAAATTGCAAAGTATAGGTAATAACGTTTGTAACATCTTATGAGGTAGCAAAATATGAACAGAAAGTTTGATATTTTTTGATTTTTTAAAGAATATTTTTCGATTCTTTGATTACAGAATTTTATTTTGATTATTTGATAAAATATATTATTTAATATCGTGAAAAAATTAATAACTTATCTAACATCTTCTCCCCGAATGAGGTATATCAAATCTTACATCTAGCAAAATATGAACTGATAGCTTGGAGATGAATTATCGCGGTATACAGGTTCGAGATGAACCATCGTAGTATACAGGTATAATGTATATAGGTAATAACTTATGTAGCATCGTCTCCACGAATGAGAAATATCAAATCTTACATCTAGGAGAATGTGAACAGAAAGTTGAACATTGTCTCCCTAGTCATTTGTACATGGAATAGAAACCATTGTAGTATACAGGTTGATGATGAATCATCGTAGTATACGGGTTGGAGATGAATCATCGTAGTATACAGGTTGGAGATGAATCATTGTAGTATATAGTTTGGAGATGAATCATCGTAGAATACAGGTTGGAGATGAATCATCGTTATATTCGGGTTGGAGATAACACGCAAGTTGTCTACCCAGCGTTCAACCGTACAGGTTATGAGATTTATATATATATATATTATTAAGATGTCAAACTGGATTCGAAACAAAGATAATTTTAAATCTAAAATCATTCTTTTAAACCTTCTTTTTATTAAAAATATGTGGTTAATACAGTCCAATAAAAATTACAAAATTGAAAACCATATTTGAAACCTACTAAGTTGAGTAGAGATAAAATGGTATAAAATTTTAATTTATATAAAAATACTAACAGATTTCATTATTTTTTTGAGGAACACTTTTTTTTTCTCCAAATAAAGGGCCACTATTATTTAGACTAAAAATATTTTAAATACTTTTTTGTTGAAAACTATAAAATGAAGAGTCACCTTTTTTCACATGAAAAAAACGTAAATTTAATCTTTCGCTTAAAAGTAAAACCTTTATAATTTTGTTAAAAATTTGGTTTTAATATTTTATAAAATATTCTCAAATATGTACTTTTTATGCGGGTAAAAATATTGTAATACATATTTGCACTTTTTTTCTTAACGGTAAACGAACACGAAAAAATCGCAATTAAGGACACGTTAAAGTATGACACTAGAACAGACTAAATAAATTCTATAATTGGAACTTGTAAGTTTTAATACGGCTGTCTGTCATGCTTAATTTTTGACTAGCTTTATGATTTTTTCTCCCTTTCCTATAAGACACTATGTTTATAGATAATATAATTATTGTATAGAAATAATAGCATTAAATTAAGGGTTCATTCATCAGAGAGTCGCATATATACAATTTTTTCTTGACGGCGCCAATTCAGTATATTGGGGAGTAGGGAATTTCCCATTTTTAAATCTCATCAAATGTTATACCTTGGTTAATTTATTTGCTTTACATAAAAGAAGCAGTGCTAATTTAGGTGCAATTTACATCAAGTTCCTATAATCCTTGACATGTTAATTCTAATATCCCTGCATAGTGCATACATACATATTATATATACACTAACTATTACCCAGAAACAGAACACACTGGAAATACCTATAATCTACTTTATGCCTACTCATCACTTCAAATTTTGTCACAACTAACTGTTTATCACTTTACTTTCTTTCTCTTATCTTCAATATACTGTTCTTTATCTGATTTTAATCTTCATCCATATTTGCCATATGTACGCGAAAAGAATATATAATGGTGTATTTCATTTAGTGGCGGGACGGTTCCCAGTTTTTCCCTCCTTCCTTCACAGAAAAAATGCATTTTTCCCTTTTCTATATACCGCAAAGTTTTTTTCGGAATTTTTAAATGTTTACTTTATCCAAAAAATTTTGTTAAGTAATACATTGACATCTCTCTAAATTTTTAAGAAGTATAAAACTTGCGTTTGCTTGGAATAGCTATTAAGATATCTGCATTCGCATCCGCGGATACAAAAATTTGACATCCGATACACCTCTACTAGAGATGCGCCTCTGAATAGAGATATAGACTATTTTTATTCTTTCAGGCTTAATTTTATAGGGTAATGTTTTACTTTACAGTTTTGTCAATCAAAAATTTTAATATTTTTTAAATTTAATGAGTTAGTTTTATGTAAAAGATCTAAAATCTTTAGTAATATATATCAACGAAATAAAGTACTTTGAAAAATGTATAGTTTGACTGACATCACAACAATAAATAATTGTTTGAAAAATTTTTTGTTTGGCGGTGCTGTAAACGTGCATATTTCTTAATGGCTTATAAAGTTAAATATGACGATCTATACTTATAATTCTGTTTTACTGTATTAACGTCTTGGGGAAGCGGAAGAAACATAAGTGTCTTTTGTGTTCTAAAATGTTATAGCCTTCACTTTTCTAAAGCCTGTCAAGTGAAGCTTGCACAGGAAGTGAAGTCTTTGAGTTCAGTAAACAAAACTATTGACTATTTTAAACGTTAAGCTGAACAATTGCCTAATCCAGATTTGATAATATAGGAATGTTTTTGCAAAATATTAAGTGTGGTTTGAAGGGCTTCTATAAACCTTCAAAAAACATCTGTTGTTAAAAAGTCCTCCAACGTAGGAGAACAGTTATATTACCTTGCTGCAAAGATATCATGTTGAATGTGCAAAGAAGTTCTGAACAGTTGAATGAAGCATATCTAAAGTTCTGTTTCGATTTGCGACTACATTTCAGTGTAAGCAAGTGATTTACATATTACTTGGCATTGAAATCAAATCCCAAAACAGATTGGAAGTTAATAATGAAATGAGAGTTGCATTGGCCAAAACAGAGTCAAATTTAGACAAAGCAAATCGATCCATCTCGTTGACTTATTGATTGGATAATTCAGACAATTTTTGGACGAACTTTTGTGTCAATTTTTTAGTACGGTAGTTTTTATGTTGATTTATTTTTTTTAAATGAGATCCCGAGCTATTAAAAAATTATAGTGAGACCGCCGCCTCGAATATTTTACAAGAGAACAAATAATTCATATATGATAGATGACTACTCATCGTATGTAATTAAGTTTATTTAATATTTTCAAGTTTTTATAAGCAACAAAAGCCAACGTTGAATTTTACGATGTTGAAGTAGCTAACCCTTTTAGGGTGATTTGGTAACGCTTATATTTTTTGACATTTTGTAAGGAATCATAGTATACAAAAATGGTAGTTTAATCACTTTTCATAAAATTATTTAAGTCTAAGAACACAATATCATTAAAAAAACTATTTAAAAACATAAATCATAGTATACGAGAACAAGAAAATCATTGCGTTTTTTTTTTGACTTTTCTGTCTACAAATAAAATTCTGACTAAATAGATCGAGTACATTTTTAACAACTGAAACATTTTGTTTCGATATTATATTTTTATTATAATAATCAACAAATTTTCTTAAAAAAAAAGATTTAATTAATTTTATACAGTGTTACTTACAAAATTTAATAATCGAACATTATAAAAAATATCTCTGCTCAAATATTAAACAAATAGAGTATTTTTGCTTTTAAACTGAATAGCTAGTCAATATTCATTCCCAAATAGCTATTGAAAATATTTCTTGACTTGAAAAAATTAAAGTTTTCAAATGTTACAAAATGTAACAAACGTACTGACAAAGATTAAGTGACCTTTGTTGAAAATTTTTTTAACGCGAGTCTGACAATATTCATTAATATCAAATTGTAACGATTGGAAACTAGTTTTCTCTCATTTAAAAACAAACAAATTTTCATTTTTGCAAAATGTTTGGTGTATTGATGGAACTAAATTTTTACCAAAAATCTCTGTGATTAATTTGAATAGCTGAACTTTGGTATCATGAAAAAAGTTCTGAAAATATTGAACTTATATTCCTTTAAAAGGTAGTTTCTAATGAGATAAATAAAATTATTTTTAATTTAACTCTAAATACAAATTAGAGAGAAGAGAGCTGAATGAGATAGGAGAGCTTGAACAAGAGAAGGAGATCTTGAGTGAAAGAAGAGAGCTTGAGTGATTGAGTTTTAGCAGAGAAAGCGGAAGAGAAAAATAGAGGAGACAGAAAGAGAAATAGAATCACTGCGACAGAAGAAGATGAGAAAATCTAGTGGATCATCAACATGTGTTTGCTCAAAAATACTACAAGGGAGACACTGTGATAAACATTGCTTACTTATTGTGTGCATATTGAAACAATGGGTTATTATTATTATATAGCTCTCACATCGTTTGTAAAATATTTTTAATAGGAATTTCAGAGCAACTTGGCATGTAGTTTGACTCGAAAGTCTGCATTCCTTCTCTTATCTTACATTATCATCTATTCGAATGATCATTACATCCTATAATGCGATCATCATACATGTTTTATAAACAAGCAGCAACTCTTACTTATAGGAAATTATGGGGGGGAGGGGGGCGAATGTCAATTTTATAATTTAACTCGCCCTACCCTCGGATGTGCGCACCTGGCCCGGAACTGTTCACTGAAAGTTAAAGAAAACATAAAAGAACGATCGCTGCAATCTAATGAAGCCACATATTCCGTGATCAACCACTCTACAAGTGATTTACCATTAAGTATATGTGGTGCTTTGCCCAAAAAGAATCAATAGCTCGTATTGTAAGACACGCAAGAGTTCGTGTTAATGCAGATGAGATCTAATCGTGATTACAAGAGGTGATAATTGTCTACTCTACGAATCAGAAGGAATGAGAATTTACTCTACTATAAAGAATTTTGACATTTTACGAGCAAAAAACAGGTGGTTTAGTGATGGGACATTTTCCTCTGCGCCAGTTAATAAACAAATACATACAATTCTTGTTGCTGCAAGCACAACATTACGACTACTCTACTGCATTGTATCGAACAAAGACGAGAAAACCTATGAAGAACTATAAGAACGTAACCTATATCCAGAGTCTATTAATGTTACAAGCAGCGATAAAAGCTTTAAGAAAATGTTTCCCAAATACAACTGTCCATGGTTGCTTGTTTTAACTTCAGCCAGTGTCTCTGGTGAAAAGTCCAAAGCCTTGGTTTACAAGGCTGCTATGGAAATCCTGAAAATGCTCTCATAACAAAACAAATACAAGCATTAGCTTTTGTTTCACCAAGTGATGCTATTGATCGTTTTACAGACTTTATGAAATCACTAGACGAACAAACTGACGAAGTTTTGAGTGCGTTCTTAGGATATTTTGAAATAACCTGGCTTGGCATCGTTCACCGCGGGAGGGCTAGAGTGCAATGCATATATTACATAATGCCATACAGAGTTTAGTTTGCTTTACGAAACGTTACATGGGGGGGGGGGCGTATACATTTTTATCATGTGAATTTTAATTATTTAAATGTAATCGCGGAGAAAGAAAGATGAGGTAGAAGCTGGACGAAAGAGTTTGTGTGAGTGGAGGTTCATGGATGTGTTACAAAAGGAGAGGGATTGAAATCATAGCGAAATATATCCCATGGCTTAACTCGGAATAAAATACAAATCGTAGTTTTATTTATGAATTCTTTAAAAGGAAGTATCAAAATAAGGATCTTTCTATAATTTTATCGAAGTTTGTACTTGTTTTGTCTATATTTTAATTTGATCACATGAATAGAAAAATAAATTATTGATAGATAGGTATGCTATATAAAAAGGGTGTTGGGATTTATTGGGTTAGTAAATTTTTATAACATTACTTTAATCTAAAGTCAGAGCCCGCGCTACCTATTAAAATAGCCCCAGCTAATTTTCAAGTTCCCTTAAAAATTGTTTCATTACCCTAAAAAAATATGACAAACATCTAGCATTCATAATAATTTCTTTCATGAAAATGTAATCGGTATAGATATGGCTTGACAAATACATCATATGTTTTCTTTTCGCCTTGAAGCAGATTAATCTGATAGTTCAAAAATTAGCGCCCCAATGAAGCCCCCTCTTAAATTTTTGCTTAGCGCGGGCACTGTCTAAAGTCTAAATATATTTGCGACAGTCTCTAAAAATTTAACGTAAATTGCTATTTTTAATTTAGATCTCTGGAATTTAAATGGAAGCAAACTGTGAATCAACTTTTAAAAATTACCTACATCACTTGTTTGATAGTTGGACAGCTTTGAATTTATCGTTATCCAATGCATACGCTCATAATACATCCCAAAAATTCAAAGATTGGTTGATTGAGCGCACACTTGAATGCATAAATTCAAATTCCTCACATTTATTTCCAGATCAAATCGAAGATTTTTTAGAAGAAATTTTTGATACAGAACTAAATACATTAATTGAAGATGGAAGTTTGCTGGAAGTTTCAAGTAAAATATGTGAATGTTACAAACAGTATCAATTAAAAAACTTGAACTATATTGAAAATGAAATAAAGTTGTTACCCGTTTCAGACATACAAAATTGTCACTTTGATATGTCAGATGATAGTGATTCTGACGAATCATCCTATTCTAATACTAATACGAAAGTAGACTCATTTAATTCCAATGAATTCCCTCACTCTCAAAATGAGGATGACTCTGAAGGTTGGACAGTTGTTAGAAGATAAAAATTTTCTCTTGATTGTTTTGGATAATAAATATTATACGTTTATATTTGATTAAATATAATAATTATCCCTATTGAAACAGAATTTTTTTAACTGTAAATATAAATTTCAAAATGTTATCATCGATTACCCTAGGGGTCGATTGTACTTTTTATGGGGTCAGCTAATAAGTATTAGGGTTGAAAGGGTCAATTTTCAAAATGAGCTCATTAATCTTATGAAGAAATATGAAAACTTTTTTGGTTTTGAATTTCTCTTATTTAATGATATTCAATTCCTTTGACAGATATTTGTGTGTACAAAATTTTTTCGATGTAAATCAGTGGTTGCCAAACTTTTTCTGATTGTTACCCACTTTTCATACATGATCCTTGTCTGTGGCCCCCACAACCCTTTAAAAAAAAGGAAAAAAAAAACCCCCAAAAAAAATTTTTTCCCCCCCCCCAATTCCCCTTAAATTTTGCTGCCCCCAAGGGGGCCATGACCCACAGTTTGGGAACCAATGATATAGATAGACTAATAAGCTTGGGGATCTCTTCACTAATGTATTAAAAACAAGTATTACAAGATTTATTGAGGACATTTCCAAAATACATTATGATAAGAGAGATCATGTTATTCCTACCAAAAAAGGTATGTTTTTAAAAATGAATGTTTTTTGTTACTTTTTAATGAATTTTCTAAATCAGGCAAAAAATAGTTAATGCTAAAATCCACGAACCCGACTTCATTGAAAACTTGATATATTCTAAAGGCCACATTCTCAAATACTACCTGCACCTGTGGTTATGATTCAAAAATCCTTTTAACGAATAGTAAATATACCACGAGTTACTTTGTAATTCCATGTACAATTTAGTTTACTAGCCTAATCCTACAACTTAAACAAAATATTTTATAACCACATACAATTTTTCCCTGCCCGCATACTGAAAAATGGAATATGGTTTCCCTAATACCCGTGCACTTCTTTATATCTTATATAACCTACAAAACCTTAACGCGATGGCCAATGGTTGATTTCAGCAAATAGATGGACATGACTGCCTTGAACACTTTAGTGATATCGTTATCAAATACCATCTACTTTCCAACCAAGGAATGTGGCCTGAAATAATTCATCAAAAAACTGGTTATTTCTATCTCTGAAAATTGCATTAAAATTCGTGCACTCAGCTTGAAAATTTCGAGTGAAATATGATGCTTTCTTCAGATTTATGAAAACCAAAGGGAGTTCATAAGTATTTCTCAATCTACCATAAGCATTTGTATCTTTTGTTATCCGACAAAAGTAACAAGAATTTTTCATGATTTTTGCACCTGACATCAAAATTCAAAAAAAGAGTATATGGGAAATATTCCACGTTGTTACAGAAATAATAAATAGGTAAAGTGATTATATGAAATTTTTTGTACAAATAAAGTCACATTTTTATGTTGTTATGTCAATTATTGAAGGATTATAATAACAACTATTTCATTGCACAAAGTAAATAATTGAATATTGTAGATCTCTTTCGGAATAGAGTGCATGATTAAAAGCGAATTGAAGCCTTTTTGTTAAGAGGGAAATTAAACAAATGGAGGATGCATCTGATTATTTTGAAGATAGTGCATACAACCAAGGTCAAAGAAAGTATAGTGGTAGTAGCAAAGCGAGAAGAATATAGCTGCTTTATGATAAACAAGCTTTAATAGTCGCATTTAAGTAACTGCAATATTTGTAGCCTATTCTCGAGACTTTCTAAGGTCAGCACAAGAATTTCTGTCTAGAGAATTCAAAGGTACATTATCTTCTCGATTCCGACAAAAATAATAAAATTTCATACAAGCTAGAGAGGTTTTTCAATAAATTTAGTTAAAATAAACATCAATAATAGGCCCTCGTTAAGGCGGACTACTTGAGGGAGAGCAATGTCCGACTTAACAGAAGTTATAACAAATCAGACGAATTATTCATTCATGCCTAATAATATAAAACATTTTAAAATTGCACATTTTTTTTTCATATAACATACATTAAGAATAACTTAAAAAATTGAGCAGTTTAAATATCAAAAGAGTAAAGTCCACTTGTAGATTGTTGAGGAGAGTTTGATTCTGTAGCTTTGACAACTGGCTTAAAAAATGAATAAATCTTTAATAGTTTTCCTTGTATGTGTTGTCTTCGAATGATCATATCTCCCAAAGATTGTAAGTGTGGGCAATACTGGTTGTTTTCTTCGGCTGCAGTTATATCAATGTACGTTCAAGGGCTTTTCGAACGCTGAAAGCTTTGGAATTTTAGCATCCAAATCATTTTCTTCATTATCCTCTTTTGTGTCACCATTAAGAACTTCTTCGGTTTTTTCTTCATCTGTCATAACATGATGACCAGGGTCTTCTGGTCATTCTCTTACATCTTCGAAAGAAAAATGTTCCCCCGTTCTTTTGAAGAGACAATGAAAATCATTTGGCTCAAAACCTTCAAAATCGTACTTATTATGATCAGTATCATACAGAAGTTTTTTCCATGCGTTGGCCAGAGTTGTCGTCTTTCCATGTAGCTGCAATATTGAAAATGACCTCTTTTATGTTGTAGTTCCTAATATTTTCTTTTGTTTTTTTCCTCTTATAAGTCCAACATCCTCATCATCAATGACACCTAGCACTTCATATTTACGTTGATACAGTCTCTTACAGGAATAAATCACACTCTAGTCCATTGGCTGAATCAGAGATGTACCATTCGGAGGCAAAAAAAGGACTCTAATTTTTCCATCATAACTAACAAGGCATGATTCACTATGGTGGGCAGGGGCATTATCTAAAATTAACAAAGCTTTCACATCTTTAACCCTATTAGTGCTGGGCAAAATTTGTCCGCTCAAGTGCTGGGGGCGTAAAGTGCCCCCTCCCTATTTTTCTCAGATATTAATAAGTTTTTATAAATATTTTTAATGTTATTACATATATATTTCAACTATGCTGAATTCAGTGGTGATGTCCATTTTTTTATCAAAATCAATCAAACCTGTCAAAAAATTGATTTATATTTGACAGCTCATCTCAAAAAGGAACTTTTTATTTAAATATATAAAGTTTTTTACACATGTTTACCCATTTTCAAATATGCTGAATTCAGTGGTGATATTTATTTTTTTATGAAAATCAATCAAACCTGTCAAAAAATTGATCTAAATGTGACAGCTCATCTCAAAAAGAAACTTCTTATCTAAATAATTATATAAAGTTTTTTACACATGTATACCCATTTTCAAATATGCTGAATTCAGTGGTGATATTCATTTTTTATGAAAATCAATCAAACCTGTCAAAAAATTGATCTTTTGGTGATATTCATTTTTTATGAAAATCAATCAAACTTGTCAAAAAATTGATCTAAATGTGACAGCTCATCTCAAAAAGGAACTTTTTATTTAAATAATTATATAAAGTTTTTTACACATGTATACCGATTTTCAAATATGCTGAATTCAGTGGTGATATTCATTTTTTATGAAAATCAAACCTGTCAAAAAATTGATCTAAATGTGACAGCTCATCTCAAAAAGAAACTTTTTAACTAAATAATTACAGTAGACTCTCAGTAAAGCGACCACCTTCAGGACTGATAAAAAGTGGTCTTAATATAGAGATGCCCTTATTAGAGAGAGTGATTCAAAGTTTGTAGTAAAAACAATTGTAAGTACACTACTGAAAAGATTTAAAGTGTAAATCTACTTTATTAATTGAAAAAATTTGTTATTAATGTCTGTCTTGTTCTTTGGCTTTCAATAATTTTTGCTTGAATAGCTTCTATTATTTTCTCAATGTCTTCTAGAGACTTTATGAGGTTTTTTTCTTTCAAAAATCTTTTCAATTCTATCGCGTTTAATAAACTTTGTCTAAAGTTTTTATTGTAGACTTTGGAGAAATTTCTTGCTCTTCAGTGTCATCAGAAAGGTTTCCCATTTGAATAGCCTGAGTAGAAGAGGGTATTTCACTCAAAAGCTCTTGCTCTCAGTTTTCTGATAAAGTTTCGATTTCAGGCAGGTCATCATCTTGTCTAATATATTCTTCAGTAGTGAAGATTGGATCTGGTAATTGGGGTGCAACAACTTTTAAAAGTTCATCACAAACGGTTTCGCCAACCTCTTCTGAAAAAGAAAAATCATTGTCTGTTGTCTGCATGCATCGATTGAAGCATTTCTCTACTGTTGTCGTCTTGATTTCTTTAACAGAAGAAGCTATCCAATAGCAGTAATCAAAAAAACTTACACTTTTTGATAATTTCAAGGGAGTAATTTCATCATTTATGAGACTTATGACAAAGTTTACGTTTGTAAAAGCTTTTAAAGGTTTTAATAATGTCTTGGTCGAGGGGCTGTAAAACAGAAGATGTATTAGGAGGCAAAAAAAGCAGTTTAACATTGCTGAGTTCTAGATGAGGATGTGATGGGCAGTTGTCAAGAATCAATAAAACTTTTCTTTTTTGCGCTTTCATGCGTTTATTGATACACTTTGTCCAATCAGTAAATATACATGAGGTCATCCACGCTTTACGATTATTATAGTAGGTGACAGGTAGTTCATCCACTTTAATATATTTAAAACATCTTGGGCTTTGGGTCTTTCCAATAACAACTGTTTTTTCAAAATTACCGATTTGATTCACACATAGAGAGACGGTCAGTCTTTCTTTGCATTTTTTCAAGCCTGTGCAACTTTTGCCCTTTATACCAAGGGTTTTGTCAGGCAACGCTCTAAAACCAAGACCGGTTTCGTTGTTGTAAATATTTTCAGGTTCATATTTAGAAATAACTTCCAACAACTTACTTTTAAAAGATTCGATACTCAGGTTATCGACAACGCCCTTCTCTCCGCTTATAGTGCGGTTAACAATATTGTGCCTGGCTTTAAATCTTGTGAGCCAACCATCAGATGCTTTGAAGTTTGGCAAGTTAAGTTTTGAAGCTACTAAGAGAGCTTTTTCTTGAATCATTGCTCCAGAGACCGGTATTAGCATTACTCTAGCTTTTTGATACCATGTCCAAATGGTTTTTTCGAGCTCTTCACTTTCAATCCCTGAGCACAGTCTTTTTCGAGAGACAGGTAAGTCATCTTCATACGCTTTTAAATACTCCTCTTTACGTTTGAGTATGATGGCTATTTGTGTTTTGCCTACACCAAATTCTTTTGCTAACTCGCGTTGACTTGCTTTATTTACGTCATAACTTTTTATCACTTTTATTTTTTCAGAAATTTTCAATTCTTTGCGAAGAGGCATATGAAGTTTTTATCTTAAACTTAAACAAAAAGGTAGTTAAAGTTTTAAATTAACTTTTCACACTTTGGAATTTTAGATATACAAAAATAAATCTAGTATTTTGTATTTTAATAAAAATGTTCAATCTTCAAAACGTCCTCTACCAAAATTCCTTGAAACCAAAACTTAAAATGAATATACCTTTACCTTTATACAAATACTCAAATAGTTACAATAATGGGAGGTTTAGAATCGGACACTTTGGTAGAAGGCTTTTTGGAAATTTTTGATTAATGCAGAGAAAAGAAAAAATGAGTTCCTATGTCAAAACACATGAAAACCAAAACTTTAAAACACAACTTTCAGTAACAAAGAGACCGAAAAATTGAATTTTACTAAAAATATAGAAATAAAATTACTTAAGATAAATTTTTGAACAATTGAATTTACAGAGAAAAATTATGACAAAAATTAAAACTTTATTGAAAAGTATAGTAAATTAACCTAAATTCTCATAGTTTTACTTTGAAAATCAATAATTGAACGCATTATTGACCATAGTCAACATATGACGACTTTCAAAAATTGAAAATCGGCTGCTCTCTTTGAATGCAATTATGTTTCGTCTTCGTTTTGTAAAGTAATGTCTGTTTAATTCAGTCAATAATGGGTTCAAAATCAAGAATGTTCCAAAAGATATAAACATTTTTATTTTAAGATAATAATGATTACTTCACCCAAAAGCTCTAATATCAAAGTGATCAAGTAAAGTCAATGGGAAAAAAATGAATTAAGGAGTGAGGGTAACGTGGTGAATAAAATTTACAGACGCTTTGATTTAATAGAATAAAAATTTGAGTTTTTCAAATTGCTATCTGTCTCGCACCAACATGTGTAAAATATGTATCAAGTTTGATACGCTTTGTTATAAAAATTAAGATTGCCCATTGTACAATTGAATACAGCAATTAAAAATTTTTTAAATTCTTTTCGTGATGTAAAGACGTATCTTTCTCTCTCTTTTTTTCTGTCTCTCTCTCTCTCTGTAGTTTCCATAACACCATCTTTAAATGTTGACAATCAAAGTTGACAACACTTGCAAAAAACGTTAATCGTGGATGAAAAAACAACAAATGGTCGTAGTAGAGAGAGTAAAACTAGAGTTGGGACATGATTCAACGGTTGTAATTCTGAATAGAGAACTGGTCGTTTTGGAGAGAGTCTTTATTATGTAGGAATATACACAAAAAATGGGACTGCAAGGAATTGGTCTTAATAGTGGTCTGGTCGCTAGGAGCGAGTCTATATATAAAGTTTTTTACACATGTATACCCATTTTCAAATATGCTGAATTCAGTGGTGATATTCATTTTTTATGAAAATCAATCAAACCTGTCAAAAAATTAAAAAAATTTTCATTGTTCAATTACAAAAAGTTGTCCACGTTCTTCATCTAAAAAATTATTTCTTTGACGCAAAAGGAAAAAGATGGACACATTCAATTTAAATTAAAAATATCTTGATAGTGACTAAATTCTCACATATTGGCATCTGTGCCATTTTTGATAAATCTGACCTATTCTAAATTTTCAGATTTCCTACCCATCTTAGCTAAATGTTAATTGTAATCCTATATGATAAGATATAGATTTAAATATTTTTCATTTGTAAAAGTGGAACTTCTTTTTCACAGTCAAAATCTTTTTGAAGCATCTATTATATAATTAAACGACTTCCTAGTTCATTAGAACATGGTAGATCTTCCATTTAGTAAAGATACATATTTTTTTTTATTTGTTTTGATCACATGTTCTCTTTTCAATTAGTTTTCAACTTGGTTCCTTCTCTCATACAAATTTTCAAAAGATTTTATAATACGTTTTATTTTTTTTAATAAATATTTCATACTCAAGATGATTGTAGAAAGTATTATAAGCCAAAATATACAAAAAAAGTATATTTTTACTATATACCTAATATGCAGCCATTTTTTGAAATTTTTTTACAGAACTGATTTTTATGCATACATTACTAATTCAATAGCCACTTCGAGATATTTTTTAACCGTATTATCCAAAATCAAGTACAGAAATAAAATAAGCATAGTCGATTTGGTATAAAACAGATATTTTATTTTTTTTTAAATATTTTTGAAGACAGTATCTAGAAGTAAACCGCAAATCTGATTAAAGCTTTCATATATTTTAAAACCATAAATGTCAAAACTGAGTCCAAAAATGAAACCAGCATCTTCCATTTGGCATAAAAACAGACATTTTATTTAAATTTCAAAAATATTTCTGTAGACATTAGACGTAAATCGATCATTTGATTGATACTTTAAGACATTTAAAACCTCTAAATGCAAAAAATGATTTCAGAAATAAAAATTATCATGGTCGAATTGGTATAAAAACATATATTTCATGTAAAATTAGAGAGAATATTTTGGGATATAGTTTTACGACATAAACCGCAAATTTGATTGACAATAGCAGTAAAACTTCTAAATGCGAAAACTGTATTCAGAAATGAAATCATCATGATCTATTTCCTATAAAAACATATATTTCATGTAAAATTTGAATCAATATTTTTGAAAACAAATTTTAGAACTAAACGCAAATTTGATATAGGTATTTTCAAATTCAAACTGCAAAAATTGAGTCCATAAATGAAACTAGCATGGTTGATTTGTTATAAAAACATATATTTAATTGTAAAATTTGAATGAATGTTTTTGTAGACAATTTTTAGAAGTAAACCGCAAATTTCATTAACACTTATAAGTGTTTTCACATCCTAAATGTAAAAAATGAATTCAGTAAAGAAAACAGAAGATTGATTTGGTATAAAAACATATATTTCATGTAAAATTGAGAGAATATTTTTGGAGATAGCTTTTAGAAGTAAACCGCAAATTTGATTGACATTGACAGATATTTTAAAACCTCTAAATGAGTTCAGAAATGAAAACAGCATGGTTGATTTGGTATAAAAACATATATTTCATTGTAAAATTTGAATGAATGTATTTGGAGACAATTTTTAGAAGTAAACCGCAAATTTGATAACACTTATAGGTATTTTCACATCCTAAACGTAAAAAATGAGCCCAGAAATGAAACCAGCATGGCCGATTTAGTATAACACATATATTTCATTGTAAAATGTGAATGAATGTTTTTGGAGATAATTTTTAGAAGTGAACCGCAAATTTGATTAACACTTATAGGTATTTCCAGATCCTAAACGTAAAAAATTAGTCCAGAAATGAAACCAGCATGGCCAATTTAGTATAACACAAATATTTTATGTAAAATGTGAAGGAATGTTTTTGGAGACAATTTTCAGAAGTAAACCGCAAATTTGATGAACACTTATAGGTATTTTCAAATCCTAAATGTAAAAAATGAGTCCAGAAATGAAAACGGCATGACCGATTTAGTATAAAAACATATTTTATGTAAAATTTGACGGTATATTTTATTAGATATATTTTTGATCAATCAAAATTTTGATTGACATTTTCTAAAAAGTAGCCATGATTATTGAAAGAATTAAATATATTAAGTGTTATGCGTTCTAAACTGTATATAATTATCAATTTTCAGGGTATTATATAATAAGATCCTAAGTTATAAGGTTAAGTACAGATAATGTCAAAATTTTGCTGAAAAATTAAAATTTTTGATTGACAGTTTTGGACATGAAGGGGTCATTCAACTACCATGAAAATGGTTTCAAAAGATGCAGCTAGCGATTTTAGGAAAAGTCACAAAATTTGAAGGGATATGATTCAGCCAATTTTCTACAATTAATTTTTTAGTGAAGGGGGAGCGTTTTACGCCCCCCCCAGCACTAATAGTGTTAAAAACCCTTCATCTTTGATTAACTTCTGTCTAAAAGGCTTAACATCTTCGACTGGCGCACTGCCAACTTCCCCATGCAAAACTTAGTTACAAAGCCCATGCCTGTTTCTGAAACGCCATAACCACCCATCACTAGAAGTGACATCATTAATTTCCATATGCCTAGTTAACTTTTGAGCAGCATCTTGAATAGCAATCCCACGAACTTTCACACCGCATGATCGTTGCTGAACAAACCATTTCCATCCTTAGGAACTAACATCCTTTTTCTATTTCCAAGAGAAGAATTATCACGACTTTAATTCACATTGTAAGAAAAAGCTAAGAGTTTGTCTTTAGCTTTCCGAATGTCTGAGACAGTTTGTTTCTTCACCCCATAATTTTTACAGTAGGTCCAGCTTCTAATTTGCGAATAAGTTCAAGTTTTTTTGTTATTGATAAAGTGACAAGCTTTTGAGCTCTGCCTGTATTTCTTCCAGGCATTTTGCAAGAAAATATTGACTACGAATTATCTATTAAATAAAAAAAAAATTATTAGCATTAAATTTAAAAAAATCAAAGAAAATAGCGGCTTGTAGGCTTATGAGAGCAAACAATCGTTTTTATCGATCACGGTCCGACTTATCCGAGTTAACCAGGGTCTACTGTACTTTTATCTGAAAAAATGCTTCAAGAACGTATATCTTATTCCTTTATTTTTTTTAATCAAAAAATCATTTATTTCAATTTTTTATATTGATGCCATTTTGATTTTAGTAGCGAAGATTTTGGTTAGAGGAGATTTTTTTGGTAGCAGAGATTTTAGTAGCGGAGATTTTGACTTGTATTCGACAAAATACCACCTATCTTAAAATTTTACTGTCACTTACAAAGTTTAAAGTCTTATTCAGTCTGTTTTTGTTCACATTCTAATTGAAATTTTAACAACCAGTACTAGATCAAGTTTAACAAAATATAGATGGCGTTAAATAGATAAAATTTTCACTGTTAAAAATGACTTTTGTAGAAAGTTTTCGCCTTCAAGTAATATAGTTAACCTTTGGTATAATAACTTCACTATTTTCTGATGAAAAAACGTAATGATGAAAATTGTCCCCAGTCCGTCAACGGCGTTAGTACAAAAATGTCCCTCAAGCGAAGGAATTTATATAAAAAAAATTTTTTTTATTTTATTTTATATTTAAAATAATAATATATTATTATTTTTCTAACCATTTTAAGAATATTTTTCCTTCTAATGACTCCAAAATAGGTAATAAGTTTAATGATTTACTTAATCTCCTAACCGAGACAGATGATCTTAGAAATAATCATTTTACACTAAAGAATTGGGAATTGAATATTTAACAAGCAATTATACCTACAAAATGCTAAATAATGAGAATATTTTAGATAAAATGGAAGAAATAAGAAAAATGTTGATATTTTATGCAAAAGTAAAGATTCTGAAGGAGTCCAAGGTTAAGATGAGAATATAATCTGGCGCAGCGAATACACCCTGAATGGAGGCATCAACGGCACACTTAGATGGGTCTTCACTGCCAAGAGATATGATTTGTTGCGTTGCTTGGTGCGTTATAAGGGTGCCACTGTGCCGATTTCTCAACTCGCTTGCAATTTTTTTCGGTTGCCAATAGATGTAGGCATGCCGTTCGTTGTCACAGATAACGACATATGAAAAGTCTGTAGGAGCAGTTATAAACTTTCTGTTACTTTTTGAAGCGTAGATATAACCAAAAGCATTGAAAGTTGCTCTATGCTCCCATATATCTCTACTTTCCACTTCTTTTATTGATGTTTGAAAAACACAGGCATTGACGTCAAATCTTAGGCACAGTTCAGGCGGAAACATTTTTTCACTATTCTTAAGACTACGGCATGTATGACGAGGCAAGCTAAAAATGAAGCTGTTGTTGAACACATCTGCTTGATGAGTGAGGGAATCTGACTTAAAATCATATCTACACAAAAATAATTCTTGAGAAGTACAATCATCACATTCATCCAACTCCTCAACGTTGTATGGTTGTTTTAACTCTTCACTTTTATCAAATTCATTCTCATCATTATCATGATCTTTCTCACCAAATTCGCCCTTTTCATGTTTAGCTTTTTGAAACGCTTGATCTATGAACTGGAGATCGCATTTCCTCTTGGAGGAGTGGATTTTAATATCCGAAAAAATAGCGAGTTTGTTATACACTATTTTTTCAATATCTTTAAAGGCATCGGTATTAAATTTAACATTCAAGATATTATTTTCAACTTCCCATGTAAAATCTCCACCTTTAAAGTGATCTGAGAATGAAGCTTCAAAAAAAGATGCATCTTTGCTATTTACTTTCAAAATCTTGTCAAGTAGTTCAACGTGAACATTACTTAAATCGTGAGCATCTGATATGTGTATTGAAATAATTACTTTATCATCTATCTTTCGAAGAGTATAGTGATCCTTGAATATGTCTAGGGAATTAGAATCTAAATTTAGTAATGAGGAAGATAGAACATCAATATAAGAGCCCGTAGAATCAATAGCAGCATATAAAGGATATGCACTGTCGTTAAAAATACGCTTTGATAAAATTACACTGTTTTCGTTGTTTAAATTGGCTTGCTGATACTTAAAAGTGAACAGAGCAGAAATGGAGAGGTGATCGTTGACACAATTTTTCATATTTTTAGAAAAGATAGAATATATGAAAAAATCTATGCAAAAATTATGTTCATTAACTTCCAAACCTCCCTTATTCTCGCTCTTGAAGTTTGAATCAATGAGGATAAAAGGGATTCGTGAAATTGGTGCTTCATTGGCTAATTTAAATTCAACATCCACTTCAATTGAGCTATCCCCATCTTTTAGAGATAATGAAAATACATTCATAACTTTCCAACTTTCAAAAATTCTTCCTTTACCTGAATTGAAGATGATCAAATTTCCGAAACCATCAGAGAAAAGAACATGAATCGGAGATGGAAAACTTAAGACAGGAAAGAGTGCATCTGAAACTTCAAAGTCTAAGGAGTTTAGAGATTTGCAATCAAAAAGAACACACGTCTGTTCTTTGCTTATTTCATTCGCTATTTTAAAGTTTAACCCATTTACCCTTCGCTCTGCATCGATCCAGAAGAAAGAGTTTGGATGCCAAGGATCATTGAATAATCTGTTGTTACGAGAGAGTGCGAGGATATGTTTAACAGAAAATTGGTTCTCATTCAAATTGAAGTTGTCCAATTTATGTTCAAGTGGGAGAATCCTTTCTTGAATTTCATCCAAGGAGAGGCGATAAGTATTGAAGTTAAAATCTATTAAACTTGGATTAGTTTTCAATGAAAAAGATGTGTCCATTTTGAAAAGTTTCTAAAAAATATAAAAATAAATTTTGTTTTTTCAGGAATTACCAGAGTTAAAAAAAAGGAAATTTCAAATAAAATGTTTACGATGTAGTTTCATTTAAAAAAGAAATTTGATACATTTTAATAAAAATTTGCGTATTTGAAAATATAGAAGCAATTAGCTGCAATGCAAGTATAAAGATCCAACGGAACCCGTTTCTTTAGGGAAATATAACAAATGATATTTAACATGAGTATTTCATGTCATCACGCATAAAATTGTAGTGCAAGAAGTCATTTAAATCATTTTTTATGCGTTTAAATTTGGACGATTTTAATATCTATATTGAAGATATGTCATGTTATAGTTATTCCAAGAAAAAAACCGTTATCTGCAGAAGAGAATAATTATGTGCTGAGCTCAACAACGTTATCGTTAAAAATGAAGATATTTCTTAGGAATCAATTAGAGACTTACACAACTGGTTTCCTTCAATGCAAAAAAAGAAGCTTTATGTTCACTTGCATATGAAACTTCTTTTAAAAAAATGAAAATCCAATTTTAGTCGATAGCGGCAATTAGAGCGTTATAGTTTAGTTGTATGGACATTAGTGACATTTGTTTAATGAATTACATGTTCTAAGACTTAGAGCAGGCATTTTCAACTAGTGTGCTGAGAAGCATTGGCGCTGATCTGTGAGTATAACATGTTTAGCTGTGGCTTTGTGTGGGAGACGCCTTAATTTGTCTTCGTTGAATGCAGAATTGTTAGTGTATTTGTATATTATCATTTTTAAAACTCATTTCTAGGCCATACGCTTAACTTTTGAATGAAATATGAGCGCCAGGATTTTTAATGATCAATATCCTTCTTTTTCCTAGAGCTAATTAGAAATGGTTAGATTTGTTACTAGGAAGGGCAGGTTACAAAATGATGGCAATGAAGGAAGTGCGACTGCTACTAGTTCTGATGGTACAACGCACAGAACTGGCAACTTCTAAACCAGTTGAACGCAATTATAAAGAAGTGAACTTTTCTTTCCATTTCATTTCATATGGAGAAGAATCATGTCCTAGCGTGTTTGGTAGAAAGGAGCTGGCAAATCACACTATAGTTACACCTAAGTTGAAAACGTCTTTTTAAGGCTTTATCAATCAATTATAAATATACATAAAGTAAAATTCTCATGTTAAAAATATTATTACATATTCAAAAAAATTTTAAAAATCATATAACGAAAATTAAATACTGTATTTATTGGAAAAAACAAATTATGAATTTTTTGAAGACTTATTGCTGAAAACTTAGGTGTAAAATGATTTTTAATTTACAACGTTATCGACAATTTTTTTGATTTCAAAGCCTACTTTTGGTCAATTTATTTTCAAAGTGTAGTAAAATCAACAGAGATTCTCTATACGGTGTCCTCGTTCTTCAATGACAAGAATCAACTCGTTTAAGTGCAGAAAAAGCACATTTAACTTTAAAACTCAATAATTCTGGCGCCAGAGTTATTATAAAAATTTGTTTTAAAATGTCCATCCACCTAATGTTGAAACAAAAATCGTTTTTTGAGTTTTTTCATTTCTAAATTTAACTCATTTGCTTTTGCATTTAAATAATTTAGGTAAAATTTTTCTATAACTGGGCGAAATACGCTGCACTCAGCTTTAAGTTATTCTAAAACTAAGCAGGTTTTAGTCTTTTTTTTATAGCCAAGGGTATCGTTTTTATGAAGCATAGTAGAGGTTCTAGTTTTTCAGCGTTAAAAAAGTCGGTATACACGGGTTTAGAGTTTCCAAAGATGCTCAAAGTTTTATAATATGTAAACCTATTTATGAACTCCGAATCTAGACTATCTAATAATACAAATTTGAGCTATATTTGATCAGAGGCAGTAATGTAGACAGTAATTTGAACAAGAGCCCACACATTTTTGAGCGGTTTAAATATTTTTTGTAGCAGATAACTACATAAGAACTCTATAATTTAAAGCTTAAAAGGTTTATCCCTATTAATTACTATAGCCAGGCCCGTCGATAACAGGAGGGGGTAAGGGAGCTTTACCCTCCTGGGATTTATTTTGCCCTCTGAAACTCCTTTGAAATATATAAATGTATACACTTTCTTATAGTCCCAGCCCCATTGAAATCAGTTTTGCCACCCCCCCCCCCCCGCCCATTGGTTTGATCAATTCCTCCTGTACTTGAAATCGGGCGAAGGGGCTAATTTAAACAATCAAGTCTTTTATCCAGAAATCAAATATATAGCATAGATATAACCATTTTATTTAATGTTTTGATTTTTTTAATCAAGATTGCTTAGAATAGTTGGCAATGCTTAAAATTTTTGTTAATAAACTTAGTATAAATAATTTGATTTTCATGTAATTTTTAGCTTAGGAACTTAGGGAATGGAATAGTTAATTTATATAAATTTAAGGTTTGTAGAATATTTCTTTCAAAAATTTTAAAACTTCAATTTCTATTTAAAATGACCAAATTTAAATTCACGGCTACCTACCTGTCAATTCATAGACCCATGTCCTAAATATATTTTTAAACAACTTATTTTACTGACTGAATACATGTGTAGTTAGAATATGAAGATTATATAAGATGATTCTTTGTTTTTCTGTGTTACTCATCTAGTTTGGTAACATTTCAGTGCAGAATGATCAATCCACCTAACCAATTCCAGGGGCGGATCTAAAAATTGGCATTATAGGGGGCGGGGTGCATTTTACTAAACTAGAACTTTTATTAAGCTTTATCAAAATTTTTAAGCTATTTTTATTTTATTTTGGGTAATAGTTTAATAAAGAGCAAAAATAGACTTTTTAACATAAAACTTAGAGTATCATAATAATATATCAAAAAATTATAAGTTTTTTAATGTAACTAGATTAAGTAAGAAGTAAGAGGATTAAGGAGCCTCATCCGTCTAGGACACTTTTTAGCATACATATAAATAATGGTGTCAAAATCGAATCGAATATCTCTGTGAACAAAAAGAAGACTGAGAGCATTAAAACGATCCTCATTCATTGAACTGCGAAGTGAAATGATGTGGTAAAACTTGATGTGTTTAAATAATAAATTTACAAAAAAAATTGGATAATATAAAAGTAATAAGTGTCACACTTAACTACGATTGAAACATAAAAAACATGTTAGGGCTTCTCATTTTAGAGAAAGATTGAATCTAAAAAACGAGTTGCAGAAATCATCATAATATTTGAGTTCTACGAAAAGAATTTTCAAGCAATTGGCAATGCAATTTTAGGGGGAGCTTACGCCGGTTCCGCCCCCTTTAAATCCGCCAGTGAATTCATTTGATATGAACCGGGCTTGTTGACAATTAGTGAAATGAGAGGCTGAGAAATATCTTTAAGCTCCCAATCCATATTGCATCGGATACTGGAGTTGTGGAATAATCTGCTGACGGAAAAATGAGGTCTGACTCAGGGTCGCCCCCCCCCCCCCCCCATGTGTTTTCAGGGGGGGGGGGGCTAAAATCTGATAGACTTTTTTTTCTTAAAAGTTATTATAAAAGGCAAATCATTGCAAAATGTTAACAGTTATTTTACTTTTTGTAGATTTTTGTAGCTTGTATCAATTTAGCTTTTAAACTATTTTTGAATGATGCTGAGTAAAATGAAATAATGCGATCTTAATTTTTTGTTTGCACAAGTATAACTTCATTTTATACCCTTACCACCCTGGATCAATCACATTTTTTCATATAAACATCGCATGGTGTCTAGTAGACTCTTTGCCTTTAGACTACATTCATTCATATAAAACTATCCAACCTTCAGTTATTTGTTTTCTCTATGAATCAAATATCCTTTCATCAATTCCTGTAATGTGGATGGTAGACTACTTCATTTTTCAAATGAAAAGCCTATTCCACCCCCTAACAATTTTGAATTTTTTTAAACTAGTGTATATTCGATGGTTGTAGATAAAAATGTCCACAATTAAAAAGTAGGAAAAAATGCCCCCTAATTTTTGATTTTTTTTAATTATATAAATATTTTTATTTAATACCGTTTTGAAAGGCTAAATTTCTAAAATTTCTTAATCTATAGGGTTTTTTTTTCTTTATAGGGTTCTTGAAAACAACAGCAAAGGTGCAGATTTGTGGGAATGTGTTCTTAAAATCAGTTAAAACACAAATTATATTTAGAAAGTGTTCTGATACAAACAAAGTACAAAAATATTTGCTGTTTAATAAAAATTTTTTTTGTATTTAAAAAAGTGTCGTATGCTGAGTTTTTTAGTTTACTTTAATTAAATTTTAAATGTTTTAGATGAAAAGTTAACTATTTTTTTTTACAAATCTTTATTTGACATATCTTTTTTAAAAATTTTAATTAATAATTTTTTGAAATATTTTGTGTTGGGGCATTTTTTCCTAATTTTAAATTGCGGCATTTTTTCCGGGGCATTTTTTCCTACTTTTTAATTGGGGGTATTTTTTCTGCGCACTATATTCGATATGCAAATTTAATTAAAATATTTTCGTTAGAAGTATAGTATTTAAATTCACCAATTTTGTAAAAAAAAATATAAAGTAGTCTTATAAATTTAGAACTTTAGGTATGCGCTGAATACACTCTATTTTAAAGGATTGCTTGAATATTTGGTCTCCCGTGGTATTTCCAGACCACTAATTTTGAAAATTGCAAGAAAAAAATTTCGCCCCCAATAATTTTGAGGATGTGCGCCCCTGGTCTGACTGGATTACCAACGAGTCCTCCAGAACAACCCTTTCCATATGGTCCTTAGAAGACAGACATTTTTAACCTTCAAACCCCAATTATAAAATCGGCTCAAATAAAAATTGTGTTGCCTAAAGATTTACAAAGATCATTTTTATTCATGGTATAAAACCTTCACTTGGTTAGAGTATAGAATATATAGCGATAGACTATACAGATAGACTGTGACAATCCTTTTTAATAATTTGTAAATGGAGGAATTCATAGATTCAAATATGATCACTAAAAATGACAGGAATATACAAAAATGGAAATCAGAAAATTCTACATGGATGTCAAGTTTGCTTTTCAGAAATTGCTGGCTTTCTTTACACAGTATCGCTTGGATACTTTTCGTTTGGAAATCCTCCCCATGTTTGAGTGCAGCAAGAGTTTTCAGACCATTTTCTTTGCATAACTCTGAAAGCAAACAAGAGCGCACTGGGTACCAATTATATTTGGAGATTTTTGCCTAATGAGAGTCTGAAAACAACAAGAAATTGCTAGAGCACGGTCAGTAGATACTCCAAGTGGATGTTCTGGCTTAATAACATGTGCTGTAAAAATTGTCCAACTTGTCAAATTTTTCTTTTGCAGTGGTTTTATTGATAGGAGTATTGAGAAACAAAAAATTGTCTACCAGGTTCTTGTCATAAACATATTGTACGTGCGATCCATCGTTTCATCAACTAAATTGCAAAAAACTTGAAAATCGAATTCCGAATCAATAAAACCACCTTTGATATGTCATCAGACATCTCTCGTATTAGTATTCTACTTAGGTTCCTTTTCCCCATGAGACATTAATGCAATAAATCGAAATGTCAAATAGGGGTCTTCATATTTCATTTTTAAAGCCATTAAGAAAATTTACATCTATAAAATTAAGCATGAAAAGAAATCCCAATATGGATGCAATGTTGCGCAAAACGATCCACTCAGTGACCACTTCTCGGTCCCCATGGAACTGCTTCGCGATTGCCTAGAGTACCAGGGACTCCAGTTTGAATACCACTGAGCTAGAAGGTAGTGATGCAATCAGAATTACAAACAACGTAATTTGACTTGATAAAATTCATGATGAAAAAGTCATGATGGGATTAGAAGGTTACAGTGCAAATATAATGTCTGGGAATAATGGTTGTTTGTTCATTGGACAAAAATTCTTTTATAAATTTTGAAAATTATAAAAAATAGTTCGATCCCCCCAAAAATTTTGAGGATGTGCGCCTCTGCCCGAGATATTTCACACCTATTTAACGTTTCGTACTCAATTTGTTATAAACTTTTGAGTAGGAAATGACCAATAAAGGCGTTATTTTAAATTAGATTATCTAAAAAACAAAATTTTATTTTTTTTAATGAAAAAGGAATTAGTTTGGATTAGAATTAGATTAACTGGAAATCTAAATTACAGATGATAATATAAAATATACGCTCAAATCAAAATATTTTCTTTAGCTCAACAAGAGAAAAAAATACAACAATCTTCTTTTGTACCACATTTTAATCACGAATATTAATGATTCTAATATTTCTTGTTAACCTTTGAGGACCCGAATTTTTAAGACTAATAGTATGCTTTTTTTTTAATAAAATTCTATATACTAAAAGCAGATGATTTTTATTTCAATGTACACGCATGTCACACCGATCCTCACAGGGTTAGCTTCTCATTGAAAATAAATTTCATCTATTTTAGTTTAAACTTTCGATACATACAATAGAACAACTATGTATAATAACATATAAGTTAAATATTAATATAGATTTAATCTATATTTAAATAGAATTAAAAATTATTAAAAACATAACTTAAAAATTCAAAAAATCACAAGGTTAGAGCAGATCCGATTTGCAAAAAAAATAAAAAAATAATATCCTACTAAAAGATATAGATTATAAGGTAAAGGTAAAGTGGGGTGTTTTCATAAAGAAGGCACAATTGTGCCGCTTGTATCGAACTATGAGGAAAGTAGGCTTGATGCTGGATCGAACTCAAGAATTTGAGTGATCGAATCCCAGTATCTATACGCCCTTTTTTACTTAAGAAGAAATATATTTTTGATTTTGTGTATAAATTATAGGGTATTTAGCAAAAAAACATGCGATTTATGTTTGCAACTTATTAATTGCCGCGTTTATATGCCATACCTAAAAATTCATATTAAATTTTCTTTGATTTAAAATTCCTTTCCTTTTGACATCAATATATACTGTATTTCTATTTACAATAAATTAAAGCCCGCCTTACCTATATAATTTACGAACACGGCCACCCCAATAGCTATCTACTAATTTGGAGTACACATTGGGTACTTATTACCCATCAAAAAATATATATTTTTCTGGTAAAAGTAGAGGTACCCTGGGGTGATTTCATCTAAAAGTCACAATGCGCCGTTTGTATCGAACTATGAGGAGAGCAGCGTTGAATACAGCGGTATCGAACCCAAGATCTTAAGCTATCGAATCCCGAATTTAACCAATCCTACCCACGCCCCCTCTCCTAATTTGATTATATTCGATAGCTTTTTTTAGTTTTTTGAATTTGTATGCTTATTTTAAAACTTTTTTATTTAAAATTTTATAAATCGTAATTGATAACAAACTAAACATATAAGTACTTTTGTTGATTAGTTCTGTATTTATTGTATTTTTAACATTATAAATATTAACTTAGATGAATTGTGATCTCAAAAACATGGTCAAGTTTTATACAGAGTTACAATGGTTAGTAACAGATTTGCAGAAATAATTTTTTTTAAGATTTCATGACATTCTAAAATCTAAGCTTGTCCAAAATGAACCACTAGCCTCTTTAGGATATTTTTTTAATTTTTTAAAGTTTGTGATTACTCCAGAATTTATAACTGTATGTGAAGAGTTGCTTGAACTTCATGGGAACGCAAACAGTATATATCCTCTAAACGGTATCAATTTATTTGGTTACAAGTCACTGTGGCAATTTATGTTGGAGGTAGCCATTGCAAGAAAGTTAATTTTTAGATTAGAAACTTATGTTCCTAATCTCAACCATAGGCTTTTAAACGTGTAAAAAAAATTATTTTTAATTTAATTGATTAGGCTTGTATCCCATCCAAGCATAATTCTATATATTATTCAATCACAAAGTCCAAAATTTGCAGAGAAAGAAAATCCATATACTTCTGTTTTGAATGTAAAAAAATATGTTCGGAGCATAAGAGAAATTTTTTGTAATTTATTCTGTAAAAACTTTGTGAAAAGATCTTCGAAAAAAGAATATTCAAATTTTAAAAAAATTTGATAGGAATTGAAGTTTCCTAAAAATCTGCCACGCCAAATAATTTTGAGGATGTGCGCTCCTGATGAAAATATAAAAACTGTTCAAAAACAAAAGCAATTTATTTAAAAAAATAATTATCCAACATATTTTGATTTCAATTTGTATAAAGTCCTTTTTTGAAAATATTAGTTCAGTGAATGAAAATTCCGGTTTCTTCTAAATCTCACAGGATCCCGTTGGACGTTGAAACAAAGAAAATCTAGCAAAATGAAGATATCTGACTGAAATTTTGGGCCTCCTAATAATTCACAATCTCCTTTTGCTGAAATTTCTCTTTCCTCATAGGATCATGATTAACTTTATGTTATAAAAAATAAGTTAGGCTATCTAAAAATTAAACATAGAAGTCTAAAATCTTTTTTATAGTAATCAATAAGTTATATAAAATGAAATCCTTGACTTCTTTTTAAATTATAAGTGAATATTAAGGTCAGCTGAATAATAACTCAATTTGCCGAAATCAAACCTTCTAACAACTTTTATAAAGATATTTAATACTGGCCTCGTACTCAAGATGTCAAAAAAGAACAGGATGAATAAAAAGACGTGTCTAAAATTTTATTATATAATTTATTGTAAAAATCTTTATTGATGTAGACCTTTTCAAGCATTTTCATTTACCTCCATCAAACTCTTTTCTATTCAAAATCCTAAAATTGAAATTTTTTTATATAAAATCTCAAATTAATCCATACAAAAATAAAATATTTTTGATTGACATTATGAAAAAAACAATAAAACTTAATTCATATAGCATATAACTCCAAATAAGAAGCTTAAAATTTAAAATTATTTTGATGATTTCGCATTAAGATATTTCTTTCAAATAACCTAATAGTTCATCTTTTTACAATGGAGAATCAAAATAAGCCCATAACAATAAGACTTGCTAAGTCATCTACCGTTTGCCAGACCGCACTAGTTAACCCATTAAATAAATAAGTATGGGGAATACATCCTTACATTTTTCCATAAGTTATTATTTATAAAATAAAAAAAGTACCTGTAAACTAATCCAGCCACACTCGTTGATAGGGAGGTTGCAACGTAGTATTGCCACTGCTTGATCCAATTAAAATTTGTCATGATTGAATAGACAACTGCTGGCCCAAAAGTTCTTGCAGGGTTCAGTGAAGCACCAGAGAAACTTCCGCTAATTTATGGAAAAAAATTTGTTTAATTTATATACTATTTAATGGGTGAGACTTTTTACCCAAATACACCCAAACAGATGAAAACAAATTTAAATATTCAAAGAATAAGTTAAATATACATAGAATAATTATTCTCAGGATAAAACTAACATAAATTATAAAAAATTAATCTATTTTTTTTTTAATTAAAATTGTTTATATTATAATAATAACTTATAATATAATAATTGTTTATAAATAATAATATAATTATTTTATAATAGTAAGTTTGATAACACGAAATAATTTTGTAATTTAAATAATTACTAATATGTGTGGTCTGGCAAGAAAATGAGTGACATAAAAATTTATACCAATACTCTATTACCAGCGCTCGTTCAAACTTAAATATCTGTGTAAAAATAAAACGAGCATTTAAAAATGGGATAAATATCTTATTTATATTGAAATTTTAATCAACTTTGATTGTGTCGTTGCACTTACTTTGTTCATGCTAAATTTTAAATATTTAAACATCAACAAATATTTTTGTACCGTATATCATATTTTATAGTGTGAATTTTTTAAACAGTGATACACAAATTTTTCTAAAAATTTAAAAATTTATTTCATTGCTAATATCGCTTATCTTTTGAAAATAAACGTAATGCAGGCGAATCAATTATTTGTAAAATAAATTTTGCAAAAAAAAATGAAAAAAAATCTTTAAAAAAATTAATAAATTTAGTTAAAAACATCAAAATATTTAATCAACAATGTTTAAGACCAATTTAAAAAAATTCTAAACCAAGATAGTGGGAAAAAATAAACAAAATATGAAGAAAAAATTACAAAACAGTGACTACAAAAACGCAGAAAAATGCTATCAACTATATGTACGACAGTGGCGTAGCCAGAGGGGGGGGGGCGTGCCCCCCCCCCCCCAAATACCTTTTCTGCCCCCCCCCCCCCAAATAATTTTATTTCCAATATGCTTGCCCCCCTAAATTCCTTGCATGCCCCCTTAAATTCCTTGCATGCCCCCCCAACTTCCATTTTTTGGCTACGCCACTGGTACGATGATTTATCTTGTTAAATTATGTCAAAATGTTATGTGTTTTCGCTTAAATGATATTGACATACGACTTAAAAGTATATATATTTGAATTCTTTCTTCTTTGACATGATTTTGAAAAGATCAAATAATTTTATGGGTATTAAAACTAAAATAAAATCATGCAATTTAATTGCTATACCAGGTAACTCATGTTGCTTGTATATATTAAATATAATATATACGATTGGTTAAAAAGGATTCAATTTTAGCCAATCGGATTTGTTATTTTTAGGCAGTTCATTTGAATAGTCATATTTTATTCAAGAAATATTAAAAATATTTTGTTCGATTCTAGCGTAATTTCATCGACTAAAACTAAAAAAATTATCTAAAATTTTCATCTAATCCCATCGTAGAATATTAGAATCCTCGCTCCTCTACAAAAAGATCATAAATCAAGAAAAATATGGATAAAAGACAGTATATATCTTATTCACTTTATAAGATTGGATATGATTTCTTGAAATGTTTATACTGGGGATTTGCTGATGACTGTAGTCGTCCAAAATTCATGTTTACTTATTTTTTATGAGCAAAAAAATACTTTTTTTTCATCATTTATATATTTTATTCTATCATTTGGGTTGCTTAGTAGTAGATAATTTACTATAGATGTAAACTTCATATGTTATGTCCTTGAATTTTCAATAGGCTTTCATATATAATTGAACATTTTAATTTAGATACATTGATACAAATGTATGAATAAACTTGTATTGAGATATTGAGTGTTCTAACACGCTATATGGAAAACGTTGCCGGTTATATGGCAGACATACATTTTGCCGAACGACATTTAACCGAATTTCTATCGTGTTTGTATTTCGCCAAAAATGTATACACACGATTTGAGAATTTTTGTATACTTTACTTTACTTCCAATAAGTTTGCAAGCTTGTTTTCAATACAAATTTATAAGCTAATTTTGTTTCCTTTTTCTATTCTTAACTTCTCTACACAAATTATGTGATGAATAACTTGTCTACTTGAAGTTACCTTGTCAAATGTGTTATGAGATGACATCGCTGATTACCAATCTCCCCCATAATTTTTGCTTTTTTACAAATTATGTCGTAAATAATTTTATCTACTAGAAGTTAAACAGCAAATGTTTATATATATATATATAAACTTTGTATAGCTATTCTATATATGGCGTGAGAAGGGTTGGTTAGATGCTGGATTCGATTAACTCAAGGTCTTGGGTTCGATCACGCTTCAAGCCTGCTTTTCTCATAGTTCGACAAACGAAAAAAATATATATATAATATATATATATAGTTATGATATGACTATGCTTTTATTATATTTTATAGTTTTGGTGTTTTAACATTAGAACAAAATTATTTTATTGTTTGCAGAAGCTTATAAAAATCAAACTTTAGGTAAGAGTAAAGGCAGGCCAAAGATGACATGGATAGAAATAGTCAAAAAAAGACAAAAGGCATTTAGCATTAGGGGACGAGCAAAATAGAGATGAATGGAGACGCAAAATAATGAGAGATTAGATGCCATAGTGGTAAAACCCGGCTAAACCTCAGCGTGCTGGGAACACTAGCCGTAAAATTGATTATTATTATTATTATTATTTACAAGATTGACTACATCGATAGCCTATATTTATAAAAAAAATACATAAGAATTACCCTGCCATGATGCAAATACTCAATGTGAGTCCTATGTAAAGAGGACAAGAACTATTTTCGCCTTTATAGTAAACACCACAAAACAAGATAACGGATATGAAGAAGAACATAAGAAAGCATTCTGTGGCAAAGGCATTGCCATATGTCATTGTTTCAAGTGAAAATGAAGTTATTCCGCCTTCAAGCTTGTTATAGTTTTCGACTCCAACTGAAATCTAGAAAATATAAAACACAATGTTTGTAATAAAGCAAAAATTTAACTAAACTTTGCTAACTTCTTCTATTTTATATCATTTATAAATTTATTTATCATGAATAATTTAGATTTTTTTGAACTCTCCTCATACTGAACCTTTTCTAATTTTATTTTTCTTTTAAAAGCTTTTTAAATCTGTCCATCATTTTAAAATAAAATAATAAATGCTATAAGAAAAATGGATTATGAGACGTATAAACTTGATAAAAATCTAAAGTCTGTTTATGTCCTACTAAAACACAATTCATTTTATTTTCAAGACGCAAAATTTTCCATAAACTGTTATTTTTCTCTCCAGAAAAATAGGTCAAAGTTTCGCGCTTAAACATTAGAACTAACTTTCTTTTATAACTAAAAAATTTTAATATTTTATTTATATTTATTTTTCTGGTGAAATTTTTAATTAGCTAACTTGGCGACATTTAGTAACTTACTACACAATACGAAACAACAAACTTATAATTTAACAAAATTAATTGGTTAACTGACTAATCAATTATAAACACAACTAACAAATAATTTTAACAAATTAAAATTTTTTATTTACGCTATGATTCTGCACGAATTTACAATTGTATTATTATAAGTAAATTTATGATACTCGTTTTTAACGTAATATAAAATAGCGTAGCGCAAAAAATAGCTTACCAAAAATAAGAATGATGCGATCACAGATCCTATCAGCTGAGAAAATATAAACACGATTGCTTTTATAATTGAGATGTTTCCTGAAACCAAAACTCCAATTGTTATAGCTGGGTTGAAGTGACCACCACTAAAACAATTGATAAAAAAATATTCTATATTTCTTTGCATTTAATATAGATATAGAGGTAAAAGTACCATAGTGTGTTTTCATCGAGAAGGGACAATTGCGCCGCTTGTATCGAACTATGAGAAAAGCAGGCTTGATGCGGGATCGAACCCAAGACCTTGAGTTATCGAATCCAGCATCTAACCAACCCTACTCACGACATATATAGAAATGCCATGTCCCCTTGACTGTTACAAAAGGCCCTGCTCACATGTTTAGGCTATTATAATAATGACAAATTGTTTTATATTGCTTTATAAAGAGGGTTTGGAAGTAAGAGTGAGGAAATATTATTTGTTACTTCACTATTCCTATCACCCATGCAGACAATAATTTTATTATATTTAAATAAAATAATAACTTTAAGTGTTTTTCAAAAATTCGGTAAATTAAGGTGAAGTAAGTTCACATAAATCTATACAAATTTTAGATAACATTTTGCACAAAATCAAGAAAAAAATAAAAGTTGATATTTCTTTTTTGACTTGATTTTGATCTGAATACACAAAAGGCTAATCAAGGCCGCTTACTGAATCACCAAAATTATTTAAGAATACTTTGGAAAGCATTGGACTGTAATTGAACAATCAGATTGAGAACATGCTCAGATTAGAAGAAAACAAACAAGCTGCGTTTATCACTCATCTTTAGATGTATATATAATCCATAGCGATATATCAAATCTTAAAAACCACACCACCTCCAACATAGGGCATCCTGCTTGGTTTGACCACTCATCCATTACTTTTGGGCGTCATAAATGGATGACCCAAAAAGATAATTTTGCACACCCCCGAAAAATGACAAAATGTTATCATTGAGCAGTAAGAGTAAGAGTAACCTCAATAAAATTTTTTTCCAAAATAGGAGAATATTAAAAAAAACTTTTTAATATTCGGATTAAGAATTTGAGAAATCCTAAAATTATCACCACTCACCAGCCCTGATTTTGAATGCGTTTCTGTGTGCAGCTAAGATTTTATCAATCTTGTGTGTATTGTATACATATTTCATGTTGTGTCTTTTCTTGAGCTCAACATTTGGTTTTGACTTAAATGATCTTATTGCACGTGAATTGATAAATATGAGAAAGGAGAGTTGAGAAAAATAAAATATGCGCGCGCTTTAACCTTACGTGAATTTAGAGAGATCCCCTCCCTCCTACTTGAAGGTGACGTCATTTGTGAGCGACCACTAAAGAGTTGAAAGTTACAAGTCTTACCTAGAAAAAAACTTAAATAGAATGGCTCATCATAAAAATATTAAATGAAATTATAAATTAAAAAAATTTAGTAGAGAAAATTCTTGAATGCAGTAAATATTGATCAAGTTGGTGTGGCTAATCCTCATCTTACAACAGTGCAAGATACAATGTGTGTATTCATACCTAATGCTACCAAATGAGGCCACTAGGGTCGAGATAGCTAGTCCGTGTGCGAGTGCAACCGTAATGAGAGTTTCGCCAGAAACCAAGCAACCCACATAGACGAAGAAAAGTGTTCCAACCAGTTCGCAAGAAGCAGGCTTCACATACTTTTTGATAATGCGCGCAAAACTCGTTCTGGTTGGAGAAACTGCAGTGGCTGTCATTGCTTTCTCACTTCAAATATAAATGAACCTTTTGTATTTTATTCTTAGCTATTTATAGCTGTTTTGGGCCTTTGACATTCAACCCTCAAAAGCTATATTTGCTTTTTTTAAATGTAGAGTTTTGTAATTTTCACATCATTTTATTATTTTTTTATTATAATTTTTACATTTTGACTATAACACTTTTGAAAATAAAGCTGATATGATATGGTATATACACTTCTCATCATTGAAAATGATGTTCGCGGCCTTTTTTATTGCGTTGTTAGTGGAGGGTATGGGGGAGCTCAAGCTCGGTATACTTATTTCCATGAATCAAATGCCAGGCAAATTGAAAACAATTTAAGTTTCACTGTTAATGTTAAAAAAGTTCCTGAAGGACACTATTTTTGGCCAATTTAATCCCATAAAAAGCGAACCAAATTAATTTGATATAAAAGCTCCTTAACACCCTTTCAGGCATAATGGAACACCAGTGTTCCATGAAACAAAACCGCCTCCTTTAAGGTATAGAATAAAATCCATTTAGAAATAAACAGACGAATAGTTTTCAAAAATCTCGGTCTTAATCCATTAGATCCCGTTGTGGACTTAAAGGACATGGACGATTTCTATATAAAGGTAATTTTACCTCAAATTACTTAATATCGTGGAGTTTTGCTCAGATATAATCGTGTACGCCTATGACGACCACGAATTTGAAGATTAAGCATCTATTTTCTTTTTTAATATAATTTTATATGCTTAAAACTTGCATCTTGGATCACTTATGTCACACTGGTCCATAAACGGTTAGAGTGTCAAAGTCTAGAAATCGTCTACGACAGCATAAGATAGTAATGGAATCAAATGGGTACCAGGAGCAAATTCCGAATCAAGAAACTTATGTATATAATGAGGTTGAAGTATTTAATTCCAGAAAGAGCACAAACACTAGAGGCGTACGTAGGAATTTAAGTCAAGGGGACTCATAAATTTACATGGTATAAATGTTTTATCAATTATAAATACACTTACATTAAAAGCAGACTTGAAGAAAGCTTTGTTGGAAGTAAAATTTTTATTTTACAAAGTTACTGCTAATTTTCTAGACTTCAAAAGCGATAATAAAGTTAGCTTATATGTTATATATATATATATATATATATATGAAAAAGGGCTACTTAAAACAACAATTGCACACACAAACCCTTTGCAGTAAAGACAGCTTGCACTTACCAATGTGTCTTAGTATAGACTGCGCTGACATACATTTCCTATGTTTCTCCTTTCATTATATTACTCATTGTGTATGTATAATATATAGCGTTAGATTTTAAAATACAATTAGATACAAAATTTGAGTTTATTTCAATTGAATCTCAGAGGGGGGAAGAATTGTTTCAGGGGGCCCTCTGTATACGCCTTTGACAAACACATCAATCAATATACACTAATATTATTTAATTAATGAAAAAATTGAGGCGTCCAAAATCCATCAAAATATTCAAAATTTTTATATTTTAAGTGAAAATTATATTTGGAATAATTTTTTTATTGATATAAATTGATACTTTTTAGGAGAAAGATAAGGCGTCTACCCTGAAGTGATTATTTTCATATATACAAAAAGATAACAATATATTTCATTGAAAAAATGAAACATTTATTTTGGATTCTGGATCAAATTTTTTTGTGATGACTGTTACTTTGTTAGAAATATATCAATGCCTGGAATACACAAATATATGAAACTGAGTGGAAAAAAATTGTGTTAAAAAATATTTAGCAAAACGAAAGTATATTCTATAAAAATACCTCCTGCATATTATTTTTCCTTCTGGTTTTACCTGGGTAACTGGCATTCCTCTAGCTTTTCTTTAAATTCATTTGGCAAAGATGTAACATAAAAAATTTAATATATATAATCGATTCATTTAAAAGTATATAATTTCGCTAAATGTTAATCAATAGTCTTCCTTTTAATAATATTAAATGTATTCAAGGTATATATTATAAAATTGAGTGTGTGACGTATTAGACAAATATAATCTCATCAGTTGACACAAGATGATGTTATCACGTAATTATATATAATTAGAACAAAGAAATGAGATATTCAGTGGTGAACATCCGTTAATCTGTATCTATTAAAGATTTGAAATAAAATTTATTTCAAATCATAAATCAAGCAAAAATTAGAACTAAAATAGGAAGGTGCTTATCAAAAATATCTGAACGCTTCTCACATTTATGAGATTTTCTTTCCTCGTACACAATAAGGATAGGATTGTTGCTTTTATCAGCAACAATGTAATTACAAATTAAATCATCATTTCCACAATTACCCTAAGCGAGGGAAGGAGCTTCGGATATAAGAATTATAAAAACTTTTACAATAAAAAAGAATTTTAGTTTTTCACGGTTCTCATGAAAAATTCACCATTAACAACTTATATGGGGTACCTTTTGAAAGTTTCTGAAGAGAATCTTTTGTAAGAAATGAATGTAATTCAAAGAATTTGGTCTCCCGTGCAGATTGAATCCGTCAAGTGAATACGCACTGAAAAATTTAGTTTAAAAATTACTGTACAACACTCTAAATATTTAAGTATTACAACTGGATATCAGGATATTCAGAGAAAAAAATGTAAAGCAAAAGATGTACGTTTTTTATAAAAAAAAAAACATCATTTTAATTTTTTTGTAGATATATTGACACGGAAACTAATGAAGATCAATAGAAATCCGATCTTTAAATTATATTTTAAGTTAGAGAGTGTTTTCATTGAGTGGTGAAGAATATTCTATTCGTCTAAAAAACATGTTTATATTACAAGGCAAATAATTTATTTTTAACGAAGACGTGACAAGATAATAATCATTCAGAGGAACTACATAAAACGAACTATGAGTAAATAAACTTAAAAAAAAAACCAGAGCCTCAAGACAAGAATACGTTCTTCTGAGATCAAAGGAGAAACTACTGCCAAAATTACCTATTAAATTAAAAAGAGGAGTACAACTAAACAGATAAAGCAGTGCTTCCACAAATACATACATAAATAAAGTATATGTGAAGGTTTTACAAAGATGTGAGAGATGCGAAAAAAGGGCATAAAATATTCATACTTTTAATTGATAAATTTTCTAGGAAATAACAAAAAATTAATTTTAAGAATTATACCCTAAATGAAAACTTTTCGGCGATTAAATGTGTAGTGAACGTTTGTAGTGTCAACACGTTCGGCAGGAGAAAGAAAGCTTACTCTAATAACAACAATAATGAAAGTAATAGAAGAAAAACGCACCTATGATAATCTAGACTTAAAAAGGGAAAATTGTAGAGAGTGGGGGATGAAGTAGAGATTTAGGTTAACTTATGGAGCGCTGTTTTGCAAAGAAAGCGATAAGCAAATGAGATAAATGAAGGAGGATGTGTTAACGGTGAATGTGACGCTGACTTGGCTGCGCGGTGTGACCCGTTAACTTCTAAAACGCGTAGGAATTTGTTTACACACACCACACTGTTAAGGCAAACACAAGTGAATGAGTGTAGACTAAATACATAATTCATATGTTTTGTATGCCTTCTTGGAGGGGATGAAAAGCTCTTCACTCACTCACATAAGGAGAAAGTAGTACACCTACTTTTACCTTTATTCTACTACTCCAAATATCAATGAAGAAAGAAAAATATTTATTCTTTCTTGAAAAGGTTCTAGCATTTCGAAAACAGTTTCACCACATTTATCACGCCATTAAGTTTTATAAGGGTATGAATCTATTATGTATATAAACAGTCTTTGCCAAATGCGCTAACATACTTACATACATTTATGAGATAATAGACTTAGATTCAAATCGATAAAACCACATTGTTTTAGAAAGAAAGAGAAGCTTTAGACGCAGGCATGATATGTATATCAGATGAAAATGGATATGAAAAGTTTAATGGCACATATTTAATCAAAAGAAAATGATAAAAAAATGAGGCTGTTTTTTCGTTTTAAAGGAAGCCGCAGCACTTAAGAATTATGGCGCAATTAAGTTGTAAATCGTTTGAATACGTGGCGTTAAAAAGTTTTCTTGATTGTATACATCAAATGTAATATAAATTTTTCTAACACAATTCTCCCTATCTATATCTTGGATACCCAAAAATAGATTTTCAAGATTAATGGTATTTGAGACGTGTTTTCTTACGATATTTAAATGGTGTTAATTATGTTTTTCCTTTAAAGTTTCAATAAGAATTCAAAAAGGCGAAAACTGAGTAATATACGTATTAGAGCCTATGTGGATTGCAAAATTGGTCCGCAAGCTTTTGTTATTTTGCATCTGTCCCGATTCCGTATCAACCCATTAACGGCCAGAATAATCAGACGATATCTAATGTAAAGCAGAAGATTTGTATTAAAAAGCATTAATAAAAGCAGACGATTTTATTTTTGTAAAGTCGACTGTGGTCGATAACCGGTTAAGAACAAAAATTACCAGCAGTCGTCCCGCACTTAAAGTTTTAAAACACGCACTCATCCTCCAACCAGTACCCGTCAGGAAGTTTGTGCTAGTTAAGAGAGAGAGAGAGTCAGAGTTGTAGTAAGGAAGAGGTAAAAAGCCCCCCCCCCCCCACTGAATTTTTGAAATGAAAATTTCTAAAAGAATTGCGAACTTTTAAATAAAATAACATTATTTTTGTAGATTTACACTAATCTAAACGCCATCCCAAATCTTTTCTTCAGATGACGGATGAAAGAAATATTAATATAGAGATATAAATAGAATATAGAGGTTTGTGAACTTTATTACTAATTGTTTTTGTTTTAGGCCTCCTAAATTTTTTCTAGAAAGTTATTCAAGAAGTTTTTTTCTAGAAAACTGCTCCTTACAAAGTTTTAGCTATGTAGTAGCCATTATTAATCTATTTTATAAGTCAAAATTAAACGTTTATTGGTCAGCGCAGAAATTCAATTAACTAAAAACCAAACTTTTGAAGCATCTATTTTCTGGATACCTGATCAGCTGCCCCATTTCCTCACTTCATTATTAAATATAATGGAGGCATTTTTTGATTCATGGATTATTATTTGATAAAAAAACTTGGAAACTGGATAAGGATGCGATATAACCTTTATAAAAATTCTAAAAACTCTGTCTCCATTCCAGTAAATAGTAGCAAAGTGGAATGTGAAAATGTTCACCTTGAGTAGATAATATAAATGAATGCAGTGTTTTTACAATTTTTATAAACTTCAACGTATAGTGCATCCTTATTTTATGCATCCGTTTCAAAAATTGTTTTATCAAATAATAATCTCTATATCAAAAATGCCTTCTTTAATTTTATATCACTTCTTCAAATTACAGAAAAAAGTTATTCCTTCTTGTTTATTTTAAATTTCAGAGTCCAGTGATTGAGTACTATTTAGCTATCAAACGTTTGTCTGTTGTTTGGCAAAGAATAAGTTTAAAGTGTTTGGATGTCTTCGTTTCTTCAAATATTTCATATTAGCTTTTCTTTATTTTCTTGACGTTAATTCTATTAAATCAATTTAATGTCTGTTCTCTTCTAGAAAATCAGTCACATTTTTTCAAAATTGCACAAAATGAATTAAAATACGCAAAAACTATAATGAAGTGCTATTAACTATTGATTAAAATCCTAAAGTTGATAGTGCTCGTCTAATTAATTTGTGTCAGAATAAATAGTTGTTAAAAGTAAAATAATGTCTCCTTTCTCACGAATTTTAAAGGAGCAACTTTCTAACTTGTTTAACAGCATTAAACACATCTCAGACAAAGTTACAATCAAAAGGAAACAAATTGATTATAGCATCTTGTTTTTTTCTGAAATTGCCGTTTCTATGAGGTGTGTGAAAATCAATAGCTCAAAAATAGGAAACCTAAATATATACCCAAAAATATACAAAATTTTATATGCAATTTTAAGAACATACATAATGATTATTGTAAAAAAATATATATTATTTATTTGGATTATGATAAATAAAGAAAAAAATGAGTAAAATCTTCAGAGAAATTTTAAATTTCTGAGTTCGATTAGACATGGTATGACTGTGTCTTCAACCAATGAGGAATGAGGATGATCTTCAAGAGAAGAGTCCTTAATCTGAAAATAGAATCAGCAATATTTATACAAAATGCATTTCAATGGCACTTTCATTAGGGAATATGAATAAAAGAAGTAAAATAGATGATTGAGGATTTGGTTTGAATGCATTTCCCTGTCCATTTCTCACCCCTACAAAGTCGAAAAGGTGAACGTTGGTTTGATAGAGTATTTAAATTCTTAGTTAGTTCGCGTTGAAGCCATGAGAAAAGGTGGCAAAAGTATGATAGATGGAGTGAACGAACTAAAATCTCTCACTCAATTAAAAGGTATACATTTTTCACCCGTATAAATTAGAGACAGAATCCTTCTTTAGGTAAAACTTGTGACTCAATTCTGTAACATGATTCACAAAATACCTTTTAGTCTTTATAACTTATTAATTAACTAAAAAAATAGACGAATTAATTTGAATAAGTACATAAATATCATTTAGGTAGATGATGTATATTTACCCGTCTTAAATAATTATCTAATCGTCGATAAGTAGTGACAGACGAATAAGAAGTTTCGAAAAGAATATGGGTCAATCCATTGCGATTAAAAAGTGAATTGACAAAGAGATTTGATTCGTATTTCAAAGAGAGTGGAGGCTAATCCTTGTTGTAATGGCATTTCTCTCAACAGTGCTTTTTAGATTTGATGAAGAAAAGAAAGAAGAATAGGAAAGCTATTTTAAGAATAAAATAAGTGAGGGCAAGAGATAACCAAAAACTATCGACCAATATCAATGCACACACAAACCAAAATTTGCACACTAGAACTTTTATATGCTGATGTCGGAAGACAAAGGAGTGGCAGAAGTTCACTTTTTTTAAATTCTGGTTAAAAATCGATAATGTCATAGAAGTCAAGAAAACATGTAGTGGGAGTAATGAGCTAATTAAAATAGTTCCAGGATCATAGAATCAACAATCCTAATTTTTGATCTTTGCAATTTATGATCTGTTTCCCAAATCTACTAGTAAACCCTCGAGAAACCTTTTTAAGAAGACACGGAATCTGAACCTACGAAGTCCGAATTACTTGACTCCTCATTTGAAAAAATCGCTCCAAAAATTTATCAAGATATATAAGATCTAAGGAACGTTCCGATTGTAGAATTTTTTGTTTGGCGGTAGAATTGAAATAGACTTAGATGTCAAAAAAAAGTTGCAAAAATGGAAGTTCTATAAATTTAGAAGTAGAAATTTATGCAAGTTTAGTTGTTCAAAGAACTGGTTGGAAACAAACTGATAGGATTTTAAGGATTGAAGTCCCTTGGAACTTAATGATAAAATTTTTTTTATGACAAATCTGCAAATTGAAAACTATGCCTTATGGAGAAAAAGATTGGTTTACATATTCTCAATGTGTATCACTGTTTCTATAAACAAATGATATGGTAGAAAATAGGCCATATAGAGGTAAAAGATGTAATAATTAAGGCATACCGATTCGTACACGTCAACAGCTTCAAGAATCATATTCCTTTGAACAAGTTTTTTAGCAAGATAGTTACCTAGAATAAAAAGTTATATATATAATTGCTATAACATACTATTCATTATATAGAAATCTCATAAATAAGAATTAAATTATCAACCCCACTTGTGTAGAAGAATGAGGCTGGATCCAAACCCAAGATCCTGGAGCATTAAAGTGAGAGATATAGAGACACTACTTGTGTACAACTAAGATGTGTCATCAAACCACTTGAAATTGATCGTTTGTTTTAAATAATTTAGTTCTTTTTCACGGTACACATAATAAATTCGTATTTCATTGAAAATGTTAACAAAAATACTACTTATCTACTTATGTAATATATTAAAGTTTCGCTATTCAATTTGGATATATATTATGCAAAAGTAAACGGTTAAAGACAGGTATGTGATCTATAAAAATTACTTAAACACCAATTAAAAGTGAACTATATAAATATTTTATTAAATAACTTATATCAAACTATTTGCGTACTTATTGAAACTAAAATATTTAAGCAAGAGACTAACCCACTATCTAGGCCCATTAGATACAACATTTTAGCTTTTAAAAGAAGAAAACATTCTACCTAGTTCTTTATCTGTGCCATAAGAATACTTCCAAGCCAACTTTAAGTATCGAATTTCTTTATTCGAATCATCACTATCGCCATTCTTGTTTTCAACGACTGAGAGAAGCTTGTAAGATAAGACGTCTGATTTATTGCGTTGAATGTTTTGCTTGATTAAAACAGTGCTTGCGTAAGCATCATTTGATTCATCATTCATTAAAGCAAATGCTCTGAAACTATTGATACCATTTAATGCAATCAATTGAAAAATATTGCGAGCGTAGTTGATCGATTCCTGCTTATTCTCATTGAAGTCAAATGCCATTTCTTTAAAGAGTGAATACTCTTCAATGTACTGCTTGAAATACCAAGATGACGAATTAAACGATACAAGAGGCAGAGAACGTGAAACAGTTTCACTTTTATCCCACCCAATGTTAGATTTGAGTTGTTTCAATAGAGAGGTCAAAACATGAGCACTTTTACAAGGCCACAAACGACATATTTCATCAAGAACTTCACTAGCACCTTCCAAATTTGTGTGCGTTGAACCAATGTCTTCATAAGTTAAGAAATGACGAGGAAAAGGAAACAAGTAAATACAGAGGAGTAAGAGGGATTCTTTGAAATCCAGGCTGTTCTTAAAATTAAGTACACGAATCGATTCTTCGGGAGATCCTTTTAGCCAGTTAAAGAGGCCTTGACAAAAAGTAAAGCTGTACTTCATGAATCGGAAGCATTCATTTTCAGGGTTCTTGCTATGAGAGAAGAACTTGCGAAATGGGAACAACGACATGGTGAAACCATTACACCACCAGGACAAAATTTGAAAAGAAAGAAGATCAGTGTTGACTTTTCCCGAATTTGCTCCGTTCATTTGAATAGCCTCTCCGTACTTGCGCAGAGCAAAAAAGCATTGACATTTTGCTTCTATCAAATACAAATATAAATGATCACAATCCTTTACGCTTTTTAGAGAAGCTTCTTTTTCGTTGATAAATTCTAGAGCATCTTCAAAGTTTTCCGTCAAAAGAAGAAATTTGATGTGGGATTTGATCATTGGAATGGATTCAGGTATTGCATGAATCAACTTTTCTGATATCTCTAGACCAACTTTGATTCTTTCTTTTGTATCACTGTATTCAACTTGGAATAACGTTTGTACAAGCTTACATGCAAAATCCTTGATAGCTTCTAAAAACCGAAAACATGTGTGTAAATTCAATAGCCATTTAAATTTGAATAAACATAATGTGATTAACAGTTAGCACTATGGATTGTAAAATTTACAGGAAATCTGTTTATAGGTACTAAAATTTACATTTGTTTGCCAATATAATCATATTCTTAGATTGTGTAAGAAATAAGCATGCAAATCCGTTTAAACTAGAGTAGTCTTATATTTTGGAGAATTCGAGGAATAATGACCAGGAGTTTATCTACGAGTTGCATAGGATAATAGTTAGTAATTTTGGAGACAAAAAAGATTTCGTACTCTAAAGAATTAAAGGGTTTCTGTGTATGGAAAGCAGTACCAAATTTAAGGCATCTCTCACAAATCTATACATGCCTAATGTCGGGTTGCAATTCTATCTATCTTCAACCAGGGCCAGCTTAGGGATTCTTGGTTAATACTAATAAGGGTCCATAATACCAACTTATCATATACGCCTCTATTTTACCCAAACCTGTATCTATGTCAATGAGTGTGTATTTTTGTGCGTGTCTCTAAATGTGGGCACTCGATAACAATATTTAAAAACACTGCATTTTTTGACCACAATTCTTCAGGTTGTAACCCACGAAAAATTTAATATTCAAAACCTGTCTCATTTTAAGATTTGTTTATTTTTTTATTGTCAATGCTTTTATCATTTGAATAAATTATAGGCGCCTGGAATTTGAGAGTTCGGCCTATTAAATAATTATCTAAGACTAGTATTCTTATCCATGCGACATTCAACAAGTCCTATTCTATGGGCAAGGATGAATCTAGAAATTTTTGGTAAAGAGTCTCACTCACACATATATATATATACATATCAATTTCATGACAGTATAATATAGGTGTCTTACTTACCCCTGTCGAATCTAATAAAATATTCACACTCTAATAAAATGCAAAAGAACTCTTAGTAAGCTTAGAAGGAAAGTGAGCAACCTAAATTTTATCTTTATCTTGTTTCTTCTTAGAATTTTCTTGGACTGGTGGGAGGGGATGCATTCCCGCTCCGAATCGATCACTGCTTTACGATACTTACGATTTTAAATAAAAAATTAAAACAAATATTTCTATCAGCATCTATTCTCTATTAGAAAACCTTTACGAAATAAGGGCAAGGAATATTATTTTTTTCTTAGAGAATCGCTTCAGAGCAGAACTTGTTTATACCTTGTCAGAGCTTTACGAAGGGTAAGCGATAAGAACGACATCCATTAAAGATGATTTGTCTCGAATAATGTTCAAAAAAGTTTATCCATGAAACATTAGATTCTTACCGACATATGAAAAAGAAATAATATTCCATAATTATTATTATTTTGGAAAATTGTAATCGAAGTGGGTATAAGAAAAATAGAGTAATGAATCTAATGACAAAGCTTTAAAATGTTAATTAAACTCATCCGTATTATAAAGTAGATAATACACTATTCAACAAAGATATAATATAACAATCTTTATATCAGTTGAAATACATAAATAGCGCATATCACAACGAAACAATTTTTCTTTCTTTCTTAGAATTGAACATTTCCATAAAACAATTTTAGAAACATTAAAACTTATAAAAATTATAGCATAACTTTTCAAATGGAGTAAATAAAACAAAATTATGCAAACAAGAAGACTTTATATTTTCTTCGAAACTGCTATAATATTAATTTTCTTACCACAATTATCCAATATACATTTCTCTAATTTCTATTTTTAAAAATTAATTTTCATTTATTGCAAGTGAAGAAAAAGAACGAAAAACCCATTAATCAAGGATTTATAATTAAAAACGAAAAAAGAGTTTATTTGAACTAAAATAAATATTTATTTAAAAAAAAAGATTCCAGTTTAAGTTCGTTTCAAATTGAATATTTTTTTACTCAATTTTAGTCGATCAACAATATCACAAATTGCGTAGATTTAAGCTTTTGGTGATACAGAAAAATAGGGATATTAATGGAGAGAAAAGAGAACAAACAAAAATGGATGAATATGGGAAAAGTAAGCAAAGAAGAAATGATAAGTCATCTAGTGAATATGAATGGAAAATATGAAAAATTGATATCATAGGGAAAAACAAAGCATTAGAAAATTTAAATCGTAAAAAATTCTTCATTTTTAGTTAATTTTTGAAGCTCACATTTTTTTGAAGCTAGGGCACGGATTATCCTGTGGTTTATAATTGAGATACGGAATATCCACTTTATCGAATCAAACACGAGTGTTTACGGTAATCCAAAATCTTGAATAGAGAGGATCTGCTTTTTGAAGATTATTCTTGTGCATTCTTCAACTGACTATAAAAAATCTGTTTTAAGTAGACATCGGGTTCATACGAGTTTGACTGTAAATACAAAGTTCTTACTTTGTCTATTGTAAATTTAATATCCTACTATATCAATTATGAATTATTAATAATAAAAATTTATTAATCATAAGCAAAAAATAAATTGAATTATAATAAAAATTAGTTTATGAAAGTTTATTCATTACTATTCGAAAAAACATACACATATTGAGTTCAAGATATTTTGTAACTAATTCTGTACCTAAATAGACAATTTTGTACGCAAAAATTGGAAAAAACCGTGTACAAAATGCCTTAGGTACGAAATATCCTGTACCGACGAATATTGCATGCACTTGTTTTGGTTAAATTATTATGAATGATTTAAGCAGGAACCAAAAAATAATCTCAAGAAGAAATATAGATTTAGACAATCATATGGATTCCTTTAATATAAATATGAGAAAGTAAAAGGATAACAGAAGGAAGATGTTTGGAAAGAAAAGAAGACAGACACATAGGAGAGAACACAGCACAAATAGTGAGTACCGCTTTCTACTGAAACAGCAGGAGTTCTTTCACCTCCAAATAATGACAAATATTGAAGTAAGTAGGAGGAACTGGTCTGCAGAAGTTTCAAATGTTTGAAAACGGGAACATCCTTGTCTTCTTTCATCAACAGTGCTCGAAGGAAAGCGAGTTTGGAGCGATGGAAATCACTCTCCTCAAAGGATTCGACCTCTTTCGTGTATTGCTGTAGTAACTTGTCGGCTTTCTTCATTGAATCAAGATGAACCAAAACTTCTATTAGATCCAGCCTGCATATGCGATGCACATTTTAATTTTATTCCATTTGTAAAAATAAACATTATATGTACGATGCAAAGCGTTTTTAGGATTCGCAAGAAACAAGTTTTACGAAGTTTTGTAAAATCCCTCCTCTAGAAGTTTTTATTGAAGACTAAACGACTCCTTTCTTTTTCAATTGAATTTTATATATCTTTAGCAGAAAATCGTTATTTTTTGGTACAGCGCTGTCATACTAATAAATAATCAAAGCTTTAAAAGTGAATTCAAAAACATTCTCCAAAAGAAATTATATATACAGACTAAAACCTCTGGCAAGTGAACATGTAAAAAGAGTGAATACGCTTTAAAAGCCTTTCTTAATTCTGGTAAGCAACTTTCCTAACACCTTTGTATAAAATGACCACTTGAACTGAGTACCTAAAATGTTCAACATAGAGAGCTTTCACTGTATTTATTAGAGGTCTAAGCAGGGCAAAATTTGCGTATGCAACGACATAACACTCCAAAATCAAAATAAACTGCACTCTGCTCCAAAATTTAATTTGAGTTGCGCTACGCTCAACGGAATAACGCTTACCTGCACTCAAAAATAAAGTTGAATAAAAATACACTTTTGTTAAAAAAAACGATAATCAAACTTTCATATGAGTAATATATATTCACTAAACTATAAAGAATATTATTCTGACTTTCCATAAGGCAATAGCACATAGTGCTATGTTTCATGTTACACCAATTTCCCTTAACATCTCCCTAAAATGTAAAGATCTGTGGGGTCTTTTAGACCGCTCCGTGTGGAATGAAATGTATTTTTAAAAAAAAAAAACAAAAAATATCAGTAGTTTTGAAACTTGATAATTCTATTAAGAAGCATTACTCGTTATTATATTAATTTAGTAGATTTTACAACTACTTATTTAAATATGAAAAAAACTTTATTCCACTTTTAGAGTAATTGGGGGCTGAAAAATTCTAGCTTACTCTTAGCATTATTTTCTCGATTTTTGAGGAAAAAAATTAAAAATATTGCAAAAATAAATCAAAATACAAGCTCATTAGTTTTCTACAACAAACCAAAGTTCTTTCCCTTCAGAATCTGAAAATGAATAGAATTTATCTTGCAACGAAACAATGATTAGCAAGTCCATAGAATTTTGGTATTTGAAAAGAAATTAGAAAGAATGAGGGCATAGGGCTTATGCTTTTTCAAGAATTTTTAAGGTGCCTGTTTTTTTGGTTATTTTTGTTATAAAAATTATTAAAATATTAATTTTCAAAACTAATAAGAAAGGCGGAGAACATTGTTTCAAATTGGCGTCAAGTTGACATCATCGAAATAAAGCACTGATTGAACTTTGTATTTTGAGAGGACTTTTCAAAGCAGTAATGGAAAGTACATAAGAATTATAGGGTAAAGAATACGGTAGGTGCTTTTTTAGAGAAACTGTGTAGAAAAACTCAACAATCGTCAAAATGCTCAACTTTGTTAAGTATTGAGTGAAAGTGCTAGAGTTGATGAAGATTTATATTCTCAGTAGCTTCATCAATCGATCTATCCATTGAACATAACTTGCTTGTTTAAAATATTTTGGCTTATACCTTAGCAATGACATCTGTTGGTCTCATCCTAAATAATATTTTGGCACAATCTAAAGCCATTCTCTTGAACAAGGTTTATCGAATATAGGTAATAATTTTTGCCTTTTTTAAGGATAATAATTATTCTGAAATAGATCTAAATATTCATGACATGCCACTCATACGCATGAGCGATAAACAACTGCGCGAAATTTTTTTCAAACGATACATTATAAAGCATTATATATTTGAGCGCTTTTTTAGTAAGATAAAATATCTTCATCATTTTTGTAAATATTTGAGATTGATTTATTGGTCAAGCGATCATCGCTAAACATATCTGTCGCTCTATCGTATATCGTTCCAGAGTGTCTACGCCTCAAGATATACAAACATTGGAATTATTTATTGTACCAATCCTTAAGTACAAAATAATTCTAATTTTATGTAAAAATTTCCTCAATTCTATCAGAATCATTTTTATTTGAAAAATTTAGGGAAGATGGTGGGTGCTCTCTCTTGCTATTCCATGGCTACGAGCATGTGCGCACATAAACCCTGAAAAAAATATTACTTTTAAATTAAAATTACTTAATCACAAGTAAATATCACATCAAAAAATTATAATTTATTTAAAATGAGATTTTTCAATATAATTTTCAGCCGAATCCACCTTTTCTTTTTGACATTCTAGCCATAAAAATGTCTTCCAATATATACAGTCCAAATATACACTATTGAAGAAACTTAAATCGATATATATATATGTTACACTAAAACTGTCAAACAAGAGATTCAATGAAATCACTGAAAATTTGTGAAGTCACTTTTTCACTTAGGAGGGATTTCATCTAATTACTGTAGTTATTCCATGAAATGACTAGGAATTACATGAAATCACTATAGATTATGAAATTTTGAAGTGAAAAAGTGATTTCACGAATTACATTAAAGTTAAATACCTGGTTTAACAATTTTACAGTAGGATATATAAGTTAAAAAATTGGCACTGTTATATTTTGAAGATATATATTTGGATAATCTTAAAACTACTTTCTTCATTATACTAAGAGTATGAACAGGAAAGGTTTATTCTACGTTCGTACACTTTCTATATACTCTACTGATACCTTACAAGGATCTATTGCTGTTTATTCGGGTATAGAGATGCAAAGTAAGAATTGTACGAGTTTACTTGGCATCAAATCTTCCTTTCTTGATGGCCAATTCAAGGTAGCCCTGGGATTTTCTTAGTTGGCCTGTTTGGATGAAACACATTGCGATTCTATGTGCCAATTTGCCATGCCAACAATCGCTCTCACTAGTCTTTATGATTTGCTGATAAGACTTTATGGCTACTTCATACTGATTGGTCAGGTGATACGCCTTAGCCAAGCACAGCTTTGTCTCCAAAGTTGATACCCGATTGTCTAGAGTCCTTAAATATTTGACAACAACTTTTTAAAAAATGTGAACAAAATAAGGATTACTCGAATACGTGAATGTATTCGTCGAAGCGTTTGTCGTTGAAAAATACATTTGCGATAGATATGGCAAAATCAATATAAAAAGCGCCTTCTTTGTTCAACAATAGCGTTATATTCTGGTCATTTGCTAATCCAGAATGCGTCCAACTGACAGATGTAACTTCTTTCACAGAAAGTAGATAATCCTGGAAAAAGGAGTTAAATTCAAAATAAGCAGCTCCAGCAGCCAAAAAGATCAAGGCATCCTAAACAATGAATGATAAAATTATTTATAAAAATACATTTAATACCGATTTATGAGCTATTGAATATAACAGCTAGAATTCACGAGGTTTTGGCGACGTGTTATCAAAAATTGATTATAATTTAGTTGTTCTCACCCGTAATCTTCAATCGGGCAAACACTTAAGCGGTTAACCCTTGAGGAGCAGTTATTTTTACTTACCAATCTACCAAGAAATTAAAGTTCTCTGCTTTAAATATATTAGCTTTCATTGAAAATGAGAGCTGCGATTAGCCTTAAAAATTCAGATCCTCAGAAGTTAAAAATGAGTTTTGGCGCCATATAGTTTTATATAGATGTCATATTAAATATGTATCGTTTGTGACAACACAAACTAAATATGGGAAGCAGCCAGCCCGAAAGTTGTTATGGGCTGCACCTGCCTACGTCAAAAAAAAAAATAGAAAAAATAAGATGAAGGAAATGAGGTTTGAATGTTGGGGCGATGGTTGGTAGTCGTAGAAGAAGAATTGAGGAAACGAAATGTTGATTGCACAATTCAAGAACCGCAAAGGAAAGTTAAGTCTGTAACGTTTATTGGAACAAAATGAAGGAGATACAAATTTTGGTTTGAGAGTGAAGGAATAGGAATATTGATAAAATAAAAACTATGTGAGGCTATTATTGAAATAAAAAGAAAAGTGATAGAATTATGGTTGTAGTTTTGAAATGTTGCTCCAAAATTGTAAGATTTCTATCTTGTTATGCACATAAAGCAGGTAGATCTGAAAAGATAAAGAAAGATTTTATGAAGTGATGTAAGTTGACATTTAAAATGTCATCGAAATTCTTTATAGTTGATGCAGATTTTCATGGACACATTGGCAAAGATAATGATGCGTATGGAGGCCTTAGCATTGGCTTAAGAAATAAAGAAAGAAGATTACTTTAATTTTGCACTAAGTTTAATTTAGTGAAGACGATTCAAAAATAGAAGAAAATAAATTTTTGCTCTGATTCAAACTCATCTCAGATTTATTTTATTCTTATAAAATTTTAATTAAGATTCAAATTAGGAGAATATATATATGTCCAATGTATATTTTGTGAACCTTTTGATTTTCAATAAATTTCTTCTTCTTCTTCTTGTTATAGAAACGTAGCAACTATAATTTATAAAAAATATTAAAGTTATTCTTTCTGAATTGCAGCATAGTTTACTTGTGATGGATGTAACTAGGCTTGATTGAAAAGATTAAAAGGAAGAAAATATTTCGAAGATTAAATCTGAAAACTTAAAGAAGATGAATTCTGTGTAGAGTTTGGCAACAAAATGGAGGAACTTTGAAAATAAAATGAAGAAAATATATGGACTAAGTACACGGCTTGTGGATTAGAAGCAACGAAAATTGTATGTATTGAAAGTAAAAAGAAAGTGTCACATGGAAAAACATGGCGCTGGAATAAAGAAGAATGCATTTAAAAACCAAAAATTTGAGGAATATGAATTAACTTACAAAAAGTAATAAACTAGCTAAAAAGGTGATTGCAAAGGTTATGAAAGAAAAAAGAGAAAAAGAATTGGAATTTTGAAAAAAGAGCGCAAGATCATTTTTTCAAAACTAAGAATTATGAAGACAGAGTCACGAGTTGTGAACGAAAACATTTGTATTAAAGACAATAGAAGAAGACTTTAATGAAATTAAAAGAGGTAATGTTTGGAAAGAATACTATGAAAAAATGATGAATCATAAAAATGACTGGGATATAAAGAAACAAATGCAGAAAAAGAATAAGGGCCAATATTTGTAATTACAAGAGAAGAAGTTGGAAAAGCCTTATTTAAAACAAAAAATGGAAAAATAAGTGGTTCTTCGGCACTGCTAAAAGACCATTTTGTTGCATCAAGACATGGACTTTAAGTTCTTTATCAAATTGCCAATGAACTTTTGATTAAAGGAAGAATACCCGAAGACTGGAGATTTAGTAGGCTGATAGCAGTTTACAAAAGAAAAGAGGATAGATTGGACTGTAACTCATATCCCGGAGTGGAATTGATGAAACATGGAATGAAAGTAGATGAACGAATTTTAGAAAGAGAGAAATAATTGAAACAGACAAGGTGCAGTTTGGTCTTATCCCATGAAAAAGTACGGTGACGCAAAAAAATTGTAGCTCAACAAATACAGGAATGTCATAACGATAAAAATAAAGATGTATTATGTGCTTTGTTCATTTTGAAAATTTTCAATTTCAAAATAAACTTATCTTTAAGTTTAGGTAAAAATTTTAAACAGTTAAGATTTGAAAGCGTTTTTGGACTTGATTTTTTTTGCAGATCTATAAGTTCTTCTTGAAATCCTACAATATCTTCTCCAACATCACTGGCCAGCAAAAAGATTTCTTACCCAGCCTTGTTTTGTCAAATCAGCATTTTCTGGAACATATCTGTTAATTTCTTCAAGTAGATTTTTAAGATGATCTTCGAAAATATTTCTTATGTCATGAAAAAACATATCAGATGAATTCTCTAACATAGCACTTGATTTTGTAAAAGCTGCATTTTTCCCTCTAGTCAAAATTTCTCTCCAGATTACAAGCTTTTTTTATAAAAAAAAACATTTTTTTCTCCAATATCTACTATGGTGTGGCTTCTACCCTGCAAGCCTGAATAATCTCATTTAGATGTGTAAAGGTATCACTTAAATAGGAAAGATTTGCTAGCCAAACAAAATCATTAAAAACATTATGACATTTTTCAAAAAAAAAAAGATTTTAATCTTAGATCTTAACTTAAGAACTCTTTCCAAAACCATTTCTCAAGATAGACAACGGATATCTGAATAAAATAACAAATTTTTGTAATGTGATCCCATTTTTTCACATATTTTATAGAAAATGAGTGAATTTAGTGCTCTGGCTTCAATTTGGATAGCATCGTTTAAAACGAAATTAAGATCTGATTGCAGACGAAGAGAAGCAAGGTTTTTTCGATGCAAACAATGGATCATTACAAGATTGCCTTACCATTTTTAATGCCTGCAACTGTACGAATCATCATCATTGATGGAGCCCCATCAGTGCAAACAGCTCTTCCAATCTAACTAATATTAAAAAAAACTTGAAATCATATCAAATTTGTTTTTCCCAGTAGTAGTGGTTGACAAAGAATTGTAGAAAAGAAATACTTTCAGAATGTTATCTTCTTTGTATCTTACAAAAACCATCAAGTCAGGAGTCCAAACAATGTCGACTGAAACATCAGTTTGGAAAGAAAAGCGTCCAGCTTTTTACAATGACACAATCAGCTGAGATAAAATATTTCCTGGAATAAGGGTAATTCTATGTTTAATAATGTTGTCAGAAAATGCAGCTGATTCAAGCTTCTTTGCAACATTCGATGCCCGAAAAGTGTTCACTATTGCTATTACTTCTGGTTCCATCCGCTCTTCTCCAAGGGTATAAGATTTTTTATCTTCAAATTAATTTATTTTACTTCAAAGGATGCTAGAGAAACTTTCTCAAGTAAAAAAAATCGAATTTCAAGCAGCAGCAACAATTCGACTTCGTTTAACTTCGTCTTCCTTCTTTTTGCATGAACTCAGTGGTCTCTCAACAAATTTTAGATATGATGTTTCCAAAATTTCATAATACTTTGAATAAAATGTCATTTTTTAGAACAAAATATTGTTTAGATTTAAGACAAAAAATACTTTTTTTAATAAAAAATTTTAATAAAACCATTTTAAGCGAGCTTTGGGGTTTTTATCTGATTTGCAAACTTTGTCAATATCAAACTATATTTCAAATCTGTTCAAATAAATTAAAATTTTTGAAAACAAAAAAAGTTGACTGCAAATATATTTGAAGTTTTAAAGTCAAAAACTTTGAAACATAATTAGACGTTGAATTCTTCTGCTGACAAATTAGTAATACCGCGAAAAAAAGTGTAAAAAGGGTATGTATGAGTTATTATAAAAAATAAAAACGAAGTATAATGCATGTAGATTTTCTCAAGTAGTAACGTTTTACATGTTTAAAAGCTACTTCTATTACTATGCGCCTGAAAGAATTTATACTTTATCCTACCGACAAAGGAAAATTAGCCACATTATTTAAATTTCAAATGAAAATTTTACCAGCTATGTATAATTTATAAATATGTTTTTGTGAGACTCTCATGGCGACCCTAGAAAATACTCTTGCAACTCTAATTAGGGTCGCAACTATGGGATTGGGAACCCTTGATCTAAAACATCCTTTTGAAGTTATGCTATTATCATTTACGTCAGAACAAATACTTAGAAAGATTTTACCTGATGTTGTTTTCGTTTACACATTTCTTTAGAAACATAAACATATATTTCTGCTATCTCACCATATGTAATTCTGTCTTCACAAAAGTCACATAATTCTAAAAAAGGAGATATTTGATTGGTTAAAAAAGCGAGATATTTTACTTTGATTCTTTGCCTCGTTGAGAATTTGCTTTACTTCAGTCAAAAGAAGTGAAAAAGAAGCATCTTCCTTCTTTTCTGAATCGTGCAAATTCAAAAGAGAGTGGAGATAACGGTAGCGAATTCTTTTCGAAAAGGACAAATCCTTGGACATCGTAAAACTCAGAGCAGTTTTTGCTTTGACCGCATTTCCCGCGAATAACCAAAACTTGGCTGAATGCAATTGAAGGAAGAGAAAATTGGAAACACGATTAGCCAAAATTTCTAGAATTTTCTAGTAATCATTAAACATTCGGGTTAATGTTTTTAAACAACGAGACATACGTTAGTCAGAAGGTATGTAAATACATTTTATTTGATAAAAGGGAAGTGGGTTATGGAGGCTGTTTATGAACGTTAGTAAAGGCTAAAAGATGTAAAAGAGGGTGTCGACATCACAAAGTTTTGGGTTCAAATCAAGCAACAAGCTTCTTTGCTCATAATATTCAACATAATATTTCTAGATGGAAATAACACAAGGTACCTTTATTTAGGGTTGTGGAATAGGAGCGGCAGAGTCGCAAGCTTTGAGAAGAAGTCGGAATAATTGTTAGATTAAAAATAAATTTAGACACTCTTTTAATGCTCAACGTTGCAAAAAATGCAACATGAAAATGTTTTCATTTTAGTCTAACGATGTGTTTTTTGCAAGTCACAGAAAAAGACTGAAAAATTCAAGAAAATCAAACAAGGAACTTTTTTTATTACACACATACATTGTAAAGGAACAAAGCTCAGTTTATGAGTAGAAAGTTTTTGGGAAAATTTTTTTAACCAAATTGATACATCTAGTTTTTAAATGCTATTGTTTTGGCTTAGATAAAAAGGTATTATCTATAATTTGAAAATGTTTTTAATGTAAGAAAGACACCAAACTAGAAATACAAACCAATAAAATATTTTAATAAATTGTGTTTAAGAAAATAGATCAAATATTTTCGGTTGCATCGTAGAGCAGAAGCGCTTAAGATTCTGGACATCTTTCAATGACTACCTAAAATCGACCTTTCCAAACGACTTTGAAATGAGGTACATGTCATCACACGTTAACATTAGTTATAGAATATAGATTGAAACTAACTAGTGAGCCAGTAATTTATAATCGTAACGGTACAGTAGGGTGTTTTCATCGAAAAAGCACAATTGCGCCGCTTGTATCGAACCCAAGACCTTGAGTTATCGAATCCGGCATCTAACCAACCATACTCACGCCCCATAACTAATGTTTCTAAAACTTAGGGTTCAAAAATAGCTCATCTAATAAAATACTTCCATATATATAAAATATAAAAAAACGGATTATATATAAAAAAATTTTTTAATAAGCATTCATTTAACGTGATAGTTAGCTTGGGACAATTTAAATATGACAGTTGTCCCTTAGACAATTAATCAAACGGATACTTGTAAAGTGTAAATTGCAATACCCTTGCAAATTGCATTAGAGCCTCAGCCAATTATCTGTTGGGTATTTGTTTTTTTTAGACATTTTGAAATCGAGCGATTGTCGGTAGCGCATTTATCTGTCGGACAGTTGTCCGGTTACCAACTCCGACTCCGAATACTTAATAATTTAAAAGGTTTAAAAGCAACTCTTACTTCCAGATTCGACTAAAGAAAGGCTATGCTTACAAAAATGTTACTTTTTTAAATTTTTTAATATTAAAAAAAAATCGGATTCCAATTCCGAATCATAAATTTTATTAGATACTGAATCCGACTCCTAAACATTTAAAATCTGAGAATAAAAATTTTAGATGGTTAATGATATATTTAACTAGAGATATTTTGAAAACTAGTTCTTAAATACATTATATAATTCCGTATTTGGCGATCCCTCTTTGAGAGAAGAGCAGAGTATAGACCAAAATTGTGGAATTTAACAGGACCTGTTTAGGGAAAATGGTCATGATTTTCGTAAGAAACAAAACTTATACTTTAATAAAACCGAGTAAAAAATTCATCATTTAGTATTAGAAAATAGTAAGCGACAAACTCTTAGCCATCTCAGTCTAAAACAGTTGCATGGAATTCTTGTCGGTTATCATATCAGTGTATGGATGGTAATTGAAAGAGCATTCTCGCTTTCTCGTCGAATGAAACACCTTGATCCACCTAGTAAATGTCAATTTCTGTTAAGTGACACAAAGACGCGGATACTAACCACTATACTTCCAAGGAATTTTTTGTTAAGTCGAATGTACTAAGAAGCACAGTTTGCATCACGACCCATAATACTTAGGTGTAATAAGAGGAACTCTGATCACTACGTTCATTTATTCAGCAATGTATATTTTTTTATGATCTGCACATCGCTTTATTTATTTGTATGAATAAAATATTAATACTTTTAGATTTTCTTCACTTTGCTCTCCCTTGATGTCCTTTCTTTTTTGTCACGACCCATTTTATTTTTCACGCGACCCACTGAAGGGTCGGGACCGACGGTTTGAATAACGCTGTACTAGAGAATCTGGTTTTCAAAATGGGGTGTTAATCTAAAGGTCAAACTTATCTCATTTAGACTTAATCTAGTGTCAGATCATGCGAATATCCGGTCATTTGATGCTTACATGATTGGGTTTCTTTACTTGTCTGCTGGCCACACAGATGTTCCACATCTTGCTAAAATAACAATTAAATGGCCTGAGCAGTCATATATCGAGTGAATGGAGGATTGATGTCAGTCCTGTAATGATAATATTATTAGACTGGACAAGTTTTCTTCATAAAATTAAATCTAACGTTGGGTTCGAAATTTCTTAAACGTTTTTCCTACACTCAATCTTCAAAATATAAATAATATGTGAGATAAGAAAAAAAATAATGGCAAGATAACAAAATTATTGAGGTATGAAATGATCCAATACGCGGAAATTTAAAGATGAGTTATAAAAGGAAAATGAAACCTTGGACGTGGAAGTAGTTAATGAAACAACTTACAAAAGATGCCAAGTAATTTTTGGTGGCAAAAGAGAGAGAAGATTGAAGCAAAGCATTTTCAACAGAGATAGGAACGTATTTTAGACAAAGAGTGCTAGTGCGAGCGATGCTACAGGCGGAACCGTAAGCGAGAAATGTTTCTTGCAGAAATGACGAGATTGAAAATAGCGGGAGGTGAAGGAGGGCTAGTCGAAAGGAGTCCACGCAAAAGAGGTTGTCCAGAGAGGTGTAAAAATCAAGTGTGGCAGGAAAGCAATTATTTTCTAGAATGCGGATAAAAAAGATCTATGCAAATTAAGTGGAACATAAGCCAGGAAAACATATGTCTTGTGGCTATTATAAGCGTCAAGGCTTGAATAATATAGGACGCACGCTTAATGGAAGAAAGATGTGTTATCGAAGTGTCGAAAAGAGTGCTCGTTAAAGGTAAAAGTACGATGAGGTGTTTCCATCGATAGAGCACAATTACACACTTGTGTCGAACTACGAGCAAAGAAGCATTGGGTCCAGATTAAAAACTTACAAATCTCAGGATTCATTTATTAAAAACTAATGTATAAATCAAAATCCTAATTGTAATTCAACACAAAAAGTATGAGATTTTTTCTAGACATTTTTTGAAGTAATTAGAATCATATTCCTCTTTAAGGAGGATACTATTATCCAACATTAAAATGTAGACTTAGCAGTAATAGAAAAAGTGGAAGGAAAGTTTTTTTATATCAAAGGAATATTTAATGCCAAAAAGAATCGTCCTATTACAATTATTTACATATAATTTATAACATGTTATTTCCTATTCTTTTCGATTCTCCAATTACATGAGCATAAAATTACAAAATAGTAACCTATAGAAAATTTTTAGATCGCGATAGCAGAACACAGCAAATTCCGATGGTACCATGTGTAGGAAGAAAAAAAGATGTGGTGAGACAAGCAGGGGAAGAGTCAGTTATGGGAAAGAAAAGGAGATGACGCCCGCTTAAAAGATGGAAAAAAACAGTTTGAAAGAGCGAATCGATGAACTAGGGATCAATCAAGACGAGGTTCAAGATAGAAAGAAATGGAGACAAGAGATTAGAGCAACCGACTTCAATCGGGAACAAGGTGTAGCCAAAGAAGAGTAATTTTAATGCCAAAAAAAGAAAATTCTAGATTTTTACTCCCTCAAAGAGCACATCACATCTATTATACAAATAATTAGACATTTTACGAATGTTATATTTATCACATGAAAAGTTTTTATTGAATATAACATGATAGTAGAATTCAGAAATCTACAACACTTATTTTTCTTTTTCTTATGGGCCTCTGTTTGCTTTGGACACCTAGGATTAATCATTCCAGGCCTTGTTGATAATGCAGACATGCGTTTATCAAACAAAAAAGGCCACTGATATATGAAGAGTAATCATGTTATCAAGACGCAAAAAAAACCATTGAAATTAGTGAAGCTTATAAAGATATGGACTAGACCCCCCCCTTTGTTTTATAAAAATTTTTTAAAAAAATAAAAAATATAACAAAATAAAAAAAAATTTAGTAACCATTAAAAAATTTTAAAAAATACTGGTTTAACACGCAAAATGGAAGAGATTCAATCTCTATAAAGAGAACTGTAAATCGAAGGGAATACCGCTTTTTTTTAGATTTAAGTATTTCAGTGTATGGGTGTCTAATGTCAATATGTATCGGCCCCCAGCATCCATCTCATCATTTTAATTTCTCCTAGGAATTCTGATCTAAATGTTTTTTTGATTTAGTCCTTTCTAAAAAATTTCTGATTACGGGCTTGGACATACATACAATTGTATATATTTGTTTTTATATCACTACTATATATTTTTGATCCTTCATTGGTATAATGCACTTTGCACCATGGAATGTTACACATACAGAACATAAAAACTTGGAGATCTCTAGCCAATTGTATTGCACGCTACAAACATAAGGTGGAGAGTAAAGAGAACTTGATAAAGAGGAGAGGAAGTGCTTGTGAGCAGTTATGAGTAGAGCGATGACGTCAACCGAGGATTTCTTCTTGGATGCGTGCACTTGATACGCGTGAATCAAAAAGTGTTGGTGCTTCTTCTTTGAGTGTTTGAAATATTGTGAAAGCGTTTGAATCTCTTTACTGATCAAATTGACGCCGTTATTTTCTTTAATGCTTGAAAGACAAACGCCTATATTTAAAAAAATAAATTTTTAGTGTTTCATCCGAATAAATGCAAAAGACTAAGATTTGATAGGACAAACAAGATTAATGGGATGTACTATATTTTGGCCTTTAAAGAGATTTCATCACACGTTTACTTCAATATCTCGACTTCTTTAAGTTAGTTTTATTTCAAACGATCTAATATCGACTGCTTTTTCTGGTATCAAATGGATTAAACTGGCAAAAATTGGTTTTACCTCTTTCAAACTGAAACGGACACCAGTGTCTCATAGAAAAAGCGTCTGCTATAAGTTATATAAAAATTCATTGAAAAATATACATACGAGTAGTTTTCAAAAACCTCGGTCCTAAAGGGTTTAAGACTATCAGAAAATAAGACGCAAAATATACATAGAAAAAGATATTATTAAGAACTGAAGAGTGCAACTAAATGCTATCTAAAAGAAGCCCCTTATCACTTCATGATCTTTTTACCTTGGTCTAAATTTTAAATCAGAATAGAAAATGAATGAAAATTAAAGAATGACTATTAAAACCTCAAAAAATTGTTTTTACTCAAATATAATAAGAATAGAAGATTTAAAATAAAAAGTAAATTCAGAAGTAAAATATTCAAATAAAATTTTTGAGAAAAAAATTTTCGACCACTATGGTCAGCAACGGATCTTCATTTATTCTCCGTTCTGCAAAACTTCACCATGCTATAAATTTCTCGCATGAAACTTCGGCGAAAAAGCAAGTTAGTTAGATAATTAAAGTTAGTCAGGCAACTAAAATGTCAAAATAAAAATTAATGAAATTCAATGATATTTGAATGTATATTAAAATCTATTTTTGAGTGGAGAGATTTCACTTGAAAAAGTTCCACCGTTTCTTTTTTTAGGCTCAAAACGCAACTGAAAATGGCAACCTAGAACTCAGCTTAGAATTAGATTATAGTGAACGTTTTTATTACGGCATTATGTGAAAACAAAATTTTGAATGACAAAATTACCTCGTTACAAGGCAGTTCTTGAATTTTCTACAGATTGCTTGGTTTAAATGAAAAAACAAACTTTCACTGAAACTTCATTTCCAAAAACGGTGTATTTAGCATTAATAACTGCTAATTCAAAATCAACAAAGAATTATTTTATATTGATTTGAAAACTCAAGCAATTGCATTTGGATACAATTACATTTTTCTTTTTCATTAAACAGTAGACCAATGGTAGGTTAAAATCTTATTTCAACCCGTGTCGTAAAGCTGCATGAATATTTTGGGTGAAACTTTAAATCTCCATCCAATAAAACTATTTCACACGAAGTTAAAATATTTAAATTATCTTGAGTGGAAAACAAAATTCTGTCAGCACATTCTGGATCACTACTTGTAGTAAAAATTTTTCTTAGCTCATTTTCATCATTTGAGCAAGGAATATCAAAGTTAACAATAAACCCTTCTATAATAGTTTTACGTTTTTGACCATTTTTTACACGTTGAGCATATATGCTTCTTTTGACGCTCGCTTCTTTAAAAAACCTCTACTGCTACCTTCAAGCTCTCTGTAAGAGAGAGAAGTTATAGTTATCTCTGTCATTGAAGAGGGATTCGTTTTTACTAAGCTTTTAGCTTTCAATAGAACATAATTTAGTTTACTGCTTGAATGATTATGACCATGAGCCAACATATAACTTTTGTGTTCAAAGTTAACTTTTAAAAGGGCATTGCAGTATAATTCTTTTTTTTTTATGTAAATATAGTTTTTTAGTAAGTTTTTTTCCACCTTTGTTAGTAGCAATTAGCTCCATATTTATATAAAAATGGATTTTTTATACTCATTTTCAGAAAAAAAGAGATCTATATAAAAATGATAGTACTAAATTAGTAGATTCATTCATTGATTCATCAGGTGCAGGGCCGGCCTTAGTGATTGCGGGGCCCAATGCAAAAAATTTTAGGGGGGCCTAGCATGAGCGAAAAGCAATTAAAAAATACATAAAATTTATTTTATCTTTTTAACTAAAAAATCAAATTAGCTTTATTTTGCGAACTTTGCGTTCAGCAAAATTATGTACAATATTATCAAAGTTTTGATCTCTACAAAGATCACGCTCAATTGAAAGGATGGCCAAGTCGTTCAATCTATCTTCATCTATTGTTGACCTTAAATAAGTTTTGATTAATTTGAGACGTGAAAAACTTCTTTCAGCAGATGCCACAGTCACAGGAATTGTTAAAAAAATTCTAAGTGTAACAAAGTAGTTAGGAAAGGCAGTGTATCTCCGTTATTAGAAAGATAAGTTAAAATTTCTATTGGAGTCTTGACTGTGTCTGGTAAAAAATGTTTTAATGACTCGATTTCGTCAGCTAAATCAACTCCACATATATCTGTAGACTGATCAATTGAAGAAGTTAATGCTTGTTCAAGATTTTTTGCAAGCTTTTGTATATCATCACGTCGAAGGCTCTTAAAACTAATAAGAAAACTAAACAAATTTACATTTGATTTTAGCTGTTCAAATCTTGGCTCTAAAGATTGGATTGCAGTGTCTATAATTCTGTTAAAACAATTTATTTTGTAATCATCTTGAGCATTGTTAGGGGTGTAATCTTTGGCAGTTTCATCAAAAAACCTCTTTCTTTTTTTCTGACGCTTGACTGGAAAGATCGTATCGACTTCCATGTTTTCAGCCAATTCTTTTGCCACAATCAAAATATGGGTAAAACCGTTAATTCTCAAGTTTTTGAGCCAGGTTAACACCTTGTTAAATGAATCCATTGAAGCACTTAAATCTATTTTTTCACTTTGCATTTCTTTACTAACAGTTTTGACTTGAAAAAGTACATCATACCATAACACAAGTGACACCAAAAATTTATAGTTTTTCAGTGATTCATACAGAGTTTCTGCTTCGCTTTTGCACATTGCGTCATCAGTTTTCTGCGCTAACTCGTCTAGCGCATCACAAATTTCAGGTAACTGATAACGAAGCGCTTTGACACTATCAATTTTACACTCCCACCTTGTTTCGCACCCGGCCCCTTTTTTTTCCCAAAGGCTTCAGAGTTAGATTTGGAACATGTTTATTCAACAGTGTCCATCTTTTTGTAGATCCTGCAAATATTGAGTATACACGTTGAATAACTCCAAAAAAAACTCAACGCATCAGGGCATGATTTAGTTATATCTGCTATAAGTAGATTATAATTATGGCATGCACATGGAGTAAAGAATGATCGGTTGTTGATATCCAAAAGCCGTTTTTGAATTCCAGAATAAACACCTTTCATATTAGCGCCATTATCATACCCTTGGCCACGAATATTTTGAACATTTAATCCAAATTTTTCAAGAACATTTACCAAAACATTACATAGGTTTTTTCCAGAAGTACTTTCAACAGGAAGAAACTTAATAAAACGTTCATAGACAGCTACTGATTTTTATACATTAACTCCATCAGATACATACCTCATTATTAATGACATCTGTTCTATATGACTTATGTCCGGTGTACAGTCTAAAATTACAGAAAAATACATCGCGTTCCTGACATCTTGAAGTATATCATTTTGAACAGCTTCAGCTAAGATAGAAACAAGTTCATTTTGAATTCTTTTTCCTAAGTAATGATCATGAATCTCAGAGTTTTTTACACGTCGTAGATGTTCCCCCATCACTGGATCAAACTTTGCAACTAATTCTACCAGACCTAAAAAATTTCCATTATTTTGTTCCCCAATTTTTTCATTAGAATCTCTGAAAGCTAAATTACGCTCGGCTAAAAACTGTACAATTGCAACTAATCTTTGAAAAACTTGACTCCAACGCTTAGTCTCATTATGAAGCAATTCTTGTTGAACTTTGTCAATACAACTTTTTTTACTTAGTCTTGCGCCAGCTTCCCAGCAACTAACCATAGCTTCCAAATGCCCTGATGACTTCTCATGTTCTGCCAACCTTATGCCACAAGTTGGCCAGTGATTGAATCCTTTATTAACAAACAAGCTTCCCTGTTTCCCCAAAAGTCGGCAGTAAAAACAAAAAATTTTATCTGTTGAAAAAGAATAAACTAACCAAGGTCGCAAAATACTTTCTCCATTATTTAATTTTCGTTTGCAGTGATATTTGGAAAATCGTCTACCATCTTTATTTTTAGGAAAATCTTCTATTATTTCAGTTGGACCTTTATGTAACAAAAATCTATCGAAGATCTATCCATGTTTTCAGGCCAATTGGCGGGATCATCAAAGTTTTCTATTGATATATTATCAAAGCAAGCTGGTACTGATGAATCATTGTGATGATTTTTCAAATTTTTTTCAAAATCCTTTTACATTCTGACTAGAAGTAGGCAAGTTTTCACAATCTATGGCTCCTTTCTGTTTATTAATCATAATATCGTTCGCTTTTTTCTTCATCTTTTTTTCCCAGCCAGATGTATACTTTCTGCCGATGTCTATTGATCTTTTTGGAAACTTTTTTTCCATTTTCGTAATGCAACTTCTCAAATAAAGATTTCTAAAATAAAGAGAACTAATTTTAAAAAATCAGCATCTTAGAATTATTAAAATATTCTAAATAAAAAGCATGTTAAAACTCTTATTAGGAATTTAAGCTATTTTTTTATTAAAAAAATAGTTATAATTATAATAATTGACATTTAACACTTTATACTTTTTATTTATTTTATACTTTATAAAATTTTACTTTTTTTACTTTTTATACTTTATTACTTTTTATTTTTAAATTGAGCAAAATAATTCTAAAAAACTATAGAGATAATTCGAAAAATCTATTTAAAAAAAAATATTTTACTAAAGTTATTAAATTAATAATTAAATTAAATATTTAGAAATATTATAATTAAATAAGTTGTTATTTATTAAGGTAAAAACATATATGCTTTTATAAAAGTTATCAAAACATAATATTGCGGGGCCTAAAAAGAGCGCGGGGCCCAATGCGGCCGCATCGGTCGCAGTGCCTTAAGGCCGGCCCTGATCAGGTGTATAGGTAAAAAATGAGATATGCAATTGTTTAACTACAACATGATCACAATTATATGCAGTAAATACGAATATTTTTTTACAAAAATAAAAATGGCTACATCTATAAACTGTTTAAAGTTCTTAGTGCAGTTCTGTTCAGAAATTCTCTTATAGTTTTTCCATAAAATTTTATTATGTTCCTGTGCAATTTCAATAAAGGCCAATAGTAGGTTTTTTAACGGACTCCTAACCCTAAACGAAAGGACAGTCTTTGTTTCTCTAAGCCCTGACTCCGACTCCACACCATTGCAAAAAAGTAGAAGATATAAAAAAAAGGAGTATTTAGATAAAAATGAGACAGATTGGTTTGAATTCTAAATATGAATTGAAAAGCGTGTTCAAAAAGGCGAATAAATGTACCTATAATTGCAGATTCTTTATATTCTTGATTGACATTCATAGTGATTGATTTGCATTTAGAGAACATGACAAAAGCCTCTGCATGAAACCCAATTGAGTAATTATACCATGCCTGAGAGAGCAAAGATTGAGAGTCAGAAAAGCACCAACTTGATTCTTTGTTCTCATTGACTACCTTGTTATACGCGCTATGAATCATTTCTGCCGCTTCTCTGCATTCGGGTAAGTGGAGGAAGTGAAGAGCAAAATAAAACAATTTGTGCCAAAACATAGGCAAATACGTTTTCAAGGGGGTTACACGTGAAACGGCATGATTAAAGAATTCTCCAAACTTCTTCAAATCGAAATTGAATAGGGAATGGTATATGAGCATGTATTCAATGGCGAAGATAAAGAGCAAGTTATCTTCTCCGTCAATAAAAGAAGCAAGGATGTCGAGGCAGAGAACGTCATTTCTATTTATGTGATGTGTTAGCGCTTTTTCAAAGTTAGCAATTTGAATGAGATGGCTTTCTTTGCCCGCGCACGATTTAACAACGGCGTTTAAAACGCCAATAGCGCCATTCGCTTGACCAATCAGGGAAAGAGCACGCGCCTTGCCCAAACATGCGTACGTATGCACATACTGACCAAAGAATGAAGTCTTGTTCTGCAACGAAATCGCTTTATCAAACATCGAAAAAGAAGAATGACACTAAAAAGAATTTGAACACATTGAATAGTGAAAAAGTGGTACCAAAACTTCTTGATAAAGAGGGAAATAAGAAAGAATTTGAATTAAAAACATGACGTTGAAAGCGAGATCAATTTATTCAAAATTATGATTCACCTTTAAATATGTGGCTTAGAAAAATAAATAACAGAAAAGTAAAAATTAAAATAATTCATAAAAATATAAGGGAAAGAGTTGTTAGATAAAATTGCAATTTTTTATTTCAAATACCAAAGTGCTTATAATCATAAAAAATAAGGGGAGTGAAATGAAGGAGAGATATAAGTATGCTGGCTTATTTTAACCAGCCGAGGAGCAAGGAAAACAATGTAGAACACAATTCACTAAAATATGCCATGCAATCAAAATGAGAAATTTTGTTACCTCAATTGGCAAAAATAACATTTAACATGTAAACGATAAAAGGAGCATTTACAAAATATGAATCGTCTGTGTTTATGAATACTTTTTAATACAAATCTTCTGCTTTACATTGGACATCGTGTGATTAATATGATCGTTAACCAGTTAACCTATTAGATCATGACATTGCCTCTTTTAAAAGGACGAAGACGATTTCTATAATGTAATTCCATATCGCATTACTTACTGTTGTCTGCTTTTCCCAAGCTTTAATGGGTTAAGATGACCCATTCGATTATTGCACATATTTGATTAAATGAAAACATGACAACTAGAATATCGCAACTAGCTTCTTATTTAATCATTTCTTTCAATAAATTTTTAAGGATTCATTTCATATTATAAGAACTTATTTAAAAATTAAATTTTGCTGGAAAAAGTTTGCAAACCACCGTCTTAAATGGAGAAAACCAAAGTAAAAATGTTAGCCACGAGACATAAGTTTGAAAAGTTGTCTAACTAATGAATGTAAAATAATTTCATACACTTTCCATGTTGAATGCAGAAAGTTTAATGTAGGCAAGCGTGATCAAGCTGCAAGTCGTGAATTGTTTAGCAGCGACAAACTCCTTGAGCATTTCTAGCGCTTCTTTGTACTCATCCATTAGGTAGAGAGCAAAGGCAGTTATACTCTTTTCCTAAAGAGAACAAAAATTAAGAAGCGAAATTATAAGCAAGAGAAAAAAATGGCTAAAACATGCAATACATCAACGTATCAATTACCACTGGTCTATCGAAGAATAATCAAAAATGGCCAGCTTAGATGTGTCGCATCTACACCATATATACATGAGTAGATATATAATGAAAATTAAAAATAAGAGCATATTAATAATAATAATCACACTTATGAATTCTATGAATTAAATATTTTTTATAGTATACACAAATTAGTATTATAGGTTCTTACGTATAATTTGTGGCTTTTTATAGTTGTAGGTCCTCAACATTGGCACGTATTATATGGAGTTGTTGAAATCTCGATGAAGTTGCAAGACCTCCTTTTTCACCTCCTTTGAAACATCTCCAAAATATATTCATTTTTAATCTCGCATTGTCATTTCATGTTTGTTTTTTTTTAAATAAAATTATCTATCTATATCACTATTAAATATCACATATATTAACATCTCACATCAACCTTGTATTTGAAGATTTAGGCAGGAAGGAAGCAATGATTGGATGAAAATATTCATTTTTTGGATTCTAAGAGGAATAACACGATTTTTTTTAATTAATTAACTTAACTATATATCATTTATTTCTCTTTTAATTAAATTAATAATAATTAATTTTTACTCTAAGTCTAAATTTCTTTAAATGGTTGGTGAAAGAAAAATTTGTGATTGAAAACGCAAGTTAAAAAATGCTAGTCAATTGAAATATTTAATAAAAGAGCAGAATGATCAAATTATTTGTTTAATTTGTAATGAAATGATAGCTGTTAAGAAAGAATATAATGTTAGCATTACATAACTTTACTACACCATAATTTGTACGATGTATGGGAAACTCTGCCTAATGACATCAAATTGAGGTTAAGTGTGCATTAAAGGAAAGCTTTTAAATTTGTTAAACCTTCTGTATCTTCAATTACTGCTTCTTATGAAGTTTCGATTATAATTGCTTAACATAAGAAGGAATTCTCAAAGAGTGAACCAACGAAGCAAGGTTTAATAACTATGGAAACAGCTTCTAAGTTTGAAGAAGTTTCACTCCCATATCAAACTGTTTCTAAACGCCTTTGTAGAAAATTACTAATTTAAAAGCACTCTTTTGAAAGAACATATTTCCTTGATGACAATAATTTTCACCAGTTTATTAAAATTTTCGATATTTTGATGATTTCATAAAACGCTTTCATGAATTTCATAAATTTGAACAAAAATTAATGCCCCATTGGATGTGGTTATAACGCAAGTCGATGGAGCTTTTCAACATGAATTCTGTGACATGCAAGTAACTAATTTTTATTAAAGCGAGACTACACTGTCAATAGAAAAAGTTGACATCTTGTTTCAGAATACCTGAAATTGCATCATATAAGATTTGTCTTAATATCATTGTTTGAAAGCATCTTCCTTTATGAAGCAGCATTTTCTGTCATCAAGATTAAATGGAAGCAAAAAATCTTCTGAATCAAAGTTCTCTTGATATTAGCGTTTACACCAGCAAACATTAATACAAAAGAACAGGCCTTTAAAATGCAAGCACAATCATCGTCCAAGTAGACTTTTTACTTGCTCCATATTTTCAAAACTTATTTTTCTTTTAGAGTTTTGGATGTTCCTAGTGTATACGTAAGCGTTAATTGAAGTTTTAAGTGTTCCTAATTGTCAGATCCACAACTTTTTTCGTTCAACACATTCTCCTGCTGGATCGGCTCCAAAGAAGTAAAAGAAAGCAATCGATCTAGATATGAAGATAATAAAGGGGGTAAACGAGTTCAAGCGATGGCTAGCAGTTATGGCTTTTCACATTCAACTGTCTCTACCATCATTAAGGACAAAAACAAAATAAAATAAATGGCTATATCATTGACAGGATACAACGCATTGTTAACTAGGCATCGAAAAGGATGATCATCTCGATAAAAATATTCCAGTAAGTTTATTCACAATTCAAAGCAAGGCACTGAGTATTTTCAACACCCTTAAGTCACGTAAGGGTGAAGTATGCACTGAAACTTTCACGGCAAGCAAAGGGTGGTTCCAACGATTTCGAGAACGCTTCAACTTGCATAATCGTGGTGTGTATGGCGAAGCTGCAAGTGCGGATGAAGATGTCCTACAACCATTTATTGAGGAACTAAACAAGTTAATGAAAGAGGGATGGTATCGTCAAGAACAGAACTTCAATGTAGACGAGACTGGTCTTTTTTGGAAAAAAAATGCCAGAAAGAACATACATACATAAAGAAGCCAAAAGCATGCCTGGTTTTAAGTCGTTCAAAGACCAAGTGACATTGCTTTTAGGTGGCAATATTGCAGGCCACAAGCTTAAGCCATGTCTCATTTGTATGTCTAAAAATCCACATGCTTTAAAGTATGTCAACAAGCACACATTGCCAGTTTATTACCGTGCAAATACAAAGGCATTGAGACTCAACTTCTATTTGAAGAGTGGTTTATCAATTGCTTCGTGCCTGAATCCAGACAATATTGCCTTGAAAAAGACATCCCATTCAAGATCCTGCTTCTTCTTGATCATGCTCCAGGGCACCCCAAACATATTGGAGACCTACATCCAAATGTGAAAGTTGTCTTCTTTACAAAAAACACCACTTCAATCCTTCAACCCATAGATCAGGGAGCAATTTCTACATTTAAAACACATTATCTGTGCATCACTTTTGCTAAGACAGTAGTTGCAACAGAGAACGACGAGATGAATCTTCGGGAATTCTGGAGGGACTACAACATTTTGAAATGTATCAAGCATATTCATGAAGCTTGGAAGCAGGTGACAGAAAAGTGTATGCAAGGTATATGGAAAAAATGCCTTAAAATATTTGTGAATAATTTTAATGGGTTTGATTATGAAGAAAATTCGGAAGTGATAAATAAGAAAATTGTTGATCTTGCAAACATCTTGCAGTTGGAAGTGGACTCTGACGACGTACAAGAGTTAGTTGACTATGTTGAAGGGGAGTTAAGTAATGAAGATTTCTTAGAGTTAGAAGAACAGCGAAAACTAGAAGTAGAAAATGAAAAAGAAAAATCTGAAGAGATACAAAAGAAGTTTACTGCAAAAGGCTAGCAAGTGTATTTGAAAAGATAAATGAAGATATGTTGGAAATAGAAGCGATGAACCCCAATGTAGAACGCTTTACAAAAGTTGAGATAAACATGAACGAAACACTCAGATGTTATCGTGAGATCTACGATCACAAAAAGAGACAGACGATACAGATGTCGATTATAAGTTTTTTTAGAAAAGCTAAATCTCCAAGTGTTAGTTTTCCTTCCCCCACCTCGTCAGTCTCACACCCACAAACCTCAGACTCTTTCCTACTCGGGCCCTCGCGTGAGCATGGTGTAAACCTTGAAGACTCTGGGCCCTCTAGTGAGCGTGAAGACATCGACGACCCAGATGCAATTCCAGAAAGCGAGAAATTCGAAGGCTTTAATTTATGAATTGTTCATGATTTTTTCAGTGTTAAAATTTCAAAATAATAAAATTTCAGAACATAAAATACTGTAATCTCTTTATTTATGTACAGTATGTACACCTATTCTTAACAAAAAAACAATAGTAAGTAAAAAAGAGAAAAGGTAAAGAAGTACAGTACAGTATCAATGGCCTATATGTAAGCAATACAGTAGCCTACTGTACAAATACATGCCTAGCAATATGTCTACTAATAGGGTTTCTTTAACGACCAAATCACTTAACGACGGGGTTTACAGAACGTAACCCCGTCGTTAAGTGATGTAAAATTAGTAAATAATAAGAAGCGGCCTAGAATCTAAAATTTCTCTGAGTGCGTCCCGCGCCAAAACAATTTGGACAATCCTGATCTAGCCAATAGACTACGGACCCTTAAAATTAAGTTGAAAACACTTCTAATTAAAAATAAAGCAAAGTTAGGATAAATAATTTGTAAATTTGAATTAATTAAAAGATACCTCGAGTTCATTTTCATGGTGATAATTGTCAAGCATATTGATAGCATGGGCAACATCACTCTCTATAAATACATGAAATACTTAAAGAAAGAGTATAGTAATATTATTATATATGGAATCGTATAGATCATAAAAATGTTTTTTTTGATTAGTAATTTACCCATAAATTTTAGGTAGAAATTATTAAAGGGTTTCTAAAGATGAATTATAGAAATTTATCAAAAAATATAATTAATCAGAATTTTCTTCAATAGATAAAACTTCTACATTTAACTTCAACAAGAAAGAAAATAAAAAATTTTAAAGAATTTATGTAGTTATAAAAAGATTAAATACAAAAATAAAAAAATTTTAAAGGCAACTATGTAGTTATAAAAAGATCAAATACAATATATTACGTTGTTGTTCGCCCCCAGATTAAGAAATAATCTGTCAGTCAAGTAAGAAGAATATTTATTTGGAATGGTGAGTATTTCCTTTTCAGGCAAGTGATCACAGTGAACGTGTAGAATTTTTGTTACATTATCGAAGCAGTAACGATACATAAATGTGAATTCAGCCAACCTACATAAAGCCATGGTTAAATACTGCTGGCTTAAGATTTAGGCTTCTACATATTTGCTTAATGAATCTTAGATCCAAAATTTAGCAAATTTGTTTCCCTACTTTGTTAGTAAGTTTACTACTTGTCATGGATTGGACCATAAATGAATGGGTTCTAGTGTTGTATGTAAGGATAATTGAAAAAATGGTGTGTGTTGTGTATGGTTTTAGGGTTGATTTTATGGAGATATTCGCGAAGTAGGGATGATTTGTTGGTTCACGTTGTGATGTGCCTTTGTGGTTTGCGACATACAATATAGAGACCCAGAAGGCGTGACTGGAACAGTCACTCTCTTCCAACCTTCTCCCATTGGTGGGAAAAAGCTAAAATTTATAAAGTGTTAATAGATAAAGGGAGTGAAACATGCTAAGGAAAATGGGTACATATGTGTAAAACACCTGATTTGCAAATTTGATTCACACTTATAAGTATTTTCAAATTCAAAATACAAAAACAATCCATAAATGAAATTGGCATTGTTGATTTGTTATAAAAGCGCGTATATTTCATGTAAAATTTTAATTGATGTTCTCGGAGACAGATTTTTAAAATAAACCGCAAATTTGTTTCACATTGATAAGCATTTTCAAATTCTAAATGCAAAAAGAATTTATAAATTAAAATACGATTGTTGATTTGATATGAAAATGTGTATATTCCATGTAAAATTTGAATGAGTGTCCTCGAAGACAGATTTTAGAAATAAACCGCAACTTTGTTTTACACTTATAAATGAAATTGGCATTGTTGATTTGATATGAAAATGTGTATATTCCATGTAAAATTTGAATGAATGTTTTCAGAGACAGATTTTAGAAGTAAACCGCAAGTTTGCTACACACTTATAGGTATTTTCAATTATTCAGCTACCATAAAAATGGTATAAAAAGATGCAGCTTGCGATGTTAGAAAAAGTCACAACAATTTTGTACATATATTTTTTTAGCTGAAGGGAAAGGGGAGACGTTTTACGCCTCTAGCATTATAGGGTTAAGAATAGTGTTTTTCAGGTATTGGCATCGGAATTTAAGAGGAAAATTTACTACCCTTCGTGATATTTTACCCCACTTCCTCGAAATGAATAACGGCTTTGAAAGGTTAAATAAACATGGCTGATGAGCATTATCTAAAACATTTGAATCTTTAATTTAAATATATCCAAACTTTACATATTGCAAAATTTTTAATTCGAATTCTTGTATTCAAAACTTTGCTTGAAAATGAATTGAATATACTAAGTCTGATTTTCCAAAAGGTAAAGTAAATTTTTTAAATCAGGAAGAATTCAAATAGGCAGATTTCTTAGATTTTTTAGAAATTGTATAAAATTTTATTTTTTTTATAAATAACCCAAATTTTAAAATTGACAGATATTTTGTTTAATAATTTATCAAAAAATTATTTATTTTTTTGTATATTTTAGATCTAATAATCCTATTTGAATAATTCCTCGAAATGTTTTTAGACGATTAATTATCTTTTAGCATGCATAGCAATCATACACATAGTTAGAATAAATGAAAATATCATTTTGGGTGCATATTTAAGCCGTCACATATTTTTAATAGTTTTGAGGTAAAAATCTTAAAACCAGAACGACAATTTTCACTGATAAAATTTCTACATGGCTGTTTTCATACGTACTGGACCTTATACGAATATATAACTGTTGATGTTTTTAAATTTATCAGCATATTTTTATGAAGACATAGCGATTAGGTTTTTCTCATCTTAAGGTCATTTGACCTTCTCGTGTCTCACGGGTTAAACAATTCAAACAATAAAATATATACATATAAATAAATATCTCCAACCTGTATACTACGATGATTCATCTCCAACCTGTATGCTACGATGGTTTCTATTCCATGTACAAATGAATAGGGAGGCAATGTTCAACTTTCTGTTCACATTTTGCTAGATGTCAGATTTGATATACCTCATTCGGGAGAAAATGCTACATAAGTTAATACCTATATACCTATATACTACGATGGTTCATCTCCAACCTGTATACCGCGATGATTCATCTCCAACCTATCAGTTCATATTTTGCTAGATGTAAGATTTGATATACCTCATTCGGAAGGAGGATGTTAGATAAGTTATTACCTATATTTTTACAATTTTTTCACGTAATTAAATAATATATTTAATCAAATAATTAAAATAAAATTCTGTAATCAAAGAATCGAAAAATATTCTATAAAAAATCAAAAAATATGACTTTCTGTTCATATTTTGCTACCTCATACGATGGTACAAAAGTTATTACCTTATATTTGTCAAATAAAGAATCGAAAAATGTTTAAATCAAAAAATAATTCAAACAATAAAATATATACATATCTCATAACCTGTACGGTTGAACGCGGGTAGACAACTTGCGTTTTATCTCCAACCCGTATATTACGATGATTCTTCTCCAACCTGTATTCTACGATGATTCATCTCCAAACTATATACTACAATGATTCATCTCTAACCTGTATACTACGATGATTCATCTCTAACCTGTATACTACGATGATTCATCTTCAACCTGTATACTACGATGGTTTCTATTCCATGTACAAATAACTAGGGAGACAATGTTCAATTTTCTGTTCACATTCTGCTAGATGTAAGATTTGATATACCTCATTCGGGGAGACGATGCTACATAAGTTATTACCTATATACATTATACCTGTATACTACGATGGTTCATCTCCAACCTGTATACCCATAATTCATATCAAAGAATCGAAAAATATTTTTAAAAAATAAAAAAATATCAAACTTTCTGTTCATATTTTGCTACCTCATACGATGTTACAAAAGTTATTACCTATACTTTGCAATTTGCACGATTTTAAATATTATATTTGTCAAATAATCAAAATAAAATTCTGTAATCAAAGAATCGAAAAATATTCTTTAAAAAATCAAAAAATATCAAACTTTCTGTTCATATTTTGCTACCTCATACGATGTTACAAAAGTTATTACCTATACTTTGCAATTTGCACGATTTTAAATATTATATTTGTCGAATAATCAAAGAATCGAAAAATGTTCAAATCAAAAAATATTTATTCTTTTAAATATATCGTTGGCTCCCCTTACTTTTAGTTACGTATGTGCATAATTTGATAAAAATTAATTATTAAAGACTAGGTTTATCTTTCAATTTTAAAAGTAAGGGGAGCCAACGATATATTTAAAAAGAATAAATATTTTTTGATTTGAACATTTTTCGATTCTTTGATTATTCGACAAATATAATATTTAAAATCGTGCAAATTGCAAAGTATAGGTAATAACTTTTGTAACATCGTATGAGGTAGCAAAATATGAACAGAAAGTTTGATATTTTTGATTTTTTAAAGAATATTTTTCGATTCTTTGATTACAGAATTTTATTTTGATTATTTGACAAATATAATATTTAAAATCGTGCAAATTGCAAAGTATAGGTAATAACTTTTGTAACATCGTATGAGGTAGCAAAATATGAACAGAAAGTTTGATATTTTTTTATTTTTAAAAAATATTTTTCGATTCTTTGATATGAATTATTGCGGTATACAGGTTGGAGATGAACCATCGTAGTATACAGGTATAATGTATATAGGTAATAACTTATGTAGCATCGTCTCCCCGAATGAGGTATATCAAATCTTACATCTAGCAGAATGTGAACAGAAAATTGAACATTGTCTCCCTAGTTATTTGTACATGGAATAGAAACCATCGTAGTATACAGGTTGAAGATGAATCATCGTAGTATACAGGTTAGAGATGAATCATCGTAGTATACAGGTTAGAGATGAATCATTGTAGTATATAGTTTGGAGATGAATCATCGTAGAATACAGGTTGGAAAGAATCATCGTAATATACGGGTTGGAGATAAAACGCAAGTTGTCTACCCGCGTTCAACCGTACAGGTTATGAGAATATATCATTACATATTAGAGAAGAGTTTTCTAAACTCTTTATACTGAAAATTATTTCTTCAAATATATTACTGCTTTGTTTAAAATACCTATACTTTGCAATTTGGACGATTTTAAATATTATATTTGTCAAATAATCAAAATAAAATTCTGTGATCAAAGAATCGAAAAATATTCTTTAAAAAATCAAAAAATATCAAACTTTCTGTTCATATTTTGCTACCTCATAGCTTCAATACTTATTGAGAAAAATTGATTAAAACACATATTTTGATCTATTTATCTTCTCTTTAGAAATTTATATGCAGTAAACAATAATAAAAAAATATTTATCCAAAACATATTTTTTTCGAATCAAAGTGTAAATCAAACCCGCACTTAAATTTTGGATGATTATTCAAAAGAAGTAAAAAACTAATGTTAATTTATAAAAAACCAAAAACTAAAATGATTTTATAAAAATCTAAAAATAAATAGTGGACTACGATTATCCAACAAAACTTGTACATTCGATCTACATTTTTAACTTCAAAAATAATTTTAAATTTATTAGAAAAACATTATACTGACCAATAAAAAAAACGAAGGTTAATTTATAAAAAAAATGGAAAAACTAATACTATTTTATAAAAATCTACAAATAAATTTAGATTCTGAGAGTAGAGTCGCTTTATAATTGTGCTGGAAATTGTCACATAATATAGGTAAAAATTTGTCCTAATGAAAGGAGCTTTAGTTTAAAATGCATCCCTTATCTGCTAATTAATGGTATGAAGCCCATGGAAAATAAAAACAGTAAAAGGTATTTCTTAAGTACTTGTGATATAAGTAATGTATTCTGAAAGCCCATAAAAAATGCTTTTAAATTTATTAGAAAAACATTATACTGACCAATAAAAAAAACGAAGGTTAATTTATAAAAAAAATGGAAAAACTAATACTATTTTATAAAAATCTACAAATAAATTTAGATTCTGAGAGTAGAGTCGCTTTATAATTGTGCTGGAAATTGTCACATAATATAGGTAAAAATTTGTCCTAATGAAAGGAGCTTTAGTTTAAAATGCATCCCTTATCTGCTAATTAATGGTATGAAGCCCATGGAAAATAAATACAGTAAAATGGTATTTCTTAAGTACTTATGATATAAGTAATGTATTCTGAAAGCCCATAAAAAATGCTTTAATTTGGTATATCGCATGATGCATTTTGTTGAGAAATGTGAAAGTTATAAGCGTTTTAATATTTGACTAAGATTTAAGCTAGGAACACTACAAATAAACTAAGCGTACACAAGCCCGATAAAATAAACCACACACGCGTGCTAAAGATGTGGTGAAGCGTATGCGAGATAAGAATTCACTGCGCTCACAAACGCGTAATGCAACATGTGTTAATCTTTCTTCGCATAGTTATGCTCTAAAATCAATCAATAATGTGATTTATTATTCGCACACTGTCGGTATAAATATAACGAATGCCCTTCGTTAAAAATTAGAAAGATTGTATCTAAACTAAATAAAAGTAGACTACGATTATCAAACAAAATTCGTACATTCAATCGACATTAATAAACCACACACGCGTGCTAAAGATGTGGTGAAGCGTATGCGAGATAAGAATTCACTGCGCTCACAAACGCGTAATGCAACATGTGTTCATCTTTCTTCGCATAATTATGCTCTAAAATCAATCAATAATGTGATTTATTCCTCGCACACTGTCGGTATAAATATAACGAATGCCCTTCGTTAAAAATTAGAAAGGTTGTATCTAAACTAAATAAAAGTAGACTACGATTATCAAACAAAACTCGTACATTTAATCGACATTTTTCACTTGAAAAATAATTTAAAATTTATTAGAAAAATATTATACTGACCTATACTACTGACCCATAAAAAGTAAAAAATAAATATTAATTTTCGACAGTTTTATTTAACTATGACATTTTAAAATGTTAAAAACCATATTCTGCCTTTGTGAATATAAAATTTTGAAGAAATAATATATAAACTCATCACGTTAATTATTGGTATTTTTTGAAACTAGATAAAAGTTGACTGACCTCACATAAAAGCGGATTTTGGAAAAATAAAAATATATTTATTTGTAAAACCTAGCCTATTTTACCCACAAAGAGTATAGCTTCAAATCTTGTACATTCGATCAACATTTTTCACTTTAAAAATAATTTTAAATTTATTAGAAAAACATTATACTGACCTGTACTACTGACCCATAAAAAGTAAAAAATATATATTAATTTTCGACAGTTTTCTTCAACTATGAAATTTTAAAATGTAAAAAATCATATTTTACCTTTGTGAATATAAAATATTGAAAAAATATTATATAAATTAAGAACGTTAATTATTATTGGTATTTTTTGAAACTAGATAAAACTTGACTGAACTCACATAAAAGCAGATTTTGGAAAAATGAAAATATATTTATTTGTATAACCTAGCCTATGTTAACCACAAAGAGTATACCTTTCCAATGATATCATTTTCATTCAATTTTTTTAAAAATCTTCACATTATGCGTAAACAAAAAGGTGGTCCGTAATTTTTTCAAAAATTTAGACAAAATTTTTCGAAGTAAAGTCCATTTATTAAAATTTGTTAAAACTTTTGCAAAAATAAATTATTCTAGAGTATGTAGCAAACGATAAGCTTTCTAATGATATATATATCATGAAAAAGAAATATTGAAAAACAGTTGAATTCTTTCTTCAAATCAAACAAGTAAAAATTTTCAAAAAGTAGTATTGGTAGTAGTATTATTATTATTATATATTACATAAACATTTCAACCAATCATATAGTTTTTATGAAATAAAACTGCAATTTCAAAGTTAAATTTTTTTAACTTTTAGGTAGAATTTTTGAAATGTGGCTTTCAATATGTATGTAAAATATTTTTTGGAAATTTTTATTTTAAGTATATTTTTTAAGCATTTTACGATTTACACATTTAAATATATAATAAGGCTGGCAAGTTTTGCGTGTTGTCTCCCCGGAGGTCTTGCCAGACCTCTGATAAATAAATAAAACATGAATTTAAAAAATTAAATTCTAAACCTGTCAAGAATTTCAAAGAACAAAGTTTGATCCCATATATTGAACAAAAACCAAAATTTTTAGAGTTTTTAATACCTTCAAAGCACTTCATAGCCTTTTTAGGACTTTCTATTAAAAAATTAATTTTTACAAATATATAAAAATTAATCATTTATTACTTTTTTTATAATAAGCAATAGCGGAAAAGAAAAATTTTAGATCATCAGGATATTTTGATAAAAAATTTTTTGAATCCAACAATAGACATGATTTACATAAGTAAATTAGATCCATGTAATTTTAAAAAAAATTATTGAATTTCCTTCATTTTAATTTTGAATTGGATTGAACTTAATAAATATCGATCTAAATTTAATGTAATATATGACTAGAGATGAAATAATATCAGTGATTATGTATTTGTATATATTTGTATATGCATGCACTTACATAAGTATATATGTAATATAAGCATAGTGGTAGACAAATGAAGAAATTGTAAATATAGAAAATATATAATGAAAACATGGAAGATGTGTACTAGGATGTACAAGGAGAAGTAGATTTAGGACGGATTTTAAACTTAGCTAAAGAAGAAAAATCAAGGTAAGGAAATTAGCGGTTATTTGTTTTAATGATATCGAATATGGTAAATCGAAACTTAGTCTTAGAATTATGGGAAAAAAATGAAAAAGATTATGACTACATGTATTGTATGAGTGCACCTGAGAATTGAGGTAAAAAGATGTGTAGAGTGAATTTTGAGGATATAGGACTTATAGAAAAAGATACATCGGCAATATATGTTAATTTGAAATAAGTTAAGATGATAGAACATATGAGAATTACAATTTAAATTAATGAATTAAAAAAAAATTCCAAGGATTTAGTTTAGTCGAGCCAAAAGACGGGTTTTGAATGTACCCCAAATAATACTAAAATAGTGTACCTTAGAATAAACATAAGCAAAAAATATTATTTTCCTATAATTAAGGAAGGAAAGAAAATATTTTTCTAATAGCACCATAGAAATATGAAAAAGGTGTAATTAGACTTTTAATATGCTGAGACCAAGAAAGATTATTGGTTAAGCATACACTTACACTTCTACACATTCAGTTATAAACTGTTCAGTTAAAAACAGAGGAGAGACAAAGATTGATTTTAACACTATAACAAGAACAAGCAGTTTTAAGCACTGAGGTTTAGAACAGAAGCAAAGTTTCCATGAGTCAAAACTTTATATTATGTTTTAATGTAATTTTAAACTGTTCAATATCATGTGTAATAGAATTGAAAAAAATGAGTTTTTTATTATAAACATGCTTCAAATGGGACGAGAATTTAAATACAATATTACATGATTTAGTTAAATTTCTAAGCTTGAAGATATTGAGAATATTTTCGGGGTCAATACCATTGTGCGTACAAATAGTTTGCATAATTATATCATAGATCTGGCATAACATCCGGGCAGACAACTAGCCAATTTTTATATATTTAAATATAAAAATCGTAAAATGCTAAAAAAACATATTTAAAATAAAAATTTTCAAAAAATATTTTACATACATATTGAAAGCACCTTTTCAAAAATTCTACATAAAAGTTCAAACAACTTAACTTTAAAATTACGATTTTATTTCATGATAACCATATGATTGGTTCAAATGTTTATGTAGTATATAATACTATTACTACTAATATGACGATTTTTTTTAGAAATTTTTACTTATTTGTTTTGAAGAAAAAATTAAACTGTTTTTCAATATTTTTTTCATGATATATATACCATTTGAAAGCTTATCGTTTTCTGTATACGGTAGAATAATGTATTTTTGCCAAAGCTTTTTAATTTTTTTGATAACTGGACTATTCTTCGAAAAATTTATTCTAAATTTTAGTCTTAACATAGGCTGGGTTTAAAAAATGTTTTCCCTTTTGCAAAATCTGCTTTTATGTGAGGTCAGTCAACTTTTAATAATTAACGTGATGAGTTTATATACTTTTTTTCTTCAATATTTCATTAACAAAGGTAGAATGTAGTTTTTTCCATTTTAAAATGTCATAGTTAAATAACACGGTTGAAAATAAATAGATATTTTTTTCTTTTTAGGGGTTTGTAGTTTAGGTCAGTATAATGTTTTTCTAATAAATTTAAAATTATTTTTCAAGTAAAAAATCTCCATCGAATGTACAAGTTTTGTTGATTAATCGTAATCCACTTTTATTTCGAAACAATTTTTATTCAGTTAAGATACCACTTTTCTCATTTTTAACGAAGGGCATTCGTTATATTTATACCGACAGTGTGCGAAGAATAAATCACATTCCACTACTATTAGGCTTGTTATTGATTCTACCACATAACTATGCGAAGAAAGATTAAGACATGTTGCATTACGCGTTTGTAAACGCAGTGATTTCTTATCTCGCATACGCTTCACCACATCTTTGAGCACTCGTGTGTGTTTTATTTTATCGCGCTAGTGTACGCTTTGTTTATTTGTAGTGTTCCTAGCTAAAATTTTAGTCAAATATTTAAAAATGCTTATAACTTTGCATTTCTCAATCAAATATATCATGCGATAAATAAAAGAATTTTTTATGTGCTTTCAAATACATTGCTTATATTATAAATAGTTGAGAAATAGCATTTTACTGTTTTTTAACGAAGAGTATTTGTTATATTTATACCGACAATGTGCGATAAAGAAATCACACACCAATGATATCTATCTCACATCATAATTAATATTTAAAAGTTGCCCCAGGTCATTTTCAAATAACATATAATAGTTCATTATTATAGTTTGACATATATATGTGATCATAAAGCAGCCTATTTATTTATTTTTTGAAAGGCGGAGGAGTGTTTTATTTTAACGTAAGTAGATATCGCAATTCAGTGCAGGGATTTTATTACATCTTTTCGTGAGTTATAGTTATCAAATTGGTAAACCTGTGTTATGCAAGTTTTCAACATGCTTAAATGAGTTTTTAGATTGCTTATAACTTTTGAATTATTCGACCATGCATCCTATCAAAGTAATGCATATTCCATTGGCTTCATTACCATTGTTAATTACAAATAAAGTTGGATTATTTTTATAATTTTATATTTTTCAGTTTTCTTCGTAATTAGCAGATGAGAGGTGCATATTTTTTATATTTCTCATTTTAAACTTTAACGTTTGTTACATTATTGGAAATTTTCAACTTTTATCTGTAACAATTTCCAACACAATTATAAAACCACTCTACTATCGGAACCTAAATTTATTTGTAGATTTTTATAAAATAATTTTAGTTTTCGGTTTTTTTATAAATTAACCTTCGTTTTTATATTATTATAACTTTTGAATTATTCGCCAAAATTTGAAGTGTGGGTTTAATTTACACTTTGATTCCTCAAAAAATAATGATTATGGATTGCGCTTTGATAAGTTCACTGAAAAAAATGAGAAGAGAAAAAGATCAAAAGATGTGTTTTACTAAATTTTTCTGAATAATTAACCTCATACATAGGGCGATTTTTTTAAGTTTCAACTCATTTTTTCAAAATTTGACTTTTATTGTTAAAAGTTTAACTTAATTTTTTTCACTTTTTGGTGATAATAAGTTGATATCTTTTTAGAAATTATGTTTATTTATTTAAACTTGAAAAAACATAGGTAATAGAGAAAAAAATTATGATGTGTTAAAATAAAAAATATTTAAAAATATTTGATGGCAAGAAATTTCTATCTTTTGCCAACAATTTTTTCAGTAAAATCTTTCCACTGTTACCGAAGTAGACTGACAATTTTGTAAAACTAGATACATTGAAGGGGAAATGTTTGGATCCTTTAATTGTATTATTTTAGTAATATCGTTGTCTTTCATTCTTTTATCTAAATATTCTTTGATACAGCATTAGTCTTTTAATTCAACGCTTCATATACCTCAAATCAGTGATGGGATTCAAATTTCGTTTGAGACTACTCGGAAAAATTTCTCAAGTTTTCCAGCCTACTCGATCGAAAACCCTATGTAAATGTATATTTTTTAGGCTTTCCTACTACCCATTTTAATTGTATCTATCCAACCATTATACAATAAAAAATTCCCTGTTTTAAAGTGAAAAAATCTTGTACGCAAAACTTGTTTAATACTTCAAAAATATTGTAATAAAATGAAAAATAAAAAAAACAGAATTATAATCTCAATCGAAGTATTTCCAGATTGTCTCTTGATTTAGATTGACTTTTTCTTGCTTTTTTTTACTCTTGTGTCATCTTCGGAATGATTCTTTCTCAACCATGTTATAACTGTATCTTTTGCCTTCCAATTTTTAGCGCCAATTAAATTTATTATCATCAGGTTTGAGATGTTATGAACTGACAATCGGTTTCTTTTTTTGGAATATATATTGTTCATCATTGAAAAGCCTCTCTCTCTGCTTCCGCTGTACTAACAGCCACAACATTTAATATATTTTTAGCCCTTTTTATGCTATCTGGTAATCGGATGCATGTAAAGTTTACGTTTGAATTAATGCGTTTTCTAAATAATCTCTACATTCATTGAGAAGGATTCGATGACAAAAAATCTTCTTTCCATGGAATAATCACCTCTTCGATTTGCCATGAATTCGATTCCAAAAAAATATGAAAACTCGAGGATTTTGTGGTCCATCTCAGTCGAGCAAGATGATGCTTTGATAAAGTCATTGCTCATCATATGTTTTTCAATGTTTAAATCACGTTTTGAAGAAGATTTTGACGTGGAATTCTTACTATTTTAGAATTTTCAACCCACTCAATTTCTTTCAACTCTTCCATAATTTTTTTATTTGCTTCCTTTTCGGAAACACCCTTACTTTCAATCATCAAGTTAAAAGCTTTGATCGATCTTTTAATGAATTATCTGCTTCTTGAATCGTTATATTTCTCGCTTGCAAACCGTTTGACAATATTGAGATTTCTTGAAGGATATCAATCATCAAAGCCAAATCATAGAGAAACTTTTGTTAGATAATCGTGATGCCATCCCCAAAAAGCCTTCGTTTGAAAAAACTTATAAAGAGAAAGGTAGCGACGCCATACAGCAATAGTAGTCCTCAAACTACAAGCTGCCCACCTGGGACCAAAAACCGTACCTATTTTTAAAATTTGGTGCCTATCTCCGATGAAATTTTAAAAAGCTCATTTTGATTTTTGTTTGACTGATGAAAATTTTTATAGATCGTATCAATGAATATTTTAAAATGTTTAACCTGCTTTACATCATTCACGGAGTCATCCCTTACCAACTGTAACCGATGATTAAGGCAATGCCAAAGAACAATATTGGGAAAACTTTTTCTGAATCGAACACCTACGCCTGAATGACGTCCACCCATGACACTAGCTCCATCTGAGCAAAACGCAGCTAAATTTTCTCTCAACGCGTTAATACCACCATTCTTTAAACTTGATAAAAGCGATGAAAAAATGTTTTCTGCACCCTGATCCTCAAGTTCAACAAAATCAAAAAATATAACTGGTGAAACTTCAGTGTCCTATACCTTCAAAAAATGATGAGCACTCATTTGTTGGATATGGTGGAAGCTTCGTCTACTCTACTATTATGCAAAATTTCTGTTTTTTTTTCAATAATTTTGTGGAAACTTATTTTTAAGATTTGTTTGGTTAACAATCTTTGCGGCCGTTTTACGAGAGTGAAGCCCAACACCCATCTGTACACCATTTAATTGTTGAAGCTCAACCAAATACTCGATATAAGAAAAGGGTCTACAGGTTTTGCCATACTGTAAACGGTATTAAAAACTTTAATTGTTGAGTCTAAAAACTTTTCATTGATTTTATCAAAACTTTAGCTAATTGTGGTCTTCGAGAATTCAGTGCTTTCTTTAACCCTATTAGTGCTGGGGGGCGTAAAACGCCCCCTTCACTAAAAAATTAATTGTAGAAAATTGGCTGAATCATATCCCTTCAAATTTGGTGACTTTTCCTAAAATCGCTAGCTGCATCTTTTGAAACCATTTTCATCGTAGTTGAATGATCCCTTCATGTTCAAAACTGTCAATCAAAAATTAAAAATTTTCAGCAAAATTTTGACATTATCTGTACTTAACCTTATAACTTAGGATCTATATTATATAATACCCTGAAAATTTATAATTATATAGAGTTTAGAACGCATAACATTTTATATATTTAATTTTTTCAATAATCATAGCTACTTTTTAGAAAATGTCAATCAAAATTTTGATTGATCTAAAATATATCTAATAAAATATACCTTCAAATTTTACATAAAATATATGTTTTAATACTTAATCGGTCATGCTGTTTTCATTTCTGGACTCATTTTTTACATTTAGGATATGAAAATACCTATAAGTAGTAATCAAATTTGCGGTTTACTTCTGAAAATTGTCTCCAAAAACATTCCTTCACATTTTACATAAAATATATGCGTTATACTAAATCGGCCATGCTGGTTTCATTTCTGGACTCATTTTTTACGTTTAGGATGTGAAAATACCTATAAGTGTTAATCAAATTTGCGGTTTACTTCTAAAAATTATCTCCAAAAACATTCATTCAAATTTTACAATTAAATATATGTTTTATCTAAACGCCATCTGTTTCATTTCTAACTCATTTTTTACTTTAGATGTGAAAATTCCTATAATTTAATCAAATTTGTGGTTTACTTCTAAAAATTGTCTCCAAAAACATCCATTCAAATTTTACAATGAAATATATGTTTATACCAAATCAACCATGCTGTTTTCTTTTCTGAACTCATTTTTCACATTTAGAGGTTTTAAAATATCAGTTAAAATTTGCAGTTTACTTCTAAAAGCTATCTCCAAAAATATTCTCTCAATTTTACATGAAATATTTGTTTTTATACCAAATCGATCATGCTGTTTTCATTTTTGAACCAATTTTTTACATTTAGGATTTGAAAATACCTATAAGTATAAATCAAATTTGCGGTTTACTTCTGAAAATGATCTCCAAAAATATTCTCTTAAATATATGTTTTTATACCAAATCAATCATCTGTTTTCATTTTTAACTAATTTTTTACATTTTGATGGAAAATACCTATAAGGTTAATCAAATTTCGGTTTACTTCTAAAAATTTCTAAAAAACATTCATTCAAATTTTACAATTAAATATATGTTTTTATACCAAATCAACCATGCTAGTTTCATTTATGGACTCAATTTTTGCAGTTTGAATTTGAAAATACATATAAGTATCAATTAAATTTGCGTTTAGTCTAAAATTTGTTTTTATAGCAAATAGATCATGATGATTTCATTTCTGAACACAGTTTTCGCATTTAGAGGTTTTACTGCTAGTGTCAATCAAATTATTCGACCATGATAATTTTTATTTCTGAAATCATTTTTTGCATTTAGATGTTTTAAATGTCTGAAATTGTCAATCAAATTTTCGATTTACGTCTAATGTCTACAGAAATATTTTTGAAATTTAAATAAAATATCTGTTTTTATGCCAAATGGAAGATGCTAGTTTCATTTTTGGACTCATGTTTGGCATTTATGGTTTTAAAGTATCTGAAAGCTTGAATCAGATTTGCAGTTTACTTCTAGATACTGTCTTCAAAAATATTTTCAAAAAAATAAAATATCTGTTTTATACCAAATCGACTATGCTTATTTTATTTCTGTACTGGATTTTGGATAATACGGTTAAAAAATATCTCGAAGTGGCAATTGAATTAGTAATGTATGCCTGAAAATCAGTTATGTAAAAATATTTCAAAAAATAGCTGCATATTAGGTATATAGTAAAAATATACTTTTTTTTTTGTATATTTTGGCTTATAATACTTTCTACAATCATCTTGAGTATGAAATATTTATTAAAAAAAATAAAACGTATTATAATATCTTTTGAAAATTTGTATGAGAGTAGGAACCAAGTTGAAAACTAATTGAAAAGAGAACATGTGATCATAATTAAAAAAAATATGTATCTTTACTAAATGGAAGATCTACCATGTTCTAATGAACTAGGAAGTGGTTTAATTATATACTTCAAAAAAGATTTTGACTGTGAAAAAGAAGTTCCTCTTTTACAAATGAAAAATATTTAAATCTATAGCTTATCATCTAGGATTACAGTTAACATTTAGCTAAGATGGGTAGGAAATCTGAAAATTTAGAATAGGACAGATTTATCAAAAATGGCACAGATGCCAATATGTGAGAATTTAGTCACTATCAAGATATTTTTTATTTAAATTGAATTTGTTCATCTTTTTCCTTTTGTGTCAAAGAAGTAATTTTTTAGATGAAGAACGTTGACAACTTTTTGTAATTGAACAATCAACATAACGAATGATTCATCAGAAAAAAACCTTTGAAATGAGATTGGTTGACAAATATTCAGGCCTGAGAAGGAAAAAGTAATTTTATCCTTATAAAAAAATTTTCGAACACACATTGAAGAATATAAATTTCTAATGAAAAAAGAGCTACCAAGAAAGGATCATCATAGAATGAATACCAAAATTACATACTGTAAATTATAATATGACGTAGAGACTCCGATAACGAATTTGTAGCCAAAAAGATGGAGGTCCTATCGAGTTACATAAGTTACTGTAGAATGAAATATTTTGAGTGAATTAAACACCTAAAGTTGGTTTATTAAATAAATTAAGAAAATAATTACCAGAGAAAACTGCAAGTAGAAGTTATTTTTATGTTTATATATTTGACATTGATTTACAGGTTTAATCGATTTTTTTGACAGGTTTTATTGATTTCATAAAAAATGAACATCACCATTAAATTCTGCATACTTGAAATGTATAAAAAAAACTTTAAAAGAATTAAAATTTTAATTTTAACATGGGCTGTCATATTTAAATTATTTTGTCAGGTTTGACTAATATTTATAAAAAAAAAAGGAATATAACCAGTAAACACAGCCTACTTGAAAATGGGTATATGTGTGTAAAATGCCATACACGGTAAACTTCATAACCTCCCTATACTTTCTATTAAACGTAATTCTCTAATTTATAAAACCCTGTCTGATCCTTTCTTTTTGGGATAAATCAATTTTTTTGACAGTTTTGATTGATTTTTATAAAAAAATGAATATCACCACTGAATTACGCATGCTTAAAAATGGGTATATATGTGTAAAAAACTTTATATTATTACTTAGATAAAAAGTTTCTTTTTAAGATGAGCTGTCATATATAAATCAATGCTTTGATACTTTAATTGATTTTTATAAAAAAAAATGAATATCACCGCTGAATTCAGCATGCTTGAAAATGGGTGTATATGTGTAAAAAACATTATATAATTATTTAGATAAAAAGTTTCTTTTTTGAGATGAGCTGTCATATGTAAATCACTTTTTTGACAGGTTTGATTGATTTTCATAAAAAATGAATATTCACCACTGAATTCAGCATATTTGAAAATGGGTATACATGTGTAAAAAACTTTATATACTTATTTAGATAAAAAGTTCATTTTTGAGATGAGCTGTCACATTTAGATCAATTTTTTGACAGGTTTGATGGATTTTCATAAAAAATGAATATCACCACTGAATTCAGCATATTTGAAAATGGGTATACATGTGTAAAAAACTTTATATACTTATTTAGATAAAAAGTTCCTTTTTGAAATGAGCTGTCACATTTAGATCAATTTTTTGACAGGTTTGATTGATTTTCATAAAAAATGAATATCACCACTGAATTCAGCATATTTGAAAATGGGTATACATGTGTAAAAAACTTTATATACTTATTTAGATAAAAAGTTCCTTTTTGAGATGAGCTGTCAAATATAAATCAATTTTTTGACAGGTTTGATGGATTTTCATAAAAAATGAATATCACCAATGAATTAAGTATATTTGAAAATAGGTATACATGTGTAAAAAACTTTATATACTTATTTAGATAAAAAGTTCCTTTTTGAGATGAGCTGTCACATTTAGATCAATTTTTTGACAGGTTTGATTGATTTTCATAAAAAATGAATATCACCACTGAATTCAGCATATTTGAAAATGGGTATACATGCGTAAAAAACTTTATATAATTATTTAAATAAAGAGTTCTTTTTTGAGATGAACTGTCAAATATAAATCAATTTTTTTACAGGTTTGATTGATTTTGATAAAAAATGGTCATCACCACTGAATTCAGCATAGTTGAAATATATATGTAACATTAAAAATATTTATAAAAACTTATTAATATCTGAGAAAAATAGGAGTGGCACTTTACGCCCCCCAGCACTTGAGTGGACAAATTTTGCCCAGCACTAATAGGGTTAATGTTGTATAACTGTTAGGTAGGTAGGTAGGAAAATTATCGGATTTTCCCATATGATTGAGAAATGATTAAAAAGGTTCTAGTTTGAAGTTTTAGAGAATTGTAATGTTTGGCTTGCAGAATTGAGGCATTAAGAGTGAGGAATGATTTTAAAGAAGTTGGCTAGTTGTTAAGGGAGTTGGAGATGTGGGAGGCTCAATTGTTTTTTCTGTGATAGTTAAAGGTTAAATAATAAAAGAGAAGTGTTGAAGACTCAGACCCCATTCACATGATATAATTTTTCTAAGAGAGAATAGAAGTGAACAAAGTTTATGGTATAGGTTTTTAAAGTGGGAGAACCATTTGGGTTTGATTTAAAGTAAGGCCTAAATATTTTGCAGAAAAAGAAAAGTGGATGAGAGTATCACTGGATGCTAATAAAGGAGTGTGAAGTGTATAAGAGTTGATTTATTTGCGTTAAATTTTATTTTTAAGAGTTTGAGGTGTAGATAAAAGGCAGATCGTCTGAATAACGTTGAAAAAAGTTGGAATTGTTGTTTAATATATCTAAGAGATCGTTTATAAGTATAATCCAGAAGATGTCTGAGAGACAACCACTTTGTAGCGTGAAAAATGAGAGTGAATGAACGGCAACTAAAGAATTTTGCTTGAAAATGAGACAGCGATCAGGTAATTTTGAATAAATTTTAGGAGGTAGTTGGGTTTTTTTCTGGATCATGTGGAAAATGATTGCGGTATCCCATGCCGAATTGAAGGAGTTATTGATGTCTAGAAAGAGGGTGAGTGATGTTAATTTGAATGATAGTTTTGTTTTAAGGTGGGAGGACATTCTATATACAGCGGATTCTGGAATTTTGTGGGCAAAGTAAGCAAATTGGAAGGGATTAATTTTGTTGAAGGTGGAGATGTTAAAGAGAAACTTTTGCGTAAAATTTTGATTGGTCACCAGTTGGATATGAGTCTTTGTTGGGTTTGGGGAGTAAAATTAGCTTACTTATTTTCCAGATAGATGGGCGATAAACAACTGCGCGATATACGTTAGAGCGATAATATTTTCAAACGATGCATTATAGAGGGATGATACAGAATTGAGCCCTTTTTTTGTAAGATAAAATATCTTTATCATTATATTAAATATTAGGAAATATTTGAAATAGTTTGATGGCTCAAACGATCATCGTTTAAACATGTCTGTTGCTTTAAAAGTATCACTTAAACGTATGTTGCTCTATCGTATATCGCTAAATCGTTTATCGCACCAGAGTATCTACGGCGTTGTTTGCAATTAGAGCTTTTAGTCGTGGAGGGACATCTTTAAAAATACAAGAGGTAGTATTATGACGAGCTAGGTTAGGCATAGTCGGTAATCTGGCCTCTATAGGAGTCCGCTTGTAGGACCGTGTAAACATTCCAATATTAAAACATATATCCTAGGGACGACATTTAGGGATGGAGTCAAATTCCAAGGGTAGATTGTTCCTAACCTAGCATGCCTTAAATTATGTATATCTTTCTTAACCCCTATAACATGTATCAAATTTTATTTATTAATAATATATAAGATATTGCATGCCTTCAAACGCTTCTATTTTTGTAGCATATACCTTTTATAATCATATTCTTTTATTTAGGAACAAGATACATTCCGTTGTGCCGGTTTTTTACCCTGGTTTTCTTCCTCTGAAGAATTCAAAGGTTTTTACGGTTAGGTAGTTCTCTAGCGACCCGATTCTACGTGGTTAGTAATCAAGCTATCACTAGACAATAAGTTTGTTTCCCAAATTGGGAGCGTTCGCGTTAGGATAGTATCGTTCACTCAGATGTATTTATATATTGTAACATAAATTCTTGTAAAATAATATATATAACAAGGTATGGCTATTCTTTTGTAACAAGGGCCGGTAGGCGTTTAGTGGGATGGAAAGTCCAGGTAGACTTGGACTCAGCATTCCCAGCGGGCCACGATATCCGAAAGGATGGGTGCGAACGCCACAAACAACTTAATTAATTAATTAATTAATTAAGGTAGTATTATGTTCTCTTTAAATCGAAAATTGCCTCAAATTTCACCACGCAACGATATACTTTAAATCAAACTCTCCCCACTGAGGTTTTGTCTTTTAGTATTTTAGAAATTAGGATTATGTTTTATACTTTGAGTTTAGGGTTATCAATTAGGAATTTAGCAATTGTCTGAGTTACTGGGGCGAAAAGAGATTAACAAAAATCTTTTAGGTCTATCTGTACACCGAAAAGAGATGTTGTATCTGTGCCGTTTTTGCTTAGTTTGGACAGTTTCTTTTCAAGAAGTTGATGAGAACTGAAAATAAATGAAATAAAGAATTTAATGCTTCTGCGGATAGTGAGGCATGAGAGATGAAATCATAAAAACAATGACGAAATTTTTATAGGTTGTTAAGGTTTGGAATCTGACCTCGCGTCAGGGTCTTTGAGTGTGGGGAGAGGTACTCGTGTGGGTAGATTGTGTGGGATTGGCCTCCATATGTGCGGGAAGTTAAAGCAAAGGGAGGAAGAGGAAAAAAATAGGATAAGGTAAAAATATATGTAAATGTGATTGCTAAGTTGTTAGATTGATTGATGTGTATGTTATGTAAAAGTATTATATAAAATTCTTGCCTCGTTGGCAGTCACTAAAATAAATTTAGCAATAATAGAACAAAAAGTGTATGATAACTTGAATGAATGAGAGGTATCAAATTTGATAAAATCATCACACAAGGCAAGCAAATCTAAAACAGGCTTCGACCTTTTTTCTCATCAGGATGAAGGTTGCTATAGACACATTTATGTGAATTGAACTCATGAACTGTTCACAGTTCGATCTGTGAATCGAAGTATGAAGGTCACAGTTCAATTGTCAGGAATGTGAATAGCAACCTTCATCCAACTAATGAAAGCGAAAAAGGTCCCGTTCTTAGATTGGCTTGCCTTGTCTGATAACGTTTATCAAATTTGCTTACTCACATTCATCCTAGTTATCATTTATACCTCTTAAGAATGCGAGTATTCGTAGACATCATCATTTTCTTCAATACAAGAACCAGAAGTTGTCACATTTTGTTTTTTCTTAAAAAAAAATTCAATCCACTTTTATGTGAAGTAAAGAATTTGTTTAAAAGTGAAAATATGTTTTAAACATGTAACAACACACTTCCAACCACATATGACATCTATATCTCCACACATCTATCTATTTCCACTTGATGTTAAAAATTTTTGTGTTTAGAATCTTGAGAATCTTAAAGTTCGAAATATGGATTATCTCTATCATTTGTAAAGTCGAGTTAATAAAGTGTTTTTCAATTATTTTTAAAATTTCTTTATAAAGAATTTAGTTTCCACTTTTAAATTTGAAAATATCACAAATGTTCTCAGAATGACATTTTAATATTAAATTATACATTATTTATGATTTTCTTGAGAATATCATAATTGTTCGTTTTTTGGTTTATGCAGTTGAATCATTATAATTTGTCTATTTTAATTTTAAAAAAGGGCCTCCTAGTAAAATGAGAGTAGAACTTGGAAAAGTTATTTGTAGAGGTATAAAAACAGTGTCAAGTATTTTTCTATAATAAACAAATCGATTATTGAAACAAATTCCAGTTTTATTACAAATTTGCATAGTTTCTTAACTAACTTCTTTTGGAGAAGATATTTATTGGGTGGATGCGTAGGTTTCTTCCTTCTGACATAAAAGGCACACCTTTGTCTGAAGCTTATTTTTCCAGTAGTCGTTGGATTTGGCACCACAAAACTTGCACACACACTCTTGATCCCTAATCAAATGTGTTGCCGAACTAACACAAAATGGAAGCATTTGGTCACAGTTCCCACATTTCAATTCAAAGTCTAACATTTGATTTGAGCAAAAATAACAAGGAGTAAAAACTTTGCGAATCTTCTCTCTGTTTGTCGCCTTTCTGACGATACTTTCCAACTTTTTCGTATATTTTGCTTCTATATCTGCTTTCGATTTCAGAACGATAGCTGCACATTTGTATGCAGAAGTTTGTTTATCACTTTTGAAGCATTCTACCGCAGCTACTGCGTACAGAATAGCGTTTTTGCTATCCTTATCAGTACAGAGGATTCCCTTTCTTTCAAAAAAAGAGAGTGTCCTTAGTAAGAGTTCAGAGGCTAAGCAGTGTTCCTCTTGTTTTGCAAGTATCTTCGCCACTTTGTAGCTGTGATAATGAACATATTCATCATTCATCTTCTTAAGCACTTCGCATTGGGCCTCTTTTTGGGCTTTTAAAAGGAGTTTAGCGAAGAGCTCTTGTGCCTTCAAGATTTTGCCATGAGAAACGTAGTAAAGGGCAAGGTAGCTTAAAGTCTCTGCCATTTTATCAAATCGATTCTCTCGCTCAAAAGCATCCAGTAATTCTTTCAAGATGAGTTCTTTCCTGGATAAGTCCAGGCTTGCTTTTGCGATGGCTTGAAACAAATCCTTAATGTTGGAGTATAAAGCAATATTTTTTATCATTTCCTTGAAATCTTCTTGCTTTCCACACTGTTGAATGGAGTTTATAATGAACTGTAAACATCTACTCTCCATTATTTTCTCTCTTTCTTCTGATGAGTCTTGGATATTCTTTTCTAAAATTTGGTTAAGTAAATTTTTTAAAGTTTCATCAAATAAAAGATTATAAAGAAAACATGCCAAAATATTCATCTCAAAGAAAAATGGCGAGGAAAACTCTTCATAGTAAAATAAGAAATTTTCTTAACCAAATCTTTTTTGGGATGAATATCTTTCCATGCTCATAAATATATTACCTTCCAAAGACTTAAACCTTGAAGTGTTTTCTTTTTTATCAAATACTTGTGAAATTCTTTTTGCAGATTCAATATCCTTTCCTAGAGTAAAATGAATAACAGCATTTTCATATTGATCTAAAGAACGGAAGTATTTTCCGAGCAATATAAGAAGATTGGGGTCTGAAGTGATTTTGTACAATTGCTTCACTCTTTCAGGTTTGTTGATGTTAGTCAATAAAATACTAAAATAGAAAGTATTTGGGAGAAAAATCGAATTATAATTCTATTTGCAAAGTACCAAGAAGCCTTTTCGTACTTTTCCAGCTTAATGCAAAACTGCACACACTCCTCGAAGTAAGAAAACTTTTGTAGGGTTTGCAAGTAGAAGCCTTCTTTGTTGTGAGCCGTTGCTAAAGCCTGAGCTTTTGCAAAATCCTTCCTTTTCAAGTTATTTTCTACCGCTCTTTCATATTCTTTGCTGTTTTCATAGAAGTTAGCACATGCTTCGAAATATCCTTTTTCTGATTATAAAAGTTTTATTCTTTTAATACATTATTTTCAATTGCTATTATGTCATTGTGATCATTTTAAAAGTCTCGATTTATTTTAAATAAGCACTTTCTTCCATAAGCAAAATCATCTCTACTATTATTTATAAAGAACGTAGTATCATTCTTTGGGATTCTTTTTTATCCTACTTATATATAAATGACTTTTGATTTTTTTCAATACAGTCAGAGTTCTCTTTATTGAACGGACTAGGGATTCAATGAAAGTATTAATTATATAGCAGTCTTCACTTAAAAAGGTTGCTTAGTTTACAAGAATAGAAAAGTGTTTATTGTTTAGTTAACAACTAGATATGTTGGCTAAGAGAGTTTTAACGGAATTTATTATATCTTTTAATTTATTGCTAGTGTCGCATAAGAAGTAGTTTCGTATCTATCGATGCCGAAGATATTTTTCATAATATGTTGCCTCGGTTACGAAGTAAAAATAATATTGTAGGTTGCGAACTTGAAAAAAAATGATAAAAGTTAGATTATGGTAATCTCCAAAAAAAAAGTTCTTTTTTTATTATTCTACCTATATATTTGTATTTGTATTCTTATCATTAATTTTTTGTTCGTATCCTTTTATTATTAAACTCTTCATTCCTCCAAAACTTCATTAAACCTGTCTTCTTATCAGGATTTTTTCCCTTTGAATATCTTCCAATTTCTTATTTATCCAACATTTATAAGAAAATTTCCCTTTCAGAGATCGCATATTCAAGACACTTTCATGTCAAATAGACATTTTAGAAGCTGAAAAATAATGAAAAATTTCATTTTTTATATTTGAAAATAAATTTATCGTTGGCGAAGGAAAAATGTATGGTAATGTTAGGAAAAACACTATTCGTATGTAATTAGTATTACTGCCTTAATATGACTTTCTACAAAAGTAAATTTGAAAAGAATTTTTCATATACTAATCATAAAGTTAACATCAAAAATAAAAATTAGATAGTAAATTTTAGAATTTTAAAAGCGAGGTTTTGAAAAGTATAACTAGTCACAGAATTATTTAAAATAATTTTCAAAGATAGATACCATTGATCCTATGCAAAAGTTAAGAGCAGAGTGAAAGAGCCTGGATTTTTAAGTATATGAAATATATATATTTTTTGATTTTATTTCTTATTTATGTTTGATTTAAATATTTTTTATTTTATATATATTTTATTAAACTTTATAAATTTTCTACTGTCATTATTAGATTTGATAAAGGAAGGGTAAATTTTTTTTTTTAATTAAAAAATAAAGAAACGATTTTTAGTGCTCATCAACAGATAAAAAACACTTCTTTTCTTATTAAATAAACCCTGTTCGTGGTAGAAAATTACCGTTTTTTTTAATTATTTTTTATGAATAAAATTATGCTCGTCCTTTATCAATTTTAAAATGACATCTCGGCAATTTTTTAATATTGCTTACCTTTGCTTTCTTCTTTATTTCCATGATGATACGCTTGAAACTACTAACAATCCTCATATTATTTGCAAACAAACTATAAATATCATTAACTCATGCCTCATCTTTACAATTAGTTTAAATTTATTTGCACCTAGCTTATCAAAATATAAGAAATAATACGAATTAAAATGAACCTTCTAGTAAAGAGGCAATTTGAAAGGATTCGCTCTGTGTAAGTCGATCTGAAAGATTCTTTAGTTTATCCAATCTTCCCAACTGAACAAAATTATAAGCCAAGAGATAATTTGTACCTTCATTTTCATCCCCCAAATTTGCTAGAGTTTCGACGGACTCATCATATCGAGCATCAATAGCAAATTTATAAGCCATATTGAGAGTATCACTTTCTTCATCACCCGAATCAGAATTTGAGTGAGAGAAGCATGAGCAAAGAATGCCGGTTCCATTTGACTCAACTCCATTTTTTCTACCCTCTTCCCCATTTTTTTCTCCATGAATGTTCAATCTTTTATTTATCAAACAAACCAAGTTGTCCTTTTTCTCGTATTGATCGGGGTTGAGCTGAAGTTCAAAAAATAGGTCATCATTTTGCTTGCTTGGAAGAATGAACGGCTGTAACAGAAAACAGAAAAGCCACTCGTTGTTTTTGATGCTCGGATTAGCTACTTTAGCGTATTCTTTGTACTCTTCAACGAATATTTCTTGCAACTTAGAGGTGAAATTGGGATCTTTTAGATGACATTCAAAGCCCAAAACCAAGTTCTTCTTCTTTAAATCAGCTGTGAGTGTGAGAAAGTTTATGGTTGTGGTCTTTTGAAAGAATAAAGGAGTTTGATCGATTCCTATGGAATGAGAGCTAATGTGCTTAGCGCAGCCACCTAAAATAAATATGTATCGATTAATCGGAATCAACATGAGTATCGATGATGATCCGCTACTTTTCAAGAATCGGTAGAGAAATCGGCATTTGTAAAAAATTTGTCTATATTCTTTATTCAAGTTTAAACAAAACTTCATTTTAGAGCTTCCATTTTTAGAGAGTGTGTGATCAGTTGGGCAGCGAAATAATTGCAAAAATTGAATTAACGCAGTGAAGAAATGAGAGATCAACAGAGTTTAAAAAATCGATTAAACCCCTATGTTAAATCAACAAATGTAAAAATTAAATATAAGTGGATTAAACTAAAGTTTTGTTTTGCTAATGATGGAGTGATTTTAGAATTCACATTGGTTAACAAAGATTATAAAAAATGTTCCTGTATGGAAATCAAACTCTAAGGGTAAAGAATATAGTTAGTTGCAAAATAGCTTGTCCAAAACAGCTAGTTCTAAAATAGCTAGTGCTACATAAGAGATAATTTGAAATCAGTACATAAATCAAATACCGCAACTAGCAACACTAAAATTTGTTAAGATGCATCAGATATTTAAAATATTTCTTTTAGTTTTACAACAGGCGTCCTGCGACATGGATTATGTAATTGCTTATTTGAAAACCGGTAAATTGGTGATTCTAGATGATTTTTTTTACTTTGTCTGCTAAACAATACCAATCGAGATTGTTTTATCAATTTTAAATAACGTATATTAGAATTTCAATTTTCTAACCTAGCTCTTTTGCACACAAGCTAATTTGGTATACTTGCTATTTTAGATATAGCTGTTTTGGACGGCGCCATTTTGGAACAAACTATTTTGGGATTATCTATTTAGTTACACACCCTCTTCATCACTCCAGTCATAAAAGATTAATCTTTTCATCGATGCAAACCTAAAAAAATCAAAAAGTAAAAGATACGCAATTCTATTAGAGGAAACTAGTAATCCGAATTTGAGTTTAACTTTTAAAGAATAAATTTTTTAAATTATTTTTAACATCTTTCCTCAATTCTGTCAATCTCATGAATTTGTATCATTTAACTTATTTCAGCCACATCTTTTAGTATTTGCACACATGCAAAGACCCCTTGGAAGTTGAAACAAAAAAATGTAGAACAGATTGCGCATAAAATAAGTAGGAAATATGAAACGTATGAAAACTTAATAATAAAACAAATACTACCTTTTAGAGTGTCGCAGATATAGACGAATATCTTCACTGAAGTTCCTTGTATCACGGCAAAAATTGGATAGCTGTCCAGTGTACTGTCATCATCCCACAGCAAGTACGTCTTCTCATTGGAAATAGTATGGGTTTGGGCCAAGACTTCAATGCACTCATCATTTACCTAATCAAATTGTGAGAGAAAGTTAGTGAAAGACACAAAATCTGGAAAAGTTGGAGAGAAAGAAATCGTTTAAACTTTAATTGTTAGTCCATTGTAGATCTGAGATCGATAAGCCATAATCATCATGTTTATCACATGTTTGCGAATTAAAAATGGGTAATATGCAAAACGTATGCTCAAATATAAAAATCAAATACAACCCAAATTGGACATGTTTAAGTTAATATATATTATTACTTTTATGTTGGCTCACATCATAAGTAATTTCGATCCAAATAATGACATAAATCTCATTTTGTTACAATTGAAATGTGTATCGAGTATAAAAAATAGCTACAATGAAATTTCGGTTTGCGAATACCTCGAACTACGAAAAAATTCGTTACGAACAATTTTGCAATTTGGACTCAGTTCAACTGTTTCTTGTATCATGAACTCGAAACGTTTCGTTTTTAATTTTAAAGATCCCTCTTTTTGGACATGGACATTAACGTTTAACGCGATAAATCTGGATGTGACTTTTTAGCAGAATAAGCCGAATGAATTTAAGTTTTCTCAAAACTCCTATAATCATGATTTTAAAATCAAATTATTATATACCCTATATTTCGGTGTATAAGTCGTCCCACAGATAAGTCGACCCCCAAAATGAGAGTAATTTTTCATGATTTTTGCTAATATCGGCTAGCCTAAGCAGCGGTGTAAAAGTTACCATATATATAAAACACCGGGCATTAATTAAAGACTACCGGTATGTTATTACCAGGGCGAGTAAAAGTCAATAAAGTCAACTTTTATTTCTGTTTAGCAAAAACTCTTTGAAGAAGATCTTTACTTGTTTAGTCTAAAATTTTTTGAACTAATTTCAAATTTTTAAGTCAATTAAAGTCAATTTTTCGAGTTTAGGTCAATAAACTCAATTTTTATATTTAACACTTTTTGATTCAATGTGCCTAAAAATGTTATAAGCGATACATACAAGATTTCTTCTTTATATCAACACTTTCACAATAGTTGGGCTTTTTTTCATCTAATAAAATCTTTTACTGTAAAGTTTGCCTGACTGAGGTTAAACATGAAGAAGTTTTTTGTAAGACAATTTTTTTTGTTGACAAATGCGGTTACATACATAAGAAATTAATGATGAAGATGATGGAATTTTATTGCCAAATTTCAAGAAATTGTTAAAAAAGAAAATCTGTGTCAAAACTTGCTAACAATAATAATTAGAGAATATTCACGATTCATTGATTTAGTAGGAAAAGGTCAACATAGACACTTTTTCAGTCGAAGATGCCTTTACTTGTTTCTTCAACATTATTTCATTTAAGACGAATGTGGCGCTAAAAGTTATCTTGAAAATAGTTTCAAATAAAATGAAATTAATAAAATCATGAATATGGAAAACTCTCAAATCTCTCGCAGTACTTATCCCAAATTACCAAATTGTCAAGTTTTAACTTTAGAAGTAGAAAGATCTTTTTCTAAATTGGAAAAACTGCTAGAAAATGATCGAATTTTAAATCAGAAAATGTCATTAATTATATGTTGTTGTATTACAAAGTTATGGATTCTTTGAAATAATTTTTAATACTTTCTCTAAAGTGTTCAAAGTTGTTCAATTCAATGAAACTTTAAAAAGTCAATAAAGTCAATTTTTTCTCTGAGTAAAAGTCAATTTTTTCTAATTTTTTGGGTCAATTTTTCCTCCCCCTGGTTATTACAAATGTTGTTCTACTTACAATATGAAATAATATATAAGGTGTAGTATTAACATAAATCTCTATAGTAGTTACCGCATCGAGGCTATTTTCGGTAGGTTAGCCTTGGTTTCGTGCACCATTATGCCACATGATTTAAAGGTTTGCTTTTTGTTACTGTTATGTACGTCGAACCTCAATTTTGGGCCGATTTTAGGGGGCTAAAAGGTCGACTTATAAACCGAAATATAGGGTATTTCATTTTTAGATATTATTAATATTAATATTTAATTTAAAAAAAAAAATACAAGTAATGCTATATACTTCTATATTTTTTCCTATCTGAAATGAAAAATTAATGTTTTTTTTTAATTTTTATTCATTTAAAAATATATAAGTTCAAAAACCCAAATAAACCATAAGCTTTACAAAACTTTCAAAATCTCAATTTTTTGAAACAAATTAAAAATAATGGAATGTTACTGTTTTGAAATATTTAGAATATAAATTAAAATTTGGTTCCATGAAAATCATTAAACCTACTAGAAAATTGCAAATACCCGTATCTCAATCAATTTACTTAGGCAAAAATAGGTTTTCTTTGATTTGAAAGATTCTTTTTTAACAATTATTATGAATAAAGAACCTGAAGTTGTTTTAAAACTTGACAAAAGTTTATATTTTTGAGATGAAATTTAAAAAAGGTTACGAAAAATACACCTGGAATCAATTTGCATACCCCTGATTAGAGCAGCGCTTCGCAAATTGTAATATTGATCGTCTCATTCAAAAAAATATACATGATATTGACTATTAGTTCCTTCAAAATATTTTTCTCTTCAAATTTTTTGTCAATGAGAATTAGGAAACTTTATCAATGAGACTATCAATTTTTTTATATATAATAGATAGATCAGATTACATTATATAATGCTTTTTTCAAAAAATAGTACACTCAAACATGTAATATGGGACTACAGGAACCACCACAGTGGTCTTTGTGAAGAGGTAGTGACTTAATGAAGGATGAAGAAATGCAATCAAGATTAATTGGGATTAAATTAACCTGTTGGTTATAGTCAGGTCATCAAATAATAGAGGTAGGTGGTTGTTAAAGCACGTTTGACTACAATTTTTTCCAAGGCACATCAGAGTCCTGCAGAGAGTGATTTAGAGACTCGGAGGGAGATTGTGGAAAGGGCAAACAAAATTCATAAACATGTGATTTGTAAAATTATTTAAATATATTCGCTTTGAAAGAAATTTTTTTTAAAGCTATTAAAGGTTTTCGTAGTTTTCACGAGTCATTATTAAAACTGTAACTTTTATTGGATCCAAATTCCTTCTTTTCTTCCTAATAAAATTTGATCGTGAACTTTTGATTTGTTAAACTATAGCTGGTACACAAAAATGCAGTAAAGTTTCTTTCCTTTCTTTCCACTAGACCAAAAAAACAAACTTTTTTCATATGGGAAAAATTTTCTCCGATTAATTTTAATTGATGTTGAAAATTTATGTTTTTGACTGTTTTTTATTTTAATTGTAGGGGAAAGTTAAACATTCTCGCTGCCGCAGTTCAAATAAGAATCATCAGTTCTTTCCGAGTTTAGTTCATTCGTTTTGTCGCAATCATCCTCTAAGTCAATTTTGCGTATTTTGAAAATATATAGAAACATTTTAAGTGAACACTTTTGAAACGATGATTAAAGTAATTGAAGCACAATTTTCAAAAAAATAGGATGGATTTTTGAACCCACCGAGTGTTCATCATTAGAAGACCAAATTAAGAAGGAACTTACAGCACTCCAAACGTAAAACTTCTTAGCGACATCTTGAAAGAGAATGTAGGCACAGCTGTGGTGAATTGAAAAGCGCAAAACGGCCCTATCATGGCAGTGGAGCTCGGTTTTGTGACGCTGTTCCATACTCCACAAGTAAAGCTTTCCTAGCTATTGCAAAAATTAAAACAAGCGCTACATTCTTCCGTTGTAAAAGTCAAGTGTCATTTGAAAAAACTTTTAACTTGACTAGTAACAAGATTTTTTTAAGCAGTTATCAAGAAAAATAATAACGAAATGTTTTATGTGGATTTTTGTTAAATTTTTACTACCTTAACTTAATTAGCGGTTTCACAATCTAAGCAAAAGTTATATTCATAATATAATTCTTATAAAAATTAAAAAGGTGAAAATGAAAGGGGTAATGATAATTTAATGTGTGTCTTATGACAGAGTGATAGATGATTACGTAGATCAGCGTTTTTCAAACTGTAGGTCCCGGCCCTTCAGTAGGTCACGTGAAAAATAAAATGGGTCATGACAAAAAAGAAAGGAAATCAAGGGAGAGCAAAGTGAAGATATTAGTGATCATAAAAAATATACATTGCTGAATAAATGAATCTAATGATCAGAGTTTGTCTTATTACACCTAAGTATTATTATGGGTCGCGATGCAAACTGTGGTTCTTGCTATGGGTCGCAGTAAAATAGTTTGAAAAACGCTGACGTAGATGATGCTTTCAACCACTGTTAAATGCTTAACATTTTGTGATTGAACGATTTGAGCAAAGATGCGAAATTATGTAGTTACCTAAGTAAGTGTCCTATAAAAGAACATATAACATCACTTTAAAGGGGATACACTATATTATTATATTTTATTTACTATGGATAGGGGCTAGAGGGCGTCAGTAGGGTTGGTTAGATGCTGGATTCGATAACTAAAGGTTTTGGGTTCGATACCGCATCAAGCCTGCTTTCCTCATAGTTCGATACAAGCGGCGCAATTGTGCCTTCTCGATGAAAAATAGTACCTTTAACTTTTTAGATGCTGGATTCGATAACTCAAGGTCTTGGGTTCGATTCCGCGTCAAGCCTGCTTTCCTCATAGTTCGATGCAAGCGGCGCAATTGTGCTTTTTTGATGAAAAATAAGATCTAATTTATCAAAAAATATATTAACATTGCTTACTCTTGTAACAAATATGAGATAATCTTCATTTTTTTGAACGTAGTATACTTCAGCTATTTGATCAAATGATTGGAACATTTCATTATTTTTAGGATCTTTAATCTGAATAAATAGCACTACTTTGGAATATTATTAACATTTGCAAAAATTAAAAACGCCCACCTCATAAAAACGCAAAACCATATCTTCACTATGCAAAAATATAAAGCTGCTTAGCAAAGTCACACTGAGTATTTCATCCACGTTCACATTTTCGAAAAATAGAGTAATGTTTTCTAAAAATTTTTTATGAGTAAATGTATTGAAATTAACAAGATCTTAAATAATTGCGTTCATAAATGTTATCAATAAAATTTTATGTGACAGGCATCGTAAAAAGTAACTTCTCGAAGTTTGAATTGATGTTTCGCTAACTCATCTCCTAATCAACACCTTATCAAGATAACAAACTGGCATATAAGATTTTTCATCCATACCGGAGTACAAAAAATCTTCTTCACTCGATCTCTTTATAAATAATAAATATTGTTCATATATTTATTTTTAAAGAATTTTTGAGAGCGCTAAGCTTTACTTCTAAACTATAATGAATAAAATCTTACCAGAATTTTACGCGCTCAAATCAGAGTATGAGAATAAAAGAAGAGCTTTCAATTTCTTAATTGAGAAAGAAAATACTTCCACTTACTGATTAAATTGGTAAAGGCTGTTGTCTAAATCCTCACTAATGAATCAGTAAGCTTTTCCAACGCTTAAGCGTAATTAATCAATTAAATTAGTAAAAATATTAATTACACCTATCAACTAAATTAGTAAACGCTCTTATTCCACTAATAAATACGGTTTAGTAGTTTGAAAGTGTAACCTACTATAGCATAATTAATTAGTAAGAAGTTAAGCCCAATTATTAATTATAATTTGACTTTTACTAAATTAAATTATTAAAAAAATAAAATTTAATGATAAAAAAAATAGTTAAGATAACTAGAAAATACTAGCAACTTTAATTATTATTCTTAAAATTACTACAGCCCTATCAACTTTACTATTAAAAGCAAGTAAAGAGTTCAATAAAATTACTATAAATCAACTTATAAAAGGATATCTGTAAAAAAACATCATGGAAAATATATAAAAGAAACTAATCATATATATATTTCTGCATTTGAACGCCAAGGCCTTCTCTTTATCTTCATGAGTGCATAATGTGTTTGTTATTTCACATCCTCTAACGTTGAGGTAAATAATGAATGCTTCGTCTGGTGTTTAATTTACTCTGACTTGCATTCCAATTTATCATTACTTTCTCTCAGTCATAGCGGATATTAGAACTCGCATTATTAAATCATATTCTAATATGCTCCACTGCTTTGTAACGATATGCTCGTAAATGAATAATAGTGTAAATATTATTGGACTTTTCATTGAAAACGTGAAAAATTGGTTAGTGTATTTAAAGGTAAATCTCTTTACACCAATGAAAAAGCAATGCAAGTATGATAAAATCGCTTTAACGCGCAAGTTTAATTTTAGAATTGAGATTAGAAGATAAGCGAAAGTTTCCTTGCTGATGCAAAAAACTTATAACCCCATATTGTGTTTACTCCATCATATATCGTTCAGATCCCTATTGGAGACTATTGAAAACAGCGCACATATATTATTCACATTATTTTAATTAATCATATTGATCTTTTCGTATCTTTATTTTTAACGGTTTTTAAATATTTTGATTTGACATTATTTATCTTCCATAACGAGAAATATCCTCCTAAAAATGGTCTTTTAAGATCATGAAAATTTCAACCTTTATATATTTTATTTTTCCACGCCCACACCCTAGCATTGCTGAGAAAATAAGGGTAAAACTGATTATTATTATTATTATTTTCATTATTATACTTTATCTTTTCAACTGTTTTCTGGGATAACTATCGATTAATAGATTTAAGGATGTTTTCGTTCCAAAGTTTTGTTATTAAACTGTTTTGAATATAGACACCTTCTCCAAAAGATATCCTTGAACCAGAAAATGAGTTAACCATTTTAAAAATTATTTTTGTTTTTACGTTAATTAATATGAAAGAATGAATACCTTTGGAAAGGAGATTATACAAGTCAATGGATGAATTATAAAGCAAAAGTATATGCGAATCATATAAGGACAGAGATTTCAACGTTTGATTGATATGGAACATTTTACGTTCTTTATCCTTCCAAATAAAAATGCAAAGTCCATTTATTACAGAATGAGCTTTTTGAAAGTTGAAAGCATCTTACTTCACTATCTTGTGAAATGTTGATCGCACTAACTTCATAGAGATTGGAAAGGAATGCGATGTTTTTTGCATCTAAACTGTAAATCTTTGGAACATCCAGGGTAAAACAAATTAATTTGTCCTATAAAGAAAATTTAATCATATAGTAGTTATACACGGTAAATCAGGTTGCTTATTCCTATATTATATATTTCGTCTGAAAGAATAAGCTAGATACGTGGAATAATTCCTACAAAATAATTTGTTCAATTCTCGCGTATTTTAATTGGATAAAACAGGAAAATTTTTCACATTTTTATCCAATGAGATTAAAAGTTTGTACACTCCTCCTATGAGAAAAAAGCATAAATTTATAAAATACAGTGGAAGGTTTACAACACCTCAACGTACTAACAAATCGATTTAAGAATAATTTTTGCCAACAAATTTAGACTCAGCTCATAAATTATTATTACTCGCATCACACACACAGTCCAAATTCTTTATAATGTTTCTTTCTTTCTTCAATTTCCAACACTTATCCTTCCAGAAGAAATCAAGGGGCATTTTAAAGTGTGCAATGAGGGAGAATTTACAGCAAAATTAGATAGACTGTTTCAATCAATTATATAATTCAATTTGAAAAAGAAGCTTTATAAAAATTTATTCTGGACTAGTTTTTATAAAATTTTCTGGCGGAATCGTTGATTTCTTTGAGAAAATGAAGGTAACATTTTATGATTGACATCTATGTTTTTGTTAATAATATTATAACGGAATCATGTCTAGCATTACCAGATTTTTAGATGATCTAGCCGGGACAAAAATGAATTGAAAAAAGTCAACTAAAAAGTCAATTAATTAATATGAAAAATACTTTGAAAGTAAAAGATGAGTTTTTCATTTTTATACTAAGAGGTAAACAAACAGATTTAGAGATAAATTTTTCTAAAGTACTTTTTTGACGTGAATGAAAAAGCGGGATTCTTATACATCTTCCATGATTTGGTTGTTACGCGATGTGGAAAAATAACAACCGGAAACACCAAGATATGTGGCCACCCTAATCATGTCATTTCTATTAATTCTGGTACAAAAATGGTATTTCCCATTATATTAACTTAAATATTCTGCGATAGAGCCTGAGTAACGTGGTTACATACTGGGTTTCGAATTTTGATAACTCAAGGCCTTGGGTTCGATTCCGCATCAATCCTACGTTCTTCCTTGTTCCATACAAGAGACGCAATTGTGCCTTCTCGATGAAAACAACTTTATTAAATCCCTAAAACAAATGTGGTAACTTTTCTATTCTCCTACTTTCTTTGTTATATATCATTGCACTTTTTCTTATGCTTGCATAACTTTAAGGCAAGGTTGGGTTAAAATACTAGAAAATATATTTTTTGAAAAGTGTAAGAACTTTTTTCAAAATAAAATGCAAATATGAAAGAGAACGAAAGTTGACTTGAGTTTCAGCACAACTCCCAAATACTTTGTGAAAAATTTCTTGAATTTCTAAACTGTTTTTCTCGTTTATGGCTCGTTGTGATTAGGCTTCGAAGGCAGCAATTTTTTACCAGTAATTTATCAAATGCTTTTTATTTTGCCGTTACTGAACACCTTTTACCGGTAATTACAACATCAAAAGAACCGCTTTTTATTTATCCGAGCAAACCGAAGATAATTGTGTCCCTGAAATTGAAGAAAAGGTTGGAAAACTTCTTTACCGGTATACTATGAATTAAAAAATATTTTTAACGAATAATTTATAATTTTTTTTAGATTTTATTATAAAAAATAAATAAATAAGCTTTGGAGTACTCGATTCGTGAGATTCCTTTTTAGATTCACCGAAAATCTTAGATGCATTATTGAAAAATCATATTTTTCTTCAAAATAGTAAACAGTGTTAGTTCTTATTTTTTATAATTTATCTCAACTCTAAGACAAATTTATGCTAAACGTCTTTAGCATAAATTTAGGGGGCGTGAGTAAGGTTGGTTAGGTACTGGGTTTCGATAACTTAAGGTCTTGGGTTCGATCCTGCATCAAGCCTATTTTCTCATAGTTTGATGCAAGTGGAGCAATTGTGCGTTCTCGATGAAAACACCCTACGGTACATTTACCTTTAATAATTGAATCTAATTCCAAAGGTTTTAATAGCCAATGAAAGTTATTTTGCAATAGGTGTTTTTTGTATTATCAAATAATACATAAAAATTATTATTATTAAAACACGTGAAAAAGTGATAAAAATATCTTCCGTTCAAAGATTTACCGGTACTGATATTTTCGTTAATTTTCGAAGTGGGGCATACAATTTTGTATGTTTGTAGACCAAAAATTGGTAAGTTTTTTTCTCTGAGCCTTAATATAGAAGCAGATTGCAGAATATCTAAGTTAATCTAATATTTTATTTATAATAGTTTATTTGTTTGGCGTATATTTCTTCTTTTTCTTATTGTGCCACCCAATCCTTTCTTGATAAACTTCCCATTAAAACACATAAAACATAGGCCGATAAAGATAAAGTGTACCTGATTTTTAATTGGAAAAATTAATAATTATTTTTGATTAAAATTCATTAATGATTCAAATTGTATTGATGAGTCGCTTTTTTGACTGGATAATAACTGAGGTTGGGGGTTGGAAATTAAAACATTTTGAAACTTCTTCGGAGGTTGCCATTTTAATTATCAGCAAACTAGATATGGTCCCTTCCAACTGGAGACGATTTCTCTCTCTCCGCTTTATTGCTTTGAATAAGGAGAATACTCTTTCAGAAGCGGAGAAAATGGAGAATTTTTTTATATTAATGCATCGCTTTTTCTTGCAGCGCACTTTAGCCCAACAAAATAAAAACCTAAAAAGATTTAAAAAATTTTTTTCAAATTTTTTTGTTTATTCGGGTGAGTCATGCGGGTGACATGCGGGATTTCAACTCAATTTGCGGGTGACTCCCACTCAATGCGGGTGACTTGACAGCCCTACACTTATTTTAGCCTCTTTTTTTCCCCGTATTACGTTATTATCCGTGTCAGCCAAGGAAAGTATACGCACATTGAAAGAGTTAAAAATTTATATATATATATATGCATGAAAAGAAACAATTCTTTGTTTTTTTAGAAATGAAGGAGTGATTATTTCAAAAAAAAGAATATAATTATATATACAATTACATATATATTAATGTTATATATAATACTGATTTACAGTTAAAAAAATAATTAGAATTTTTTTATGATTCAAGGATAATTTTTGAAGGAAGAATGGTGTGAGTGGATGAATTTTTCATTCTTCTTCTCGTTCTACGAGAAGGAAGTAAAGATTTTAGACAAGCGAAGAGAAAGAGTTACTGGCAAGGCAATTAAGTATTTTGAATAAGATTTTAGATGGTGAATAAGTTTGAATAATTATAAATTTCTTATTGTTTTACAGCATTCGTCATTATCATCATCATCCCACTAATAACGAGGATGAGGTGGTAAATGATGTCTTTGAAATATTTGATTTCATCCTTGTCTTCAAGGCAGAGGCTACTACTATCTTCAAAATGCAATGCATCAGATGATGAAATGGAGACAGAAAAACATTTAAATAAATAATCTACATTTTACCTGAAATTTCAGAACTCAGATGTAAGATACCATTTTCTTAATAAATCATTTGTTTTGATTCAAATGGCAGGCCCCAGAGTGAGTGGATGTGGTCGATATTTCATCAGAAAAGAACTGAGAATGAAATTTATAGATAAAACTGTTTAAATTATATCCCATTCTGATTCAGTTAACCTTCAAAGTAATGACCATTAAGCTTGAACTTGAAAACAAGTTTTTTCATCCTTTAAGCATTACCTGTTCAACGACTCCAAATGTATGGAATGCGCAATAGTATTCTTTATAAACTTAATATCATTCTTGGAAATGAGGAAGAACACAACCTAATTCAAGACGACAATTAATGAAGAAAATGTCATAGGTAATTTGCTAAAAGTGTATGGTAGAGTAGAAGTTAAATAAACACATCCCTGCGAAGGATAAATAAAAAAGTTTCTACTTCTCTAAACCCGTCCACCAAGACCGGTTTGCCTTTTAAATGACCGTTTTAATAAGTCCTCCCAACTAGTTATTAAAAGTCATAATTTTCATCTCAAAAACAAGGTATCCCTAACTTCACATACACTTGCTTTCAAAAATTAAGTAAATATAACGTCACCATAACATTATTCAGCCATGCTTGAATATGTTTGGTATCTTCCTAACCCTCAAGAGGTTTAACACGAGAGTCAACCCCTCATAATTTAATTTTCACTGAATGCTCAAGAAGGTGAAGATCTATCTATAATCATAAATTTATTCACTATATTCAATTATAAATTGTTACAATATTCCTAGATTTTCTAATAAAGTTTGCTTCGTGTATGATTTCATATAAAAAGGACGAGGAGGCAACTGGTTAAAAAACCTTGTGTTTTTGAAAAGAGATGAAAAAATAGATTTTAAATGATCTCTAGTTATTGTAGATTATAAAGAAAGTATTATAGTATTCAAAGTCGGCAGATGGCCTAGTGGTAAGAGCGTGGGCTCTTCATCCTGATTAAAAGGGGTTCGTAATTGTGACTATCCTTACCATCTAGTTATGGAAGTGACAACTAAAAAAAGTTACTTCATTAAATTTTATTAAAAATTCAATATCTAAACATATAAGTTTTAGTTTAGTCACTTTGACAAAAAATTTTGCCTATAAATCTATCATCTCAAAAAACGATTTTTAATTGTCGCCAAAAGTCGTAATAATTTTGAATGTTAGAAAGGTTGAGAATAGTTTTTTTAGTGATTTTGTTATCAATGAATGTATTGTCATTTTGAAACTTTCAATAAATTCACAAATTTAGTACCCTCGAATAAATTTCTTCTTTGTTTTTACTAAATTGCAGGAGCCAATAAAGTTAAAATGTTTCAATTTTAAAAATACCTTTTTATACATTGATTATAAATTCTGAACAAATTAATAAACCTTGTTCTTTTTGTATCATATTTTGATCAACATATTTACTGATCTTATGGAATCATTATAAAAATCTCTCTCAGGTCTAGGAGCTTATTTTTGAATTGATCAAAAGTCAGATATTGTTTATTCGACAGTGATAAGTAAACTTTGACTGATAAACTAACAAATAAATTAAGCAACTGATCTACTATTGCTAAAAAATTACTTCTACTGTTAGAATAAGCCTGTATCCTCGAATTGAAGGATTTTTAGAGCATACTTCTGAATTGATGGAAAAGGAATGCCTTCCTGTAATATTGAGAGTAAAAAATTGTAAAGGCAACGTAGAATAAAGTTGACAAGGATGAAATTAACTTGGGCGCGATATAGTTACCATCAATAAAAAAGAAACCACTTACTAACTCATTTAATGCCAAAAGATATAACCTTTATCTAACTTATAACATATATTACCCTTTTAATTATGTTAAATGGCATGGCAAGGACAATTAGAGACTTCCTATAATGTTTAAAATTTTTCTCCATCCAATCATATTTGCAAGAAAGAGAAATTGAATAAAGATAAAATAGTCGACACAAAAACTGTTATCAACTTAAGGAAAATGAATAGTGAATTATAAAATATTAAGCTGTCAAAGAGTTCAGAAAAGCGCAAATGTCCATTTGAATCTTCGCGAATGGCACCAATAAGCAGAGGGAGAAAGTCCTGTTTAAAATCGTTCTAGTTGACTTCTATAGAAGGTACGCAATTGTGTTAGCAATTTAGCATACCTCAGCACTGATTAGGGAAACAAAATTTCCATTGGGACTGCAGGAAACACTCACGACATCTTCAACGTTAACCACTTGGGGCGGGTCATTCCATTCTTCACTGTCTAAAATCTTCACTTGGCTCTTCCCACAAACAAACACTTTTTTCGCCCTTCTACTGAAACATAAGCATTTTGCTTCTTCTGCTTTGAAAAGTTTTTGGTAGTCCGCAATCTAAAAGGGTAGACATTGTTACAATACAAATTATTCTAACATTATCTAGCTTCTATATCAGTGTTTCCCAAACGTTTCCTACTCAACGCCCCAAGACAACATTTTTCGAAAGAAACGCCCACTTAAAGATAACATTATTTCAAAGAAGCGCCATTTGCTTGTAAATTTCAGGGTAAAAAATGCATAGACTTTAATGTCACCATTAAGTGCGGTGTTTATCTTCCAACTTTAAATGTTCGATTTGTTATTTATTACTGAAATTATCTCTGATATTTATTTCATTTACTTACAATTTTATTTACAGCAAGAGAACGTTAACTTTTTTTGATATCGGAAATTTATTGCTACTTATATAAACTATTTTCCAAAATATAACAAAACTTTTATCCAAGCAAGTTGAAAACTTTATTAATTTTTGACCACTCTGGTCTTCTTTAGATAAATAAACGAATTGTTAAATGAACACGAGAAAATAAGACCAGAGTGGCAGAAAATTAATAAAGTTTTCAACTTGTTTGAATAAAAGTTTTACTTTTTTTCCTATCTTATCCTTCAAATTTTATTCAAAACGTCTCAGCAACCTTTCTTTATCATATAAATTATTCAAAATGCTTATTTGATTCAAACAAGAAAAAAAAAGTATGCATAATACTTGGTTAATCGTTACTTTGAATTTCAAAGCGCGTCTTCGACTTTGGCAACCTCTGCTCTAGACTCTAGACCAGAGAAGGATAAAAGGATAATGACTAAATATAGACCCGCAAGCTGCATTCAGCCTGCATACATTTGTTTTACTGTTAGCTTGTCTGATATTTCCCTTTAATGTACTGCCATTTTATATTATGTAAACAGTCAAAAAGTGTCAAAAATGTTATACATTCACAAGCAGTGCTTATTATTTAGCATTCATGCATAAAGTATAAAAATCGAGCATAAAAATTTTACTCGGAGTAAATTGGCGCGCGATGTGATTCAAGTTTGGCCAGACCTCATCTAGACCACTGCTTGCCTATTTGTATCATGCCCAGGGATGCGTAGTCGAAAATTTGCGACTCCGACTCCGGTATACATAGAAAGTCCGACTCCGATTCGATTCGGCATGCATAAAATCAAAATAAGTACGTACCCATACATAACATGGCTATATAAAGCCGCGCACGCTCTCCTTATCATCAGTCTTTTGATTTTTGCTTTCATCGTTATCATTTTCTTCACTCTCGAAGTATATCGTCTACAAATTTGTACAAATTATTTTTTATCAAAATACGTTCATCACGTTTAAGATTGATCGCTGGAGAAAGATTTTTCAAGGTTATTTCACAAATTCAGTTTTGCAAAATCATGATGTTTACTAAGTATTACATACCATGTTTCATATTGCGTTTTGACAAATGTCAAATTCTACATGAGGCATCAGTTAAGTTTTTGTTATTTTTGTATTGATAACCAGCAGTTTATCATTGAAAAAACTCTGAAAAAAGTTATCCTAATTTTTTTTGAAATTGGAGCTGGAGTAGTAATAATTATTAAAGTTCGTTTTTTTCATTTTAAGTTCGTCCTATCTCATTTTAAGTTCGTCCTTTTTCACTTTAAGTTCGTCTTTTTTCATTTTAAGTTCGTCTTTTTTCATTTTAAGTTCGTCCTATCTAATTTTAAGTTGGTCATTTTTATTTTTATTTTTTAAATTTTTTCTATAAACTCAAAAATTTTGTCAGCAAGAAGTTTTTATTTTCTAATTCCTAATCGAAAAAAATTATCATAATCAGTATAAAAAGTTTTCTACACAGTCTTTTTCAAAATGGTTTTAATAAAAGTTGATAAAATCATACTTTAAATATTGAAAAGTTTATAAAAAAATATTTTTCAAGTTTTAAAATTAAAACTAGAATGAAAAAAAAATATGTGTCTTTTTTAATTTTTTTTGTAATTTATCTTTCAGATTTAACTTATTTGTTATCGTTATATTAATAAAACAGTGAAATTTATAGTTAATCCTTAATGTGTTTGAACTTTTTTTCAAAAAAAAATAAAAAAAATATATTCAAAATAAGCCTATTCAAAAACAAGTTACAAACTTTTGAAAGAATACAAAATTCAGTAAAAAAAATAATTTAACAGTTAAAATTAAAAGGAAATATTTTTAGTAAAAAAGAATAACTTTATTGTGGGTAAAAATAGTAATCATGAATAAATATTTGGACTATATAACTGTCCAGTTGAAGCTATATTGATGTTGTTTAGCATATGTCTATAATAATTTGTACAGTCAAACGTAGAAATAGAATCAACACCTTCTCCGATTGTAGGTGAAAAAGACATACTTAGTGTTGTGGAATTCAATATATTTCTAACTTTAATTTTTGAAAAAAGATTTTCGCACGGATTCAACATGAAGGAATAAGGAGAACGGAACTATAATTGATATTTTTCATTCTGTTGTATCCAAGCATCACTTTTTATTAGGGGCGTGAGTAGGGTTGGTTAGATGCTGGATTCGATAACTCAAGGTCTTGAGTTCGACCCACCATCAAGCCTGCTTTCCTCATAGTTCTATACAAGCGGCGCAACTGTGCCTTCTCAATGAAAACACCCTATGGTACCTTTACCTTTACCTTACTTTTTATTGAATTATCAAGATTAAGTTTTCCAAACAAATTTTCAATGAAATTTAAAACTTTTTACCGTTGCAAGTACCATCTTCGATGATTTCATGATAAATCACTTTAAAGCAGTTCACTGCTAACACAAGAGAAACATTCTTTCCTCTGTTAGTAAGAATAATTACACTCGCTCTTCTTCCTCTTTTTGAACGAGCGTGAGAACGTCTCAGGTGAAAGTTTAAGCTCTTTCAACAATAAAAATTAAAGATTCTTGCTAGCTAGAAGCAAAATTTTGAAACTCTTGTGCATACAATTTTCTTTTAAGCACATCTTCTTTATTTACTGCCTCAATTTGCTTGTTTGGGTGTAATTTTCAATGTATTGACCAAATAATTGTGAAGAATACTTTGAGCAATTTTAATGGAAAACTTTTCTTCAAACTTTTTACTCATTTCTTCCTAAGTTAACATTGAAGTGCTTTCAATGAGGCTTTCTAAAAAACGTAGTCTTTCAGGCTTGAGAAGCTTTTTTTATGTCCACCGTGTTGCTTACGTAAACTTGATTCGTCGTCTTTTTAATCTGATGCCTTTGAACAATAGATCTTGCTGTAGAATACTTAATTCCCTGTATTTCTGAAGCTCTTTTAATTGAGGAAAATTCCGTGGAAAGAAGTTTGAACAGTTCTACTTTTTTTCACATCATATTTTATCATACATTATGAAAAATTTAACTAGAAAGAAAAATGAGTAATCCAAATGACAAACGTATCAATGACAAAGGAGCAAGCAAAAAAGAAAATGGATAGCAGAAGTTTCCTTTATATACCCTTTTTTAGAGGACCGAATCGGATACATCACATCTGGAACAAAAAATCATCAATTTGGATAATTTTGTGCGAGTTTCGTAATTTTGAACTATAATTGACAGAAAACTACAAAATTGGATAGTATAATTTTTGAATCTTTTTAAAATTTGTATCCTGTTCTTTAAATGGGCTTGACTTTGAAAACAAAAATAAACCGCAAAATTCATAATTTTATTTATAAAACGCACAAATAAGTTAAATATGAAAGATAAATTGCAAAAATTATGACTACATTTAAGTTTAGAACTGATTTTAATAAATATTTTAAAAAATATGAAAAAAAGACAAAATTTTTTTTCATTTGAGTTTTAATTTGAAAACTTGAACAAATTTTTTTATAAACTTTTCGTATTTAAAGTATGATTTTAGCAACTTACATTTTGAAAAAGACTGCGTAGAATACTTTTAATACTTACTATGATAATTTTTTTCGATTCGGAATTAGAAGATAAAAAACTTGTTGCTGGCAAAATTTTAGAGTTTAGAGAAAAAATTTAAAGCAAAATCAAAATAAAAAGATCAACTTAAAATGAAATAGGACGAACTTAAAATGAAAAAAGACGAACTTAAAATGAAAAAAGACGAACTTAAAATGAAAAAGGAAGAACTTAAAATGAAAAAAGACGAATTTAAAATGAAAAAGGACGAACTTAAAGTGTAAAAAGACGAAATTAAAGTAAAAAAAGACGAACTTAAATTGAAAAAAGATGAACTTAAATTGAAAAAAGACGAACTTAAAATGAAAAAGGACCAACTTAAAGTGAAAATGCTATACTGGATCTGTATAATATTTTATATATTGAAGGTCAAACAGAAAGAGGGAGCATAGCGATTAAGCCGCACCTCTTCTGAGCTAAAAGTACTGGATGCGCTACCGAATTCTTAAACATGCCTTTTTTAGTTGTGATATTCTTGCATGAAAATTAATTGTTTTCAATTAACTAGTTTAACTATTTTTTATTTCTCTAAATGGAAAGTTAGTGTCCAATTTTTAAGAAAATTTAAAAAAAATGTAAAAATTAAAAAAATACTTTTTTTGTTGCAAAATTTAAACTTTTTCATTCTTTTTTATTTCTCTAAATGGAAAATTGTTTTCCCATAATTTTTTAATTATAATTGTGTATCAATGAAAGCAAGCTTTTGCAAATTAAGCAGTTCTAGCTTTAGGTATAAAAAAAGATGGTCTTAAAACCAATTCATTAAAATATTATGAAAGAGTGGGTGTGCGAAATTTAAAGACATATTATAGTGAGTAACTTACAATATTCTCCGTATTTTGCACTTTAGAAGATATGAACGTGAGAAATCCTGTTTCATGAAGCAAGAGAATCGTATCACCAGTGACCCAGGTTATGTCGAGTATTTTTCCGAATTTGGCGGGCAAATTTATTTCTTCTTGCACAAGGGTTGACGGATTCACTAGTAGAATGCTTTGGGAGTTTATGATGCACGCAACCTTAATAGTGGGTGAAAGGAATATCACCTATATATATAAGTCACTATATATATAGGAAGGGGATTGAGAAGGTGCAATTTGGTGATCGTAGTCCATGATTTAATCTCACTGTTTTTGTATTTCGCATATCAATTATTTTAATTCTTAGCGGCTCCATCAGGCCTTTTGAAAAATCCGAATTTTGATGTAATTGTTTATTGTTTATTACATAAGTGTCTGAGCCAATCTGCACCATCGGAAAGGTTTTTTTTATTACACTTTATAATTTGTTATTTTTTTTATGCATTTTTTCTTGAATAAATCTTTCTTTCTTTCAATTATTTTAAATAAATTATAATAAAATTGCTACAATCTTTTACTTCCTTCAAAGTGAAGCATTATATTTCAAACTACAAGAAATACTAGATTCGTAGTTAAACTTATTTTTTTCTTTGAAATCAAATATTAAATATCTGTTTCCAGCAAGATAGCATTTGAATAAAAAAGGTTTCTAATAAAATATTTTTAAAACATTATTTGGACAGTTTTAATTTTATTTACGAAGAGAAGGTATAACTGGCGATTATGAAAACAATTTTTCTCTATTCCGTTTCTAAAAATTAGCAGCTCTCAAATTTACACTTTTTAAGATAAAAAGAAAATCTTTTTATGTGATTGAGTTTTAGAAGTTTACTGTAGGGAAATTGAAATTTTTATTATTTACAAGACACTGATTAAAGATAGAATTACTTTGTTTAAGTTAATTTCATTAAATTATTTTTAATTTAATTTTTTTATTTCCGATCAAAAAAAGTGGTTCCTAAAATTAATTCAACTATGAACTAAAAGAGTGGAAATTCATTCTTTTTTAAAGCTTATGTAAAAATATCGGCTTTAGTAGAAAAAAATTTTACGCTTATAACTTTGAATGGGCTTTTCAAAAATTTGGAATTGTGTTGCCACTAAAAGATATTTACTGTATAAAATTATTCAAACGGAATAACTATACTTAGAGAGTAATATTTGCTAAGAAACGAATAATAACTATACTAACTAATTAGTTAAGTAATTAACAAGCAAACTATTAACTAATTAAGTTAATTGAACAGTTTTTTTTAGAAAAAATAACATACAAGTATGAGAAAAGCCAACGTTAAGTAATCTGTGAATGATGATAAACTGTATTAAAAAATCTGAATCGAAAGCAAAATATATAGCAATTTTTGAAAGCTATAGTATCATAGGCAAACCCAGCTGATTGAAGTTGCACACCAAAGAAGATAAAATTAATTAAGATAGATGTAGATGTAAAACAAGCAAGGACAATAACGAAATAAATATGAATGCTATGTAAATTTGTTATATATGTATAAACAGAATGTCGTTGAAAAGTCATGAATAAAAGTCAAAATGGTATATGTATAGGGAGAAAAGTCAAGCAAACTCTTTGAACAATAAATTTTCAACCACTCTCCTGATCTTCAGATCAAATAGACCGTTACGAGAAAGGAAAACCAGGAACAGAGGATAAAAGAATTTGTCTGTTTAAAAGTTCCAATGTATTATATAAGCCATTAAGGTGCATATAACAGCTAATATAATAAGCTATATATTTGACAAATACATTAAGGTTATTAATTTACAGCCATTTTTCAATTATAAAATTCCACGAGTTTGAAGGGATACAGAGGGATTTAGAATTAGTCTTTCTTTTCAATTCAAACTTGAACTATCTCCTCTTTCAATGATATGATAGGATAAGATTGCGTGTGTTTGACTTACGTGCATTTTGCAACTTTTCTTCTGGAAGAGGAATTCGTGGTTTGAGCTGGCTTTGCCCATCACACCACTGTACTCCGTCTTCGTAAACTCTCTGCCTTCATCTCCACTACACAGTATTTCGTCATCACTCACTATGCACATATTAGTGAACAGACAAAGTCCGTACAGCCAATTAGAAGGCGATTCACTTGTGTACAAATGAATTTTCCTACAAAGAATAAAAAATACCCATGAAAGCAATTGCAATTGAAAAATGATAAAATTCGTTAAAAGCCGACAACATTGAGTGATTCGATATAAAAGCATCTTAAAATCGAGAAATCTTCTTCTTCATTTAAACAATGTGTTGGGATCGAAAGGAAACAAAAATCGATACTTATTGGTTTTATCTCCTTCTAACCACCAATTAAAATTAGCTTCTATTTAAATATATATACGAAAATATACCTTAAATCTGTAACACAAAATTTATTGTGAATAATACAGGAACATTTTTTTGTGAGTTTAAAATTTTTTTATCAAAAAAAATTCTTCTACAACTAATTAATTTCATTGACGAATTAACCAACTAACAAACCAAATATATGCATAAATAACTTACTAATTAACTGAATAACTGTCCAAGGCCTAACTAACAAAACGAATCAACTATTTAATCAACTAACTAGTTATTTGAAAATCGAACTTAAAGGTATGATTAGTTAGTCAGTTGGTTGGTCAGTTAGTTGGCCAGTTATTTAATTAATTATTCAGTTGGTTAGTTAAGGAGTTAGTTAGTTAGTTTCGAACGAATTCGTTAATTTTTTCCGCTAACATGATCATCTTTATCATACTACCAAAGTTAACGACAAAATTCAAGAGTGGGGGGGGGGGGTGTTAACCAATAAGTACTCATAAGTTTAAGTTTTAAATTCAAATAATTTGTCAATATTCATTAATATGACAAAATTGAGTAAAAATGAATAATGTTTTTTCTTATTAAAATTAAATGGAAAGAATTGCCCTCGTATATTTAAAACAACTAAATATATAAAGTTGGGGTGAGCAGACTTAATGTTAGTGAGAGCACTTCATCAGTTTTCTAATATTCTTAAGAACCCCCCCCCCCCCCCCCCCCCTACTTTAATATATTACCAAAATTATTTTAAATACTTTTATAATGGTGAATAAATTTGACTAATAAGAGCGGCCCATGGCATATAATAATCATGGCAAATAGATAGACATTTGGCAGACGGGGATATCTGGCCGAACCATCATTTTACCAAACAGACATTTGGCCGAACAAAAATTATACCAAATAGACATTTTTCGAAATACGTCAATTTATAATGATGTATTATTATCTAACATCACATTTAATTAATTGAATCATACCACAAGTATACGATATTAAATACAAGACTGATGTCTATCATCGAGAAATATAGTGAGCATATTTTGGAAAAAAAGTAGTTTATTTCTATCATAATCAAAAAATATGAATGTTAGTGTGCGCATCTTTTTTATCGCATTTTTTTAGTTTTATTGTTTTAACATTAAAACAACATTTTTTATTCGTTACAGAAGTTTGGAAATATTCTAGACAGTATTCACATTTTTGTAGAAATATTCGTTCACTAATTTCTGTTCGGCAAAATATGTGTTCCGCCAAATGTCTCTCGGCTGATGGTCTATCGGCCAAATGTCCGAGGGGCGTAGCAATATATACCTCAAGGAACGCTTCATGTCAAATATAAATAACTTAATCATTAAATTTGCAAACTGCATAAAATTTGTGTAGAGTTGAGATTAGCCAATTCTCTTAGCATTCGCAAATCGCTTTTTCTTTGCAAATGTTTCAATTGCTTTGATTAACATTCTACGAACTATTTCCTTTATAATATTCGGATAGGTTTAAATTGGAATACAAGTAACATCAGAGTGTTGTAGTCAAATCAACTTCTTCAAGTTATTTTTAATTTTTAAATTACTTTTTTCGCGTGGAAATGATGTTAAAGATAATCTTTAAAGAAAATAAGATTTTATCGTCCATTTTCATTAAAAGAGTCATTTTAAGTTCTTCTAGCTGCCTAGTGAATTTTTTAATACCCTACTTTTTTATGCAAAATAAAGAAGATATCCGCGCTACCCAAATATTAGGTTATTCCTTAGAGAAGTAATTTCGATTTTGGAAAAAATTTATTATATTCATGGATGCGTTGGGTCATGTTTTCATCTTCACTTATGAGAGATTTCAGTTTTATTTGGATCTTTTAGATGGGCAAAGACTATTCTTTGTGTTCATAAGAGATATCATGGTGAAAATGAAGTCTCACCTTTCATCAAGAAAACACTACATCGAATCTTTACGGTTATCATCACCTTAGAATAGGACACATTGACAATTAGCAGTTTTATAATATAACATAACAAATATTTTATTAAGCAAAATAAGGTAATTATAACCTAGAAAATATTGGTCTATAATTACAACTTCTTTATGAACACAAATCAGTGGCGTAAACAGGACGGAGCCTATGGAGCTGTATCCTTCCATTTTCAAAAGGTGCCCCCCTTCTGCCATTTTTATTCTCTTAAAAATTTACAGCCTTTATAAATCTACCTGCTAAGCTCTGAAGTGTTGACATTTTTTGCGAAAATCCCACTTGACTTGCCCCCTTGTGTCACCCCATGTTTATATTTTTGGCTACGCCATTGACATAAATACCAAGATCTTCAATTAATAAACAGCATAAATACAAACTTAAAATGAGTCTAGTGCAAATCTTTTTTTAAAAGCATTCAAGATTGGTGAGGAGGCAACATATACTGGAAGCTTGTTCCAATCTTTTATAAAGATTTTAGCAAAGTAAGTTCCTCTAAAGTTACCATAAAATGAGTCTAACTCAAGTTTAAGAGACTTGAATCGGGATACACGCAATACTTCTTCAACATCCATATTTTCATATAGTATATATTGTAAACCTGTCTTTTTTTCTGTAGAGTAACGAAGGAAGATTCAGTTTCTTAGCTCAATCTTCATGCGTCAAATCGTGAATCGCAATAATTTTTTTAGTAAATCTTCTTTGACTCTTTTGTATTTTTTTGTCCAGTATGTGGTTTGGCGCGTATATGATATTAATATTATAATTTGATTTTGTGTTAATAATTTGCTAACAGTTTTCTTATATCTTTATTTTTTCCCTTGCTCATTGAAGTCATTTTATCAAGGAAACCGCATTTAATCTATCTAAAAAAATTAGCCTACTTTTTACTTCTTGAACCCTTACCACAATAAAAGGGATAGTTATGTTCACTTAAATCAGAGGCGCATCCATGGTATTCCTACTTTTTAAGATAGATAATAATTGACTTATATGCTTGTTTGCATTTATGTCTTATGTATGCCTGTATTGGTATACAAAATCTAATCTTTCCAAAAACTTTTTGTTGTTTAGAAAGTTAATAATTTTTTTAGTTAAGATAATAAAATTAGGCTTAATTAATATGAGAACAGAATTCACTAACGTGGTTAATAAATATATTCTTCTATGCTGTACAATGTAAGGACATGGGAAAATTTAATATTTTAACCAAACTTTTAGTTATAGTCTAATTTGGTATCCTAAAGCATAAAAAGGCAAGTTATGTTTAACTATGATCAAGAGAGCTTTACTCATGCATTCTAGCAGAAGAACTTCTTGTACCAACGCCAAACATCTCATCTAAACAACCTCCTTCAGGCCAAGAACAAAGAAGATTGCTCTTGATAAAAGTAAAAAATAAAATCTTACTGATCCTTGTCGTAATCGTAAAGGAAGAGAGAATCGTTTAAGTTGAAGATCAATTTATTGCAGTTATCCTTCCAACAAAGAAAGGACACGCGCTCTCTAAAATAAATGAATGAAATTGAAAGGTAAAACCGAAATGAAGTTGTTTTGGCCAATAAATTCTTAATTTTATACAACGTTTAGATCATCTTTATGCTTTTATCTCTTCTTCTTCTTCTATGTCTTCTCCTATTCTCACTTTTTTTGTGGCATTGGTGATCTTGGACAGTGTTCTTCATCTATTTTGTCCTATAATTCATGCCCTGTTAAACTTTTAGACTTTGAACAGGTGAGGGCTGTATCAAGGGATCGTGGCGCTCCAGGGCAAAGGTCCTGAATGGAGCCCGTCACCCCTTACTCTTTCTTTTCTCACTCATCCCCACCCCATTCTGCCTTAAAAAGTGATTTAGAAAAAAAATGCTCACATTTTAATTAAGCCACATAATTCAGATATATACTGACTGAGTGGAAGACAGTCTGTCTCCATTAGATGTTCATTTTTTGTGTTTTAGCAGCAGCAAAATTATCGATGACTTTGTCAAAATCAATACAATGGAGAACTTCTTTCTCAATGCTCATAAGAGCCAGACTTTGGAGGACTTAATAAATTTTAGCTTGCTGAATGACCTTTCACAGGCAATTGTCAGTATGATCCTCAGAGCCACTTGTAGATTCGGACAGAGTCCTGAGTTCGAGGACAGGAAAGCAAGTAACTCCATAGCGTTTGTCGGTTTTTCCTTCCGAGGTTTCAAAAACATTTGAATGTCCTCAATTTCCATCTCAAGTTCTGCTGCGTTTACGTCAGTGGCAATGAAATGGCGCCCCCTAGGTGTGGCGGCCCGGGGCAATTCGTTTCAAGCAAATGTAGTGTTGCTTAAAATGTGTGTGAAGAATTATCAGATTCTAATCAATAATAATTTTACAAAACATTATTATATATCAGTAATAGTTTTAATTAACACACTTTATTGTAGAAACAAACAAAAAAAACAAATTGAGTAGAAAAATAACTAAAAATGCTAAAACGCGACAAATTTAATGTGTTATGTTATAGCTGGTTCCTCGTAAAAAATCTTTAGTAGATATATCATTATTGTTATGCTTATTAATCAAGCTTTTGAGTCTATCCTTGATTCCCTTCGTCTTTCTTTTGACAGGTACTTGCTTTCCACTGATATACGCATTTATATTGCTTCTCTGTTCTCTTTTTTAATTCCTTCAAGAAAGCACCATATAGTTGGATGAGTAATGTCAAACATTCCATGAATAACACGATGCCATCCCTCTAGCTTGTTATTTTTCTTTATTGTATCATTTTGTTTTCTTTCCCGAACCTTCCACAAATCGATGGGAAATAAGAGTATTCTTCTGGTATCCGGACATTTGGCCGAAAGACAATTGGCCGACAGACATTTGGCCGATAGACATCTGACCGAATGGACATTTAGCCGAAGTATATTTCGCCGAACAGACATTTCACCGAACGGACATTTGACAGAGCAGACAATTGACCGAACAGAACAGAAGAGACAATTGATCTTTCGGCCAAATGCCCGGACACGGTAAAGATGCGTATGTTATCTTATGCTATTTATAACACAATTTTGTATATACTTACGTGCCACAAATGAAATGTATTCCTCATCAGAGCACAAGTTTTACGCTTATAACTCACTTATGGTAAGCTTATGTTCACTCAGGACTAATTTGCTAAATTTTTGTATGGTTATATATAAGGGTCTAACTAATTACTGACCAACAATCTTCTATTTTATGGTTGGATTTGAAAATATGCTATACTATAATATACTATACTACATCGACTCTAAGACTAACAATATTCTAACTATACTGCTAACACTAACGTTAAAACTAACAATATTTTAACTATACTAACACCAACCCTAAGACTAACAATATTCTAACTATTTCTAATGTTTATTCTAAAATCTATTCTAAATGTTTATTCGATCAAATGTCCGTTCGGTCAAATGTCTGTTCGGTCAAATGTCCGTTTGGTGAAATGTCGGTTCGGTCAAATGTCTGTTCGGCCAAATGTACGTCGGCTAAATGTCCATTCGGTCAGATGTCTGTCGGCTAAATGTCTTTCGGCCAAATGCCTGGACACGATTGGACACGATTCTTCTTTTTCTTTTTTGTCGTTTACCAATGTATGAGTCTTTATAATACTCATTCAATATTTGTATTTTCCATCCAATTGTAGACGTTCGAGGCCATCTTTCAGCTCTTCAAATGCATCTTTCACTTAATCTGGATCTAGAAATGCAAAAGCAGCCAACATCTTGCAATAAAAACGGCAGTTGGCATCAGATAATAGATATATTGATACTTGGTAATCCAGTGATTTGTATTTTTCTAAATATTGACTATGATAGGTGAAAGAAAAATCCATTTAGGTTTGCATCAGGAAACACTGTCATGAATGCATTAATAACAGACCTTTCGAAGTCTACGGTTACGTTTACAGGATCACAGTTTGAGCGCTTGTCTTTCAAAATCTGAAAAGTTCGTTCATATGTTGACTGAGTTTTATCTGGCATCATAACATAAACTCATCGAAAGAGAAAAAAGATCTAGGAACAACAAATAAATTCTAGGAACAACTTTGAAAGTGCCATCACACATACATATTTTTGAATTGTCAAGTTGATCGAGCATACGCTGACTTGCGTTAAGGATTATTCGCTTGGAATCACTTGTTACATCACTCAATAAAATGGGTTCTGTATTTTTGTTTATGGTAACGGTTTTAAATTCTTCTGGAATTTGTCATTCGCTAATTGATATAAGTTCAGTGAAAGGGTCTTCAACCTTACGTCTGCGTTGAATAAGTTTTTGGAGCGCCCTTTTTAGGGACGTTAGCCATTGCTTCGTCGTCCAGCTCTTGTACTATTAACTCTTCGTGGTGGTGCACTACATTTTGAAGCTTGTTCATTTATTTTGCTTAAAGCAACTCTAACACTTTGGTCCTGCGGAATCTGGGGCATGATTATGTTCGTGTCCACTGTTTACTTCACACTTTCCTTTGAAGTTCAGTACAGTTTTCAATATTTCCCTACTACAACCCTTCATTTCACATCTCCACTTCTGGTGACTTTTGTTCGTTGTATTTTTTTCGGTACAAAAATCCATCGTAGCTGAGCAAATCTTTTCCTTTCTGCGACTTACTTGATAATTTCCATGATGATGGCTGGAATATAACTAATTTACTTATTCTTAAAAAAGAAAAAAATTTAATGAAAACTGAAGGCTACATTTTAAAGTCTAATCAAGGCTACATTTTCAATGCTAAACAAGGCTACATTTTCTTGAACTAGCTATTTTGATTAACAGCTCTTTTTGTTACAGCTTAAATGCACTGCTAGCTCTTTTTTTTTATCATAAAAGCGGTTTCGTTAGTAGCTATTATGGAACTAGCCATTTTGTCGCACTAACTCAAATGTTTTAGCTCTTTTGGGCCTAGCTCATTTAGGCCTAGCTATAATGTAGTAGATCCCATCTATCCAGCTATGGAAGATAATTCTTTCCTAGAATGCCACACCGACAATTAAAAAAACTTAATGAACAAACCACATTTTCTTTTGAAAATTGATAAATAACTGCATTTCATTCTATTATTTCATGTTTTTATACTCATTTTGACTTCCTCTATTAATTGGCACTTACTGAACAAATCATATTACTGCATAAAATTGATTGACTTTTTTTAAATTGATTGAAAGATGTATAATTTCCAATATTTTTACGGCAGAAAATAATGTAATAAAACTCAAATCCGGAGCTACAGTGGTTGTATATTTGTCCAATATAATGAGCTTGTTTAGGATGCCTCACATCATGAAGACTTTCTTGTATTTGCTTAATTAAATGATTTATTGCGTTCTACCACAATGCTGATTTGGTCGATACATTTTGAAATATCTTTGTTTTCTCATTCCGTTATTTGTAATACAAAAACCTACTTTTTTCAAAGTAAAGCACAAATGCTACAAAAGAACTTCATAACCGAGCTCACATGTCAAAGCTCACATGATAAATTTGAGTTTATCTAAGGAATAAATAATAAATTACAGGGAAAAAACATAAATATAGTTTCAGCTAAAGAAAAATTTCCACTTTTACATCGAAGCTTCTTTTTCACAATTTTTTTCTAAAGATTATCGAAAGTATTTTATTTATTTCTTGCGCCCTTTCTTGTCTTTTTTAAAAACTAACTTAGGACCCAATTATGCATGAATTGATAATAATCAACAACGTAAAATTAATTCAAAAATAATTTTTCTTAATTTATATAATAAGAATGAAAATTTTGATTAAAAAAATTAGCTGTAATAAATACTGTTTTAGAAAAGTGAGATCTTTGAATTCTTTTGTTATGGTGTTAAAGAGAACGAGAAGAGATTTTCCGTGAAAACTCAAAGCCAGAACTTCTCCACTTTTATTCCATGAGATGTGAGTGCAAACGCTGTTTCGAAAAAAATATAAAAAGTATAATGAAGAACAAAAGCTCTTTGAAAGAAAAATGTACAGCCATATCGTTCAAATAATATGCTATATGTCTTATTTCAATCAAATTTGTATGGGATTAAAATAGTTGGGAAAAATGAAGCCTAAAATTTTTACTTGTAGAATAAGCAGTAAATAAAGGAAGAAAGGCTTCTAGAAAAAGGAATTAGAAAACAAATATATGCAATAAATTCGTATATATAGTCGGACAACTGATTGCAAAAATTTTTCCTATGAAACGCCTGCCTGACTTTAAATATTTGGTTACTTCTCATTTAGTTACAATCTAAACTTTTCAATAGTGATATAATGCTAAAAAATAGTTGACATGGCGCCATGAATCATTGAAAATACAAATTGATCCTCATGCACAGAAATCTCTAATAATAATTTATAGCGCACTTCGAAATAATTGTATCCCTATTTTTAGGATATCGTAAACACAGCAGCACTCACGCTAAAATAAACTTCCACGAATGCTCGCAGCGATCCACAGAAACACAATATCAAAACATAGAGTAACTTTTGTTCTAGCTGTAATGATTATTGCCCCTGGAACAGAGAACGCATGCATATATGTCCTATGGATCATGAATGAAATTGACGGGAAAGAAAGCCAACCCCATTGCTGCCTATCGATTTGGGGAGTAAGAGATTTGGGGGGAATTCACTTTTGTGGTCAAAGTTGTAAGTAGCAATTTGTAGGTAATTTGGGAGAAGGAAAATAAATTTTACAATTTAATAAATTCCATAATTTTTTTGCATATTTTTTTTTAGAATTTTCTGGGAGACTAATATTTTAAAAAAGTGAAATTTAATTTTAATTAATAATGTTTTAATTAGAGCTAAAATTATTTAATTATCATATAAAATATACAGGTTTTTTTATATGGTTGATAAAAAATTTTGCCCCATTTTTCAAATTTTTGCCCAGAAAAATTTAGGCTCTAAAAAAACTGTACATTATAATCAATGTATCTATAAGTAAAAAAATGAATATAACTTCTTGAATGAAAATGTGAAAATTGTACCTTGTTCGTGTTGGGTTTTACAGATACTAATTCTAGTTTCTGAAATAACTGACTGCATTGAATTTGCAATTTCAAGAAAAAATAAAACTATAGCAGCTACACAAAGTTTCTCCAAAGTAAAAGCACACATCTATACATCTTTTTTAAAGTAAAAAATTGATCGCATCTACCACTTTGAATGCAATTTTGACTGCAAAAATGATATAACACATGACTAAAATGCATAACTCTTATGTATAAGGGCGTACGTATAAAAATATTTTATAACTCCGAAATTTGAACAATCTTATAGTTTTGTTTTTTTCAAACTCTTCTTTCTAAGGAAAACTATAGTTACCCATCATAAATATAAATTATAAATTATTTTTTCAAAAATCTAAGACAACTTTTTTTTCAAAGACTTGAAAGGCTTTACTACATATTTAACAAAATTTAACAAAGAATATAATTCAAAAGGAAAATGCATTGAAAATTTAAATAATTATAAAAATTAATATAAAATGTTATATTAAAATGAAGAATATATTGGGTATTTTTTACGCGACATTTGACATCCTTTCATCGATGTGAGCGTTACATTTGGTTTTATCTTCCAAATGTTGAAGTTAGGTTTGATATTACTGAAATTAATTTTAATATCACCACTTTCACATTTATCTATATATTTTTTTTGAAGACTTAAAATTTTATTTACTTCACCAAATCCAGTTATTTTCGCACAGTATTCGAAAAAAATGAAAAGTATTAGAATTTTAGCGTTTTTTATATTGAAAATTAATAGTTCCGTCTTTTTTATATCTCTATTGAACCCCTTAATCTAAATTTAATTCAGAGTATTTTCCATTTTTCTTTGAGAATCTTTTTCATATAAAAAGGTAAAAAAAAAATTATAACAAATTCAACATATTCAATATTTAAAAAAAGTATCATAAAAATTATTCAAAATGTATCTGTATTTCAAACAAGAAAAACTTTTAGTCATCATTATTAAATTCTTAAAACTTCCCCTAACATTTCCAAAACCGTTTTGAAGCTTTAGTGCGCAGTTTGAAAACGACTTTTATAAACGGTCGCATATCATTACGCTTTTAAAAGCTTTTCATGTAGAAAGTTTATTTCCAATCGTAGCTCTAGTTATTGCTTCATTTAAGAAATGATTTCATATGTTTTCTCTCAATCTCGCTAGACTCTAACCACGGGGGGTGGGGGGAGTAGTGATTCTAAGAGAGGCTGGACTATAAGAGAGTGTGTACATTTATATATTTCAAGCGAGTTACAGGGTGGGACGCGGGTGCCCAAATTCCAACTGAGGGCTCAGCCCACTTCTTTATAGACGGGCTGATTGGTAGACAGACACGTTCTATCACTGAACCAAAGAAGCAAAGCTTACCCATTTCTTTTGATGGGGGTTAAAATTGTTCCATCCATTGCGTATACATTTGCAAGTCCATCCTTTCTTAATTATATATAAAATGATAAATTATTTCAATATATTTGGAATTAACCCTTTAAGGGGAAGGGACAAATTGTCACGCAAAACATCAAAATGAAGTATTAAGGGCTACTGATCCACCTAGTACCGAAAACGTACAGCATGACAAAATGAAATACACTCCTAAAACCGTTAATTTTAAACCAGTCCTGTCATCTGTTACAAAACACGACAGAAGTCTTCCATATGAGGTCAATCTGACTTGTTAAAAGTTTCTTTCGAACAGAAAGAATATCGAAATAAACCAGATGTTTTGAATTTTTTTTGAAAAAAAATTAAATACGCCCGTTCTTTTTTTTTGTTCCAGACAAATTTCTTTCAATATTCAAAGAATTTCTTAGTAATTGCCTAGTTAACAAGCCAGAGCATGAGATAGGGGACAAACCCTCATAACACTGCAGGTGTAAAACATATGAGAGGAGACCAACTCATCATCACACTATCTTCATAATTTGCTCTAAAGATTGACATATGGCAAAATAGAAATCCTTCTCTGATTTGTAAACATTTTCTCCAATAAACTCTTTACAGTCTAAATCTTTTATAACGCGGTAAATAAGGTTCACGTCCCAAGGCCGCATTATGAATGGTCAGCTTTATAAATTAATTGTGCATATTTTACCTTTTTTAATTTTATCCTACGTACACTGTAGACAAATTGAAATAAGAAATAAGTTTATTGAAAAATAAAAAAATTTTCAAGGTTATTCAATCTTTAACGCATTTAAGTTTAAGCTTTCGACTATATTAAAAAATGGGCCTAAGATCCTCCCGCGTTATATTGGATTTCGTGTTATAAAGGATCTCTATACTGTATTCAACTTAATAACCCGTAACGCCCAATGTCGACTATAGTCGACTTAACAAAAATAAAAGCGTCTGTGTTTATCAAAGCTCTTTAATACAAATCTTCTGCTTTACAGTAGATATCGTCTGATTATTCTGGTCGTTAACGGGTTAATGCGACATTACCTGATTAATCTTCATATTTCTTTGAAACTGACGCCATGCAATCGAAAAAAATTTGTTCTCATAAAGTTATCACACCACACACACACATGCATGTTTCATCCATGGTGAAAAAAGCTTTTGAAAGTAATTCATATTATTTGTTTTTTTAATTAAAATTGAAGTAATCCATTACTTCACGAATTTTGTAAAATTTTATTTATTTATTTTTTCTATATATAGATTGACATTCTTATATAATAAATATTTCGATAAATAAAGTACTTATGCTTGGTATATGATTAAAAATTTATCACAATGTTTCGTCTAAACACACGGACTTATCCAAAATGTTATTTTGACGTTTTGCATAGCAAGATGAATATGAGCATGGCCTAAGGTAAAGTATATACCTAGAAAAAATTTACTTTCATATACTAATGTAAATCAGAAACTGTTCTTGCAAAATTCAAAATAATTGCAAAAAACGGGTACTAAAATATCATTTAAATTTATGTAAAAATAAATTAACACTTTTTTAAATATTTCAATATACTCTTTTCAAACATTAGCGAATTTGACTTATTTTCAAAAAAATTTACCTTTTTTTTGAAAAATATGTTTTACTAAAATCCCTGACTTTTGAGATATTCTTCGAAATAAACTTCTCTAATGACAAAATTTTCGACCTCCCTCACTAAGAACTAAGATCTTGTGCACAGTATAGTTAGTATACACAAAAATTATGTATTTGTAAAAATGAATGCCCCAATACTCTGTATATCACAATTGAGAAATAAACTCTACAAACGTTTATGAAGTTTAAATTAATACGTGTGCTATAAAATGTAAATATTTTTACGTTAGAAGATTTGAATTTATCACTTATTTTGAGAGAATTCTATGATAGTTCATGACTTAAGTGAAAAAGAATTCATCTGAGCTATTCCATATTATATATAGGACTCACAAAATTATTATCTTAGTGAGTGGAGGGGATGGGAGCTTTGAAAATTTTAGAGGTCTAATAAAAATAATTATGATAACTTGGTGTTAATTATTAATAAAGTTGAAGTTTTAAAAGGTAATTTGTATTACATTAAATTTCTAATACTATATATCTACTTACAAAAATAACTATTTCAAATAATCTCGAAGACAAACAAATATAAAAGATCGATACTTCATTTTAAGAAAGGGGGCTATGTCTCAATGCCCCTACCCCCATGAATGCGCCACTGTATATGAGTCAGTATGTCTGACTAAAATCTGTCTTTCTTTCTCCCAAATTGAGAGGATTCCCACTTCACTGTTCATAGTTTGATTCAAATGGCGCGGATTGTGCTTTCTCGATCAAACACTCGACGAAACCGCTACGTTTAAGCTTAGAAAACAAATAATAAATTCTTGTTTCGATAGAGATTTATTTTTAAGAGCATTGTAACTTTAACGGATGTTGTATACTCTTTTCTAAATAAATTTGAGAATTTTATAAAAGAAATCTTTCAAAAATATTCCATTGTGCATTTTATATATGAAATAATCATTGAAAACATTTTTCAAAACCTTTCAACTACTCTCTCATAACTATTGCGTTTTAAATAATAGTCATTTGAGTTATTGTACAAATTTGCGGATTAAAAGATGACAATTTTTCAAAAAATGTCAACTTTTGATCACTATTACTTTTAATCAATAGTACGTTCAACTAAGTACGATTTTTCTTGCGCTAAATTAAGCTTAAATTCCAGCCGTAATTGACAACTAAAAAAATATATATCAATATTAATGAGATCATCGGAATAAAAAATAGGATATTTTAAAGAAGTAGCAAAATTTGGAAAAAAATCGAAACTAATGACGCAATAGAACATGATATCAAAAAGATTTGCTTGATGTTTTTAACCTTGCGAGTAAAGGCCTGCAAATATGTTTGTTAACCAAAATTCAAAAGCATCAACTTTAATAACAAATTCATGTAAAGGTAAAGGTGTAGTGTTTTCATAGAGAAGGCACTAATGCGCCGTTTGTATCGAACTATGAGGGAAGTGGGTGATGTGGGATCGAACCCAAGACCTTGAGTTATTGAAACCCAGTATCTAGCCTAGCCAAACTTAATCATGTTTTTTGGGCTTTTTTGGCATGTAAAATTGCATAAATCTTGAAAAAGTTTATTCAAAGCTCAACTATGTCGTCTTTTAGCATCAATCTTTCATCACTTAAACGTATTTCAGATGAGAAATATTCATAATTTCAAAAGAATTTTTAAATCACTTTTTTCTTGTGTATAAATTTAGTGAATAAATTAACTTGCTATTTAATCTTTTGCATCAATTAGATTTTATATCACTGATATATGTCTAATAATATATGATATTCTTTATGGATTATGTTAGAGGTGTTTGGGGCGAACAAATGAAGCACAAAAACTTATTGACTGGAATATGTTTTCTATCACTCAAGCAAAATCCGCTTCAACTAAATAAATCTATTCACAACTCACATGTTCGATAAAATAATAGTACCAAAGATTGAAATCGTACGGAACTTTTTTTAATGTAATTTGAACAGTTTTTTTCTTATATAATTTTGAATCGTATTTTTTAGAAAAAAAAGCTATCGTACCGTAGCGTAATTTCGAAACTTAACGTACCCTATGCCACCACTGTCTATGCTTCGGCTATGATTCGCGACATCCCATTTATAAATTAAATTACGCATGAAGATGGAGAAGTGGTGAAAGCCTGGGATGTTGATCGAGTGGTCTTAAGTTCGATTTCTATTAGTGACATCCCATCAACAGTACCGTTATGTAAGAATTGCCTTCCATTGGATGCAGACTTGATAACAACAAAAATTACGTCTTAGCTGCGATCAACTTTCCCATTCTGCTCTGCCATTGTGCACAACATGCTGAATCTACACATGAAATTTCAAACACTTTCTAAAAGATGATGAAATAAAAAGAACAAATTTTCATAATTTGGATCAAAAAATATTAATGTACTACCTTCATCTTGGATATTAAATATTATGTTCTTTTTTTGGCTCACCCCAGCTTGCTCGGATTAATCATGGCCCTTAAAATGGCATAGCGATGACATTGTTCTTCTTTTGTTGACAAAAATTCTTTTAAATTATCTAGAAAAGTAATAAAAGCTTGAGAAGCCATGATTTAAATGATTCTTTAAACAAAGAAATAATAATTGAAAGCATAGCAAAATGGTGAAAGTATTCCCCTTTGACACCATTATTCTTCAAGAATACCTCATGATGGGATGGGTGGGTTACGATTTGAAGCACAGAGAAATTAGATTTGCAAGCATTACAAACGCGTTATGTGGTTCTGGGCAAGGAAAGACCACTACTAATTTTACATTGGTAAACTTTGTTATCAAAGTAATAAAATAAGATATATGATTATTGATTAGTTAACGCTACTGAACATAAAGTAAGGTGCTATTTATATATATATATGAGTGAAATGAGTACTCATTTCTTAATATCCTCAATCTAAATGTGTAATTTGTTTCTATAATATTTCACAGATGTTTTCTTCTTTTTTGGGGCTTTAAATTTAGGATTTTGGCTAAATTCCAGACTTAGAAGGTGTGCAAAAATAACTTAAAAATAGTCTAATGTCATTTTCTTGGTATTTATAAAATCGCTAATTTAATTATTCTTGAATTAAGCTTTTAAAAATTCGAACGAGAAATAGTAACCAAATTTAAATATTAAATTTTGAATTTCCTCTCTTGTGAGTAAAATTTTTTAGTTCCATGTGTATAAGCAATTAAAATAATAATTGAAGGTACTTTCCTGTTATCGCCCCACCACCCCAAAATGTTATAAAACATGTATTAAAGTACACAAATGTATTAAAAAAACAAGTAAAAAATCTTTTTCACTAAATAAGTTTAATCTGTAGGAGGATAAAATTCAACCATATCAAAAAGAATCGCATCAAACATATTACCACCATATATAATCGAAGATGAATGATTTTTCTTCGTTGTCAAATTTTCGAATCAATTTCTTTAAATTTTCCATTTATGGGCTTTTTTTCTATGAAAAAGGTTTTGATTAATGATATATAGTAAGTTTAATGTAGGTTAGGTTAAAACAATACAAGAATATTTATCGTGGTAGAAGAGCGATGGGTGGTGGGGCGCTAACAGGAAAGTACCTAATTGAATTTTGGTATCATCGTAGCTTTGTTCGATCTCGCATCAAGCCTACTTTCTTCATAGTTCGATACAAGCGGCGCAAATAAAAACACCCCGGTGTACTCGTCTAGTCAAGTTCACGGATTGCGAATTGTTCTTTTTCGGAATGCTACTTTTTACCTACTAAAATAAGTGGTATATAAAAGAATGAAATGCTACTATTAAACAGAGACGAGCAGTCCAAAGCTCATTCTAGCGTGCCAAACGATTCAATATGGCTTTTGTTAATGTATATAAATAACCCCAGTTTAAATAATACTCAAAGGAAATTTAATTGAAAAATTTTGAATTTTTGGAAGAAATTTCAGATCGTTTCTATCTTTATTATATGCCGCTCTTGTGTAAATAATCTTTTAAATTATTTAAACTGTCTTTATAAAGTTTATTAAATATTTAATATTATTTGAGGCAGGAAAAATTCAAACTTTGCATAGAAGTTTATTCAACACTGAAAATATAATGCCTTATGGAGTTTTGAAATTAAAAAATTGCGAACTTTAATAAACGTATATTATTTATGGCAAAAATTTTGATTTAAACAATTTGTCTTTCAACAGAAATTTAAACTCTAGTTTATTAAAGCAAACTTTATGATGAAATAAATTTTTACTTTAATTTTTGCTAGACTTTATTTACTTACCCTAAAAAAGTTCTTCTAAAAAAGAGAAAAAATTAAAATTCGTTCACTTAATAGGTCATTTGTGGCTTCTTTTTGTTTCTAGAAAATTTGAATCTATTTACTTTTGTTCGCACTAATAATAACATATATAAATAACAAAGACCTTTTGACAACCATAATCTCTATATATAGTTCGCATTTAAAAAATGACCCCTAAGCTAATAAATTACAGTTGCAAGATGGGAAGACCGTTTTGATTGTTATGAAGTGGAGCTATTAGATGTGCACTCCGATTTCGAGTTGAAGAGAGCTTATGATCAAGACGACTTGGTTTCTTTTTATAAAAGCTTTGTGTGTGTGTGTGTGTGTGTGTGGAAAGTATCCAAATTTATATCAACTAGGTAGTAAATATTTTTCAGACCAATTTTTTTTAAAATTGAATTCCTTAAAAACTGATTCGGAAGTCAACTTGTAAAGGAACATTTGGAAAGTCAGTTTCGCTTTTCTACAACATGAGTCAAAATATCAAAATTCATATCAATATAAATAATTTGGGTTTTTGTATTTTATTTTCAACCCATTAGTATTAATTCATTGTAGCCTGTACTACTATTGGTTAAAAGTGTCCCACCAATTAAACATTTTGCCGGACGCTGAATTGAAGTAACAAGCAAACGAATTAATCTACCCATTAGCTGACAATAAAATTTTAAAGCAATTCAAAAGTTGGAGATGTGAGTCTTATTTATTTGTCACTATTTTGTCAATCTTTATTGGGCGTATTGTAACCAAAATAATTTTCTAGGGGGGCAACCCCCCCCCCCCCCCCCCCCCACCCCTCCCCCCCCCCCCCCAAATTTTTTCTTCTCCCCCCCATATTCTTTCCCCCCCCCCACCTCCCTCCCCCCCCCCCCCCCCAACTTCCATTTTTTGGCTACGCCACTGTTTCAAAGCATTAACTTTTTTACTCCAATTTTGCTGACATTTTCTGCTTATCACATTCATCTAAGTCATTTTTCATGGCTGTCAAATTATGTCTTCACAATTTAATGATTCTTAACATCATAGGTAACATGGTGATTATAATAAATCAGACATTTTTAAATAAGTCAATGCACACCATTGGTTTCAAACTTTAAATATGTTTCAATTAGATTCGGCCAGCTGAAGTTAGAACATATTTTAGAAAAAAGTTGGAAAAAAAATTTGAACGGCATTGATCAATTTCATTCTATGGGATGCATTTCGAAGGACAGCATTATTGGATGAGGATCAAAGAAATGTTCATCAAACCAGAACGAAACAAAGTTTTTATAGCAATTTAAAAATTTAGCTTCCACACTTTCTAGAAATTAAGAAGCATGTAATCATGCTTTTCAAAATAAAATTGATCATTCAGACACAGATAGTCTTAAAATTAGAGTCTAGCAACATAATTTTTTTCTTTAAAGATTATAATCTAACTAATAGAAAAATTAGCTTTTCCTTTAGAGTTATCTTTATTAGAATGAAAAGAGAGAGTACTACAAATATGTACAAGTTATAAGGACTCAAAGAACAAGGCTTGGATGAAAAAGAGTAGAATGACTTACAACTATCGCATGCGGGTTTTATGTCTGAAGGCGAAGCTTGTGCTTTTCTTCTTTTTGTAAAAAGGCGATATACACACCTGCAATCAATACTATACTCACACGTTCGATAAAACTAATAATAATCATCATTTCAAGATGGATGCTGGGAAGTGTGCAAGCAAAAAAATCAATGCAAAGTAGATCACATCGCATGAGAAAGATATTCATATAGGAAAAGCAAAGTTATGCGTTTTGCATTATCAAGTAAAACACTTGAATAACCATCACTCAAAAAAGTATATAATTTCAACAGAACATGTATTTAACCTAAAAACTATTCTACAACAAACTTTGATGTCAAAAAATTGGATTATATATATTAAAACTCTTTAAAAAGCTAATCTCTTCTAAAACTCTATTTTGAGTGGGATCTTTTGGAAAAAGAGTTTTGTAATGGATTGGGGGCGGAATGTTATCGCATAATGTCAAAACTCTGTCTAACATGTCAATGATTAAAAATATTGCATGCTTCTAGATAGAATCTAGAACCTAGACTATACGAGAGAATCTTTAGTATTCTTACATATTGTAAGAGAACACCAATCAACCTGTTTATATTATTATAGATAAAATCTTGTTAAGAGTAACTGGATAACTGCCCTAATGACAAATAGAAGAAGAATTAATAAGCTTTACTACCCAACCCAGAGATTTGAATTTAACTAGTGAAAGAAAATTTTACCACATGACTAGAATATCCTTAAATAAAAAGAAAAAGAAGTATCGTTTCAAATAATTTTATTTAAAAGAAAATAATAGTTCAACTCCAAGAGTCTTTTTCATATGCGCCTTCATATGAAATAAGTTACTTAGAGATCAATGGTATGATTGTCTTCTTAATAAAGGTAAAGGTTCCTTGGGGTGTTTTCATCCAGAAGGCACATTGTGCAACTTGTATCGAAATATGAGGAAATTAGGCTTGATGTGGGATCGAACCCAACACCTTGAGTTAACGAAATCCAGTATCTAACCAATCTCATTCACGCCCATCAAAACTTGTTTGAAACAATGACCCGTAATTATATCTCCATATAACAAAATATTGAAATGATAACAAAATAATACCTTACACAATGTAATTTGCTTTAATAATACTAATACTAATACTAATACTAATACTAATACTAATACTACTTTTTGAAAATTTTTACTTGTTTGATTTGCAGAAAGAATTAAACTGTTTTTCAATATTTCTTTTTTATGATATATATATCGTTAGAAAGCTTATCGTTTGCTACATACTCTAGAATAATTTATTTTTGCAAAAGTTTTAAAAAATTTTAATAAATGGACTTTACTTTAAAAAATTAGGTCTAAATTTTTGAAAAAATTACGGACCACCTTTTCAGTGAAGCATAATGTGAAGATTTAAAAAAAAATTAAATGAAAATGGTATCATTGGAAAGGTATACTCTTTGTGGTTAACATAGGCTAGGTTATACAAATAAATATATTTTCATTTTTCCAAAATCTGCTTTTATGTGAGGTCAGTCAAGTTTTATCTAGTTTAAAAAAATACCAATAATAATTAACGTTCTTAATTTATATAATATTTTTCCAATATTTTATATTCACAAAGGTAAAATATGATTTTTTACATTTTAAAATTTCATAGTTAAAGAAAACAGTCGGAAATTAATATATATTTTTTACTTTTTATTGGTCAGTAGTATAGGTCAATATAATGTTTTTCTAATAAATTTAAAATTAATTTTGAAGTGAAAAATGTCGATTAAATGTACGAGTTTTGTTTGATAATCGTAGTCTACTTTTATTTATTTTAGATACAACCTTTCTAATTTTTAACGAAGGGCATTCGTTATATTTATACCGACAGTGTGCGAAGAATAAATCACATTATTGATTGATTTTAGAGCATAATTATGCGAAGAAAGATTAACACATGTTGCATTACGCGTTTGTGAGCGCAGTGAATTCTTATCTCACATACGCTTCACCACATCTTTAGCACGCGTGTGTGGTTTTGTCGATTGAATGTACGAGTTTTGTTGGATAATCGTAGTCTACTTTTATTTAGTTTAGATACAACCTTTCTAATTTTTAACGAAGGGCATTCGTTATATTTATACCGACAGCCTGCGAAGAATAAATCACATTATTGATTGATTTTAGAGCATAACTATGCGAAGAAAGATGAACACATGTTGCATTACGCGTTTGTGAGCGCAGTGAATTCTTATCTCGCATACGCTTCACCACATCTTTAGCACGCGTGTGTGGTTTTGTCGATTGAATGTACGAGTTTTGTTGGATAATCGTAGTCTACTTTTATTTAGTTTAGATACAACCTTTCTAATTTTTAACGAAGGGCATTCGTTATATTTATACCGACAGCCTGCGAAGAATAAATCACATTATTGATTGATTTTAGAGCATAACTATGCGAAGAAAGATTAACACATGTTGCATTACGCGTTTGTGAGCGCAGTGAATTCTTATCTCGCATACGCTTCACCGCATCTTTAGCACGCGTGTGAGGTTTATTTTATCGGGCTAGTGTACGCTTAGTTTATTTGTAGTGTTCCTAGCTTAAATCCTAGTCAAATATTAAAACGCTTATAACTTTCACATTTCTCAACAAAATGCATCATGCGATATACCAAATTAAAGCATTTTTTATGGGCTTTCAGAATACATTACTTATATCATAAGTCCTTAAGAAATACCATTTTACTGTTTATATTTTCCATGTGCTTCATACCATTAATTAGCAGATAAGGGATGCATTTTAAACTAAAACAGTAATATATTTGAAGAAATATTTTTTCAGTATAAAGAGTTTAGAAAACTCTTCTTTAATATGTAATGATATATTCTCATAACCTGTACGGTTGAACGCGGGTAGACAACTTGCGTGTTATCTCCAACCCCTATATTACGTTGATTCTTCTCCAACCTGTATTCTACGATGATTCATCTCCAAACTATATACTACAATGATTCATCTCCAACCTGTATACTACGATGATTCATCTCCAACCTGTATACTACGATGATTCATCTCCAACCTGTATACTACGATGGTTTCTATTCCATGTACAAATAACTAGGGAGACAATGTTCAACTTTCTGTTCACATTCTGCTAGATGTAAGATTTGATATACCTCATTCGGGGAGACGATGCTACATAAGTTATTACCTATATACATTATACCTGTATACTACGATGGTTCATCTCCAACCTGTATACCGCGATAATTCATCTCCAACCTATCACTTCATATTTTGCTAGATGTAAGATTTGATATACCTCATTCGGGGAGAGGATGTTAGATAAGTTATTAATTTTTTCACGATATTAAATAATATATTTTATCAAATAATCAAAATAAAATTCTGTAATCAAAGAATCGAAAAATATTCTTTAAAAAATCAAAAAATATCAAACTTTCTGTTCATATTTTGCTACCTCATACAATGTTACAAAAGTTATTACCTATACTTTGCAATTTGCACGATTTTAAATATTATATTTGTCAAATAATCAAAATAAAATTCTGTAATCAAAGAATCGAAAAATATACTTTAAAAAATCAAAAAATATCAAACTTTCTGTTCATATTTTGCTACCTCATACGATGTTACAAAAGTTATTACCTATACTTTTCAATTTGCACGATTTTAAATATTATATTTGTCGAATAATCAAAGAATCGAAAAATGTTCAAATCAAAAAATATTTATTCTTTTTAAATATATCGTTGGCTCCCCTTACTTTTAAAATTGAAAGATAAACCTAGTCTTTAATAATTAATTTTTATCAAATTATGCACATACGAAACTAAAAGTAAGGGGAGCCAACGATATATTTAAAAAGAATAAAGATTTTTTGCTTTGAACATTTTTCGATTCTTTGATTATTCGACAAATATAATATTTAAAATCGTGCAAATTGCAAAGTATAGGTAATAACTTTTGTAACATCGTATGAGGTAGCAAAATATGAACAGAAAGTTTGATATTTTTACAGAAAGTTTGATATTTTTTGATTTTTTAAAGAATATTTTTCGGTTCTTTGATTACAGAAATTTATTTTGATTATTTGACAAATATAATATTTAAAATCGTGCAAATTGCAAAGTATAGGTAATAACTTTTGTAACATCGTATAAGGTAGCAAAATATGAACAGAAAGTTTGATATTTTTTGATTTTTTAAAGAATATTTTTCGATTCTTTGATTACAGAATTTTATTTTGATTATTTGATAAAATATATTATATAGGTTGGAGATGAATTATCGCGGTATACAGGTTGGAGATGAACCAACGTAGTATACAGGTATAATGTATATAGGTAATAACTTATGTAGCATCGTCTCCCCGAATGAGGTATATCAAATCTTACATCTAGCAGAATGTGAACAGAAAGTTGAACATTGTCTCCCTAGTTATTTGTACATGGAATAGAAACCATCGTAGTATACAGGTTGAAGATGAATCATCGTAGTATACAGGTTGGAGATGAATCATTGTAGTATACAGGTTGGAGATGAATCATTGTAGTATATAGTTTGGAGATGAATCATCGTAGAATACAGGTTGGAGAAGAATCAACGTAATATACGGGTTTATATATATATATTTATTATGTATAAAGAACATATAGTAATTTGCATATTGCAAAGACGTGATATAACAAATTTTCAATTCCTAGTAATTATACAAAAAATGATATTAAGAAAATGATTTCTTTTTTAATCCTAATTATAATTTAGAATTTAAATTTTGAATCGATGAGTTGGCATTTTTTGTGTTTATACTTTTTGCTTACTAAGTTTAGATACTAATATAATTAAAACGGAAAGACAAGCTTCTTTCACACTTCTGCATCTTCCTTGATAATTTTTCAAAAGATAGAGTACATTCATCATCATGTTGGACCGAATAATGCTGCATATCTGACACAGTGTTAAACAGAGTATTATCTTTTGAAAAACATCCATCCTTCTCCGATTCAAACATTCAACGATACCTTTACTCCTGGAAGCTAACACAAGTGCAAAGGACATTATGAATACTAATGTCTACAAAACCTATGGATAAAGAGAAAATATTTTGGTGTAGTAAACTATATTCTGATGATTTTAACTGTGCAAGCTTTCAATTTCTACACGTCATATACTTTAGACAAATTTTATAATAGCAAAATCATGCCAAGCAATGTTGAGTATTAATATGTATGTATATATACAATATTGTGTAAATAAACTAGTAGGTTCTCACATTTCAAGTCAGTATTACTGCTGTTAGCTTTGAAATGGCGTAAAAGCATGCTTGACTGCTTAGTAAATATAACGTAAAAAATACCTACAACGTGACTTGATTCATTTCAAAGTCTTCTAAAAGTGAACGTCGTGTAAGAAATTTTTTTTAATTTGAAATACATTACGCCAATTTTAACTTATTTACCCGCGTTTATTAATATGCATTTTACGTGCATTATTCATTTTTAGTGATTACTTGTTCATCTTCTTTTTTGTTTGAAAGCGATATAATTGTGCTACCGAATTCAAGGTTACAATTTTTAAAAGTTTGTCCATAACAAATGTACAAAATATGTTAATGTTTTGATGAGGACTTAGTATTAAAAAGCATTTTCACCTTAAGTTTGCATTATTTTACTAATTTAATTTGTCTTTTTTCATTTTAAGTACGTTTTTTTACTTTAAATGTGTCCATCTTACATAAAATTTCTTCTTTTCAGCATTTGGTTCGTCGTTTTTACTGCTAGATTGTAAGATATACAGTTGCGGTTAAGTCAAAATAGCACGGTAGAGAGTGTACGAGTAGTATTAAGAAAAATAATTAAGGAACTTTTTTTTTAAAAAAAAATGGAAGAACTTAAAATGAGAAAAGAGAAGCTTGAAGTAAGAATAGTTATGTATTTACTCTATCCTTGGTTTAAGGTTCGTTTCTGTGTATGAGAAGGTGTCGTGTGAAGACTTTGTGATATAAAATCTTATGCAAGAGGATTTATGAGAAATAAGCTTACAAATACTGATATAGCAACATAAATTAAAAGAAAAATGGAACTAACTTTACATAGGAAATGGTCAAAAATTATGAAAAGTAAATTGAAACTTTAAATCTGTTTGCCTATACGTTAAATATATAATCCAGGAAAAAATGACCCAATCTACAAAAGTCTCATTTTTAAGAAGCAACAAGGAAGGCACCTAACTTTTCATTCAATTCAAGAAAGAAAAACTTTGTTGTCTAACAGTCAGTCTGACACAAATACTGCTTTTGTAGTAATAACTATTTAGTTGGCAGGTTAATGATTAGTTAATCAGTTTGGTAGATTGTTTTTTTATTTTTCAGTTAGATATGGTTAGTGTTAATTAGTTAGTGTAATTTTTTTTTAATTATTAACATAACATAGCATAATTTATTAAGGATAAGCTAGTGAGGATCGCATTGTGTAAAAAGAATGAAAATGTGAATGAGTTCAAATAATTAATCAAAGGTAAAAATCATGTGGGGTTTTTGAAGATTGCAAAAAGGGGGAATCAACAACAAGCTTAGGAGGATTATTCCAGTTTTTTATAATTCTATTTGAAAATGAGGCCTTGAGAAAATGTTTTGTGCATCTCGTTTTCATAAATTTTTTTCCATGGTTTCTTGAATTTCTCATAGAAAAAGCAGGTAAAACAATAGAGTTTACGTCCATGCATTTGTTGATTATATTGAATACCGTGATCATATCATTACGTTTGCACCTGTATGAAAGATGATTTATGTAGTCTTTCCTTATAATCTCAATTTTCAAGTCCTAAGTCGTCTATGTTTCCTTTGGGAACATTCGTACTAAATGTCTTAATCAACTAATTAGGAAAATAACGATTTAACTATGTAAATTTTTTAATTAAAAATATTAAAAAAATTAACAAGTAAGTAAACAAATGATTAAAAGTTGACAACAAAATTACAAAAATTTAGCTTCTAACTATAAAATCCCAAATCACTGGTAAAAGTTTGTCTATAGAGAAAAGAAAAAGTTATACGTGTGTAATTTTCTGCATTATTATCATGGTCCGTTTGATTTCATAAAAGTGACATTAAAATACTTCTGCCTCCTCAAACAATTCATTTGCTCTTTCTATTCAACCTCGTGTAGGCGGTGGTGTTAAGGAGAGGCCTATGTTTTGGGTCTACTAGGTTCTGGTTCGCTTCAATGACAATTTGATCTGTATATACATTATAAGATTTTGTCTAAAGATGGATTTGTGCTATAAGGGTTACAAGCCCCATTTACAATCTGGACATCTATAACTTCTGTCCACGTATCAAAGCATTTTTTTCCTATTTATGGTAAATCTGAAACAAATATATAACTTTTAAAATGGTATAATAATATTTAATCTAGTCAAACTTACATATTGACTCTTTTTTAATAGTTGGATCCATTAACTCCTCTTACACAATGTCACAGATTGAAAGACCAAAAATTCTGTTTGTGAATTTTGTTCATGGTTTATGGGAATTTGTTGGAACGATGTTTTTTATTTATGTTGGCTGCATGTCTAGTGGAAACTCCGTCTTGACGGTAGCTTTAGCTCATGGCCTTGCTATAGCTTGTCTTGTGTCGTCTTTTGGGGGAGTAAGGTAATTATATCTAATATTTATGATACTGCTATTTCGTAAAAATTTGTTCACTTGATTAATTTCTAATACAATTTTTACTGGTGATTCTTCCAATCTAATTTCATTTGAACTAAATCATTGATAAGCATTAAATAATATCTGTAAAAGATACCACAAAAAGATTACTTGCTTCTAGGACTTTTCGTCACAGCGCTTTTTGCCGTAAAGCTATTGGTCGAGCGGTCTTATTGACGTAGGACATTTTTGTGTAGTAATTGTCGCTGCAGACAAAGATCTTTCTACGCTTCCCGAAGGAAAGTAAAATTAATTACTCTTATATAACTAATATTGATGCTATGTAAGAATGTTTTCATTTTTCGACACAAGTAGTTTTTCAGGTAGACGAGCTAAGTAATAAAAAAGTAAGTTTATTTAGCGGAAAAAAAAATTTTTTTAGCGAAGCGAGAAACGACCACGGGACCGGCTAGTGATTAAATATTAGAATATTTTTTAAATATTAAAATTCTAATTTATATAAATTTTATTTAAAAGCAAAAAATAGGTGCGAATTGTCGATGAATCAAATTGTCCTTTCGCCGAATTGTCTTTTAGCGGAAAGACCTTGCGACGAAAAGACAAAAAAGTCCTAGAAGAAAAATTGTAGCGTAAAAGTTTTTACAATTATTATAAATTATTAATATATATACATTTTACATTTTTGCTTTCTTGAAGTCTTTTCAAAGAAAAATAGGAAAGTATGTTGAAATTGTTTCTCAAAATAATTGGAATCATTTGGGCAATTTTTATAGGGAAGATGAAAAAAACTTTTTAATACTTTATTTTGCTTAGTGAAATTTAGTTTATACAGGCAAACATTATTATCACGTCAAACATTATTTATTTATGTACATTAAGAATATGTCAATAATCATGAAAGTTTATCACCTCTATTGAAGAGAAAAATATCTTGTATTATATATAAAGATAAATATAAAACATTGAAGAAAATTGATGATTTGAAAATCCTTTCTGAGTGAATCCTAAGGCTTTTCACTCGTGGCCCATTATGTTCACATCATAAAAGTTCGAGACTTCTACTACCAAGCGGGTGAATTAAGATTTAATTTTCTGTGAAGAAGGAAAGAAACATATAGCCAAAAATTGTTGAGAATTGACATATTATTTATTAGTAAACTAAATCAGAATATTGGTCCTAATTTATTTTATGAAAAACTAGTTTTTTAAATAATATCAAAATAAGTTTCAAAAGCTATTTACATCAGCTATCGAAATTTGAGTAGAATTCCCGGCTTAACGTTTATTAGAACTAGTCTCGTGCAGTGGCGGATCCAGAAATTAATCATGTGAGAAGGGGGGAGGGGGACTTTACAAAATACTAGTTTTGTTTTTCATCGTCTTATGGTAACTTTTTTATTATGGTATATCTATATTATAGTATTTTTATTATGGTATTTTTATTATGATATAGACGTAATCCTCTACCATACAAGTCTGGATGCTTTAGAGCAAAATCAGTAAGGGGAATTTCTGAAGCCATTCTTCATAGGGGGCCTAGGCCCAGGTTAGAAAGGCCCTCTCTCTGGATCCGCCTGAGGTCTTATGTCATTGTACATCGAGTCAATTTCTATTTCTTGTTTTTATTTGACAAGAGTTAAAAATCCAGCCTCGCTCAAGTAGGCACAAGCAAATCGAACGATGACAGGTTAAAGCATCATGCTGACTTTGTATGCTGACTAATACATAGCGCAACATAACTGAATTATTGTTTTTTTAAAAAGTTCACAAGCTGAAGAATCATTTTCAAAATCTTGATATTTTTCTTGAATGCCTCTAGATCAGGGTTTCCCAAGCTTTTTGTTGCTGTGTACCACTTATGGACTTATGCTATAGGTACGTACCACCTAACTTTAACGATGAGTTTTTCACCATAAAAGAACTGTACTAAAAGCTTAACAGACACAATAACATATGAATGCAATACAAGTAAACGAATCCGCAATTAAAAAATATACAAAACTTAACTTAATTTATTTGCACATGTGCATAACCATAAACAAGCAAAATATTTAACTTATCGACCAATAAGTAGCCGTAAGTCAATGCGATGGCTGCAGTTGCTTTTCTTCTACCAGTTTTGCAAGCCGTGGAGATATTATGTTCCCACAACATCGGAAATTGTGTTCTGGGTTTAGGAAACGATTTCTTGTCTTCGACTTGATTGTAAGAAAGGTAGAAAACTCTTGTTCGCATTCTCATGTCGTTGGAAATATGAGAGGCTGAGGAATTGCGTTTCACTGGTGACCGATAGGAGGGACTTACATTTAACTAGAAGTTGGCCAATTTATGATTTTCACCTTCGTCGCACTGCAAATCGATGAGTTCTTGTTCACCAGTTCCCACTGTGAGATCACCAGTGTTAATAGTAGTGAATGGATTCCGAATGTAAGTGCATGTTTGTGCATCACGATCGCCTGATTTCATCTTTCAACAGGAGATCCTTGGTGATCTCTTGACCAAATACAATACTAGGCTCCCCACTCCCTAAGTGACGTCACATTCTCACACATTCCAAACGGTCTGTTCTCAATCCACAAAGGATCTTCTGAATCTGAACTTGATGATTTTTTGTTTGGAAAAACTGAAGCAGCTCCTTTCTCAGCAGACAGACACCTTACTTCCGTATGAAAAGCAATGACGTGTATTCTGATCCGATATCCTCACAAATGACCTTGAAGAGATGACTATTTAGGGCAGATGTCATAATGTAGTTTACCATTTTAAACACCAGTTTCAAGCTTGTGTTCATATCGGGAGGTAGAACTTTAGCAGATAGAGCAAATCGGTGTATGAAACAGTGAACAGAAGGGACAGATCGAGATACTGTTTACACCCGAGCTTGGAACCCAGATTTTCTCCCAAGGATAACAGGAGCCCATCAGTTGTGCAACCTACTAGCTTGATCCATTAGAGACCATTTTCTTTTAAAAAGTTTTCATAAGCTCCAACACGTCTTTTACTTTTATTGTAGTTGTAATTTCATTTGTCAAGAGTAATTCACTTCGAATTGCATCCTTAGTAGCATAACGCACATATACCAGAAGCTGTGCGCAGTTTGACACGTCCGTTGATTCTTCCAGTTGTATTGCAAATCCATATTTTGAGTCCTGTACTTCCGTAATGACTGGTTCATTAATAACAGTACACATTTCTGTTATACACTTCTGTATCGTTTTATTTGACACTGCTTCATCAACGATGCCATGCTTCATCATTTGTTGTGGCTCTAGACATTAAATTCAGTATAAAATGGATTTCTTACCAAATATGATCCAAATTTTATAATCTCGTCTTTGAGGAAGTTATCTAGATGGACCTGGAACTCCTTCATCAATCTAAACTGTTTCTGTTTTCAAACATAGCGATGTTTCGAAAATCAGTTTTCCTATTCCAGTTCTGGAGTTTAGAAAGAAAGGCTAGAATAATGTTTTGAAAAATATAATATGCCTTGCCTTCTCTTGAAGTCTCATGTTCAGTTTGTTCAGCTGTTTAAAAATGTTTACAAAGTGCGATTTATTTCATCTCAAAGACGTGAATATCATTTCTATATGATGACCAACGTACGGGTGCAGAAAATCAGAACTTGAGGATTTAAGACTCTTTACATAGTTCTTTCAATAGACAAGTGATGAGTAACACTAACTACACAATCAATCACTCCCTGCAGAAAAGCGGGGAGTCACTATTGACGAGCGCATTCACAAAGGCATGCTTCTTTGTGTGTTCTGAATGTTTTGTTTCAAGGTCACAATTTTCAAAGTTTTGATTGCTGCACTCAAGCACAAAACCCAATCTGGTTTAACATTCCAACGAGATATACAGATAGATGCGAATAGCTAGAAAACAAAATATAATGAAATTAAAATTTGATAAAAATTAAATAAAGAAATGTAATGATGACAAATTATTATTATTATTATTTTTTTTTATTTCACTTATTTTTCACAAGATTACGCAACTCTTCTGTAAAAGCTTTGGGACGTCTCAGGGGTACACTCTTTCGCAATGATTGTATATCATATAAAAAAAACTAGGTATTATGATAAGAATGTCATTCATTATTTTCAAATGAAATATATGTAAAATTCATGAAGTTTTGTTTATTCTATGAACTTTTTTTAACTAACTAAATAAATTTTTACATATAGTGGAGGCCATTTCAATCCAGCAATCACGTTGTCTTTCATCATTTCTGGAAAAGTTGGCATAATCAAAGGAACATACTACATTTTCATGCAACTCCTTGGATCTCTTCTAGGTGCTTTACTTTTCATTGTAAGTTTGTTTAAAACTAATTCATAACATTCTTCATTTTATGACGATTTTAAAAGTATTCTATTTAGAAGTCAAAGGTATAAATCATTATTTCAGAAAATTGTTTTTTAAATATCTCTATCTAAATTTTTCATAAATTTAAATAATGAAGGTTCTGAAATTAGCGCAAAGAAACCATAAAGTATTTTAACATTGCAAAAAGTGTGCGTAAACAATCATGATGTAATATATATCATTTTTACTCCCTTTCCACCCGCTTTTGCAATTCAAACGCAACATTTTGCATTCCTTTTTAACCTTTGCAATTCAGCTTTTTTTGTTTTTGCATTCTCGAGAAATGTTATCTTTATTTATCTTTAAAAAATAACAGTTTATTACTAAAAAATGAATTTTATTATAAAAGACATGTTTTTCTAGCTTGATCTAATTGAAGCAATTTTATATCTGATTAGAGTGCTCAAGTTTTTATCATGAAAACGAGGAAGTAGAGAAACCATTAAATTTCATTTGATCCAAAATTTAGAAATTGGAAACAGGTAATTTTGAACGGCAAAAGTTTAATTTTAATAAACACTTATGTGATAATGTTTAATGTTGTAATAAAAATATTTTGAGCAATTTTGTGTAATTAAAATATAAAAATGTTCTTCACGCTAATTATTATGTGTAAGCATATGATGATATATGACGATTTCTTGGAAAAATACAACAATAAATAATGTTGAAACCTTTTTATAAAGACTTTCTGATCTTCAATTGTAAAAATAGTTATACTTTTTTTAAATTTCTATCCGTTTAAGTATTTGTTATGTCGAATTTTAATGGTTAAATTCTTCAACATAATCCTGAAATGGTTTTGAGCTGAAATCACGCAAAGAAGGCCAAATTTTCTCATTTGAAATTCTATCAAATACCTTCACTAAAACAACATTGCGGTCAAATGGCCGTATTTTAAAATTTCTAACCACTGTTTTCTTAATATTTTCAAAATATCTTTACATTTTTTTATGATTTTGTTGCATTCATTTGACTCTTTTAAATGCATAAAATTCAAGTGGTTATGTTGTCTAATTTGAGGAAAACTTAACAATATACCTAAAGTGACATTGAGGTCATTTTGACCGCACATTATATAATGGTAAAGGCCTGTTAGATAAGGCATTCTCATCACTTCTAAAGAATAATTGGAAAAGAGGAAGCTATAAAATTATGAATTATTGTATTTGACACACTTAGCACGTGAAATATGAAAAAGAACTACAAAATTATAAATCATTCTATTTGACACGTTTATCGCTTCAAATAGAGGAAAAATAACAGGAAGAGCTGCTAAGTTTGATTTGACTTATAATATTGCGGTCTCTTTCTGTTTTTTCTTCCATTCTTTCTTTGTTTCCCATTTCCTAGCACTTTTTGATAGTTTCAATACATTGTTATATTTTACTTTGGCTTTACTTATGAATAAACCGCTTCATATCGCAGCAGCAAAAGCCTCAATATATATGAAGGATATGATCGAAGAAGCTTGAGGAAGTGATGATCATTTTTTTATCCCATGAGTCTAAAGTTGAATCATATTCTTGTTATAATCAAGTGATTCTGAAGAAGTTTCTTCTGATGATGGTGAAGAGATAAAAACTCTAGCTATGGTGAAATAACTGTTTTATATGAAACTAGAGCTGAAGATTATAGTACATTTCTAGCTAAAGATGGAACTGAATGGAGTAAAATTAGTAATGTAAAAGGAAGGACGTCGGCTCAAAACGTTTTCAAAGCCAAACAAGGTCAAACTAATTATTCCTATCATGAAATAAGTAATCAAGCGTCGTTTGCATTCAGGTGCATACTTGATGAGAGAATCTTACTTCATATTTGGAAATGTACGATTGAAGAAGCGAATAGAGAAAAGAGGGAATGTAATCTTTCAATTGAAGAGTTGGAAGTTTTTTTGGTTTTATGTTTACTCAGAGGAGCTGTTGGAGCAAGAAAACTTTCATCAAGAAGTTTTTGATCAAAAAATGGGGCAACAATTTTTCAAGGACATTATTCAGTGAGAAAGATTAGAAGAAATATTAAAATTTTTAAGATTTGATTTTAAAAGTCAAAGATTACGTTTAAAAGAAAATATGTTTGCTATATCTGAAGTTTGGTATTTATTTTTAGAAAATAGCCAAAGATCTTATGTTCCTTATCCCGAACTTACCATTGATGAGCAACTATTCCCAACAAAAGCAAGATGCCCATTTACACAGTATTTGCTTAGCAAGCCAGACAAATATGGAATAAAAATTTGGCTGTCGGTTGATATGAAAACAAAATACCAGTGCTCTGGCTTTCCATATCTTGGTAAGGATGAAGAAAGAGTCGAATGTCCTCTTGGCGAATATGTAGTTAAAAAGAAAGTCAAGCAAGCTATTATTGCTAAAAAAAAAAGGTTACAATATTACGTGTGACAATTTTTTTAACACAAAGAAGTTGGTTTTTGACTATACAAGTTTTGTATGAACATTGAAGTTCGGATTGAAGTAGAAAATATGTACGCCAAAAAGATTCCAGTTTTTACTTCAAATATTTACTTTAGTAATAATATGTCTCTAACGGCATACAAAACAAAAAGTAAAAAAGTCGTTCTAATTCTGAGCAGTCTTCACAATAACTCTCTTTGTACTAACAAAGAAGTAAAAAAGAACAGATACATATTATAATTCTACTAAATACGGCGTAGATATCATTGATCAAATGTGTAGCACTTACTCAACCAAAGTAAAGACAAAAAGATAGCCTTTAACTGTGTGTTTTAATATTTTAGATCTTGCTTTGATAAACTCCTGGATTTTTTACAAACTTGTAAACAATTCTGAAATATCTTGCCTAGCATATATTTTGAATTTAGTTGAAGAACTTTGTGATATCTCTGCAGATTCTTCTTTGAAATCCAAAAAAAAACGTGAAAGAATAAATTTGCGGGAATCAGAAATAACTGAAGAATGTTCAACTAAAGCTATACGTAATACTTGTTTCACTTCGAAATGTCGTAATAAAGCTTCAAAAATATGAGATGAATGCAAACAGCCAACTTGTGGAAAGTGCTCGGTTAAAACAATTACTTATTGCAAAAATTGTTTATAATGATTTTTTATAGTTATAATTGTTTTTAATAAATTTTTGATTGAATAACACGGTTATGCTATTTATTTTTTATATCTAATTCTTTGTTTTGCATACTGCCGTCAAATTGACCACATTGTCGTTTTACTAGAATTTTTCTCTCTCGTTTTAGTGTTAATTATGTGCAAATTCATTTTTAGGGATCTCTAGGCTATCAAAATTATGAGGCGCTGAATGGTGGAGTGACGATTTATGCCACGAATTTCAACCTAGGAAACGTATTTATAACAGAGTATACGCTAACTCTTCTATTTTTATCCGTCATCCACTTCACGGCTTCCTACTTCGAAGCAAAGAACCCCACTACACCTTTGATCATCGGGCTTACTTTGTCCACGTGCATCTTAGCAGGGTAACTTTTAATTTTGCAACATTCAAATCTAAACACTGTAAATCAAGAAATAAGTTGACATTTGAAAAATAAGTATAACATATGAAGATACTTTTGAAAATATATGATTGATCGCGAAAATAACATTACGTGAACTTTTAGTTAACTTCCGCAAAAAAATTCTTGATTTACAATGTTCTTCAACGTTTTATGACAAATAATCACGCATAGAAAAAATTGATCGTAAGCATTACTGGTTTTTAGTTGGTACAGCCGAATATTATTAACTCAAATATAATTAATGAAAAACGCTGTACTAGAGGCCAGTAAAAAAGGAAGTTGAGCCAGTAAAGTTTCATAACAAGTGCCTACGCGGCTCACTAAAGATCAACAATTAAATTATGGTCCAGCAAAGCATTATGCAATATATTCGAACCGAATGTTCTTGCTTAGCAGTTCTGTTCGTGAATGTTTTAAGGATTTCAGTATTTTTGTATAAATAGCCTTTCAGCGAAGTATATTTTATGGAAAAGCCGTTAGATGTTTTATATTTTTTAACTGATGTAAAACAAATTAAAAAATATAATAATTAATTTTGTGAAAAAAACCTTGGATCTGATCTGAAGAAAATATTTGATAGGGAAATCAGGAAACCTGTGTGGTACACTTTGTTGTAAACACAAAAGATGCATCTCAGTAGCTGTTTCTGTGTATTACTGTTCATTTTACTTTTTTAATAACAAATACAAAAAATGTGTTTATGGTTTTGTTTTTGTTCTGTATCCAAGAAGACAACAGCATAAGTCGAGTTATTTCCAAACTTGAGAATTAGTAATACATTTATTTTAATAAAATTATGTTTCATTTTTAAACCTTATTCAAGTTATTAATTAAAAGATTATTATTAATTAAAAGTCTAAATAAAAAGGCGTTATCGTTTTTCTTCAAAAAATTTATTGTTTAGTATATTTACTAAAATATTTTAGGGGAGTTTTTCCGTAATTTTACTATAAAAAGTTTTTTTCACGTTTTCAAACAAAAACTTTTTTTTCTTTTAACTTTTTTTTAATATATGTCATTTTTTATAACTGCAATACATACTTAAGGATAAAGAATTAAAAGTTCATTTTACTTACCACAAATCAGCATTTGGTTATTTGTGTTGTACGATTTTCTAAACAATTATCTCTGTGTAGAATTTAGCAGATACATGAAAAGCTGATTAAAAACATTAAAATTTTGATAGAGGCCGCGTTTCTGGTGCTTCATTAAATCCAGCTCGTACTTTTGGGCCAGCAGCGATATATTCTGCATTTTTTGGATTCAACTGGTGGACTCAATGGATTTACTACGTATCAACACTACTTGCTGGAACAACGATTGGTTTAGCTTACAGGTACGTATCAATAATTTTTCACCACCCTTTTACCCTCCCTAAGTAACCTTGATTTAAACCGTGAAAACTTTCATGCAGTATTTAAACAAAAATAAATTTTAGAGTAAAAAGATACGAAAAAGCTGTGACTATTTCTAGTTTTTATAGTGATTTAAGAAAGCAACAAAGAGTTCATTAAAGGGCGTGAGTAAGGTTGGTTGGGTACTGGCTTTCGATAACTCAAGGTCTTTGGTTCGATCCCGCATCAAGCCTACTTTCTCATAGTTCGATACAAGCGGCGCAATTCTGCCTCTTCGATGAAAACACTCCACGGTACCTTTACCTTAATAGTTAAAACAAAAACAAACACTTATTTGTAATGATGATATTGATGTTAATGAAAAGCGAGTCTTCAATATGAGTACACCATTTGATAGATGAGTTAATGAAAATTGAAAAGAAGAGTCTCACAAGAAATATGCAAGGTATCCCAACTCGGTAAAGTATTTTTATTGGTCTTCAAATTTGTAAGTGATATTACTAATAAAAGATTTAGGATGTATTTTAAAATAGCCTCATTTTAAATTTTTTTTGTATTTTAAAATAGCCTCATTTTTCTCTTTATAATCTTTAATTCTATTTGAAAGTTTTAGTAAATAATAATGACATAAAACAATTATACATTATGTTTCGATTGTTCAAGTTATAACACGAAATTAAATCTAGAGAACCAAGCCTGTTCAAAAAATAGGAATATCAGCAAGTAGGAAATTTTTCAGCTGACGATAGATCGCGTTTTTCTTTTTCACTTATAGGTTATGAAATATTCATTTATACATATCTGTTTTTTCACATATGGGAATTTGTGTATTTTATAAGAGTAAGACACACAAAGAAAGGGTTACTGAGCGTATTATAAGTTTTCTGCGTAAAAAGTCAGTCAAAAAATTCAAAAAGTCTTTAAATTTAATATGATATAAAATAGTTTTATATTACAAAATCTTTTTTTCTTCTTTTTTGTTTCGCAAATCTATCTATAACTTTTTCAACGTTTATATTTATTTCAGGGTGGAGGTATAATGAGAACGAAACCAGTTAATCTTTCATCATTCATTCGATTACGTAAATAATTCTTCAATATTCTCATTGAACTGAAAGCTCTCTCAGCTGAACATGTAGTGATAGAAACCGTGTAAAAAATTGTCAACAGTCTTTTAATATATTTCATTCTTTCAAGAATTATATCAAAGGTTTCGAGAGGTTTAGTTGGTTTGTTCCCAAGCTTTTTGCAAAAATCTTTCCATTTTAAAAATTGCATTTTTATATCATCAGCATCAGGATCTCCAAGAATATTGTTGTACATTTTGATTGAATTATGTATATCTTCCCATTCGTAATTTAACACTTCTGAAGGTATAAGTATTTCCATTTTGTTTATAAGAATGCTATGTGAAGTGAATTTTTGCTCAAACATTTGAATTATGGCGTCCAAGTATGGAAACCAAATTGATTGTTTGAAATATTCGCTTGTAGACTCAGCTGGAACATTGTTACAATTCATTTGGCGTGAAGCAAGTCTTGGCATACTAATTTGAATTTGGACCGTTTCAGCCATTTTTTCAGCTGCTATAAAAGTTCCATAATTTAGAATGTTCCATTCATCTGAAGAAGCTCTCTTTGAATCAGCGTTTTTTTTTTAACAAAATCGATATTTTCAAGACAACTTAATCTGAATTTACTGTTTGAAGATCTTTGGAAAGATGATGAGTCAAACTCATAACTTTTTTAGCACAAGACAAGGAAACAATTAAAACAGGATTCATCAAACATCTTAATAAAGAATTAGCCGTATCAGCTATTTTTCTGTCCATTGATTCCATGAGTTTTTCAAATGTAGCAACAATTGGAGCGTAATTCGTTTCAAAAATCATAATCGAATCATGCGTTGCAACAAATCTTGTTTGGCAAAACGATTTAAGCTGTAAATCTTCACTTCCTGCCTCCTTCAAAAACATTTTCATAACACTTCTACGCTTGACGAAATCATTTATGAATGAAATAACACTTTTAACAACCGAAAACATATTTCCTATTTCATAAACAGAAAGAAAAATTTAAAACGAGATTTAGACAATGGCTGCTACAGTGAACATATACAGCAGTAGGAGCATATTTACGAATATGGGCTTGCGCTCCATTTATATACCCAGTCATAGAAGAAGCACCATCATAACCTTGACCTACAAGATATTTGACATCGAGTCCACATCATTCCAAACTATCAAGAATCTGTCGATCTAAACCTTGCTCAGTCAAATCGTTTACTGTTTGAAAGCTTAAAAATTTTTCTTTGATTTCATGTTTATCCTCAGTTTTTTTTTAACATAGCGAACGCAGATAGCAAGTTGCTCGCTATGAGAAGAGTCAGTAGTCTAGTCTGCAATAAGCGAAATTTTTTTTACTTCTTTAACATCTTTAACGATTTTATCGGAAATCAAATCTCACAAACTGAAATTAATTCATTCTGAACGGTTTTAGAAATATAAGTTGCATTCTTTCCAGCTGTTTTTAAATGCTTTTCCAGAGTTTTATCACCTGAATAAATTCTAAAATCTAATAAAGCATTAAAGTTTCCTCTAGATCCATCCCTGGTGGGGAAGTCTATTTACCTCAATTATTTAGTTTCCCATTGAAGTGTTATTACAATTTAATTTAAAAAAAGGCATTACTAATATTAATAACAATAATATTTATAGAAAATTCAATATAGACAGTTATGATAAAAATAATTACGGTGAGCTTTTTCCAAATTTGTATTTTTTAAAGACCGCTAAAAAGAATTAATATTTATGACTCTGCAACCGATATATCATAAATTACTTAACAAAAATTAGTGCAAAAGTTCTTTTAAAAAGATATTTTAATGATAAATACATATTATATATAATGAAGAATTCGAATATCTTAGATATGTCTGACATATTTTGGTATGTTATCGTTTATGAATTCATTTTTTATATAATGTATATGTGAGTATAAACTTAGATTTTTAGTTTAATACATGAATCAGTAGAACTGTTTGACAAACTTTTTATGAAAATGCTTGACGAATTGCCTCTACGAAAATGCAACGTATTATTTTTAGATTGTTTTTAAAAATTGGGATCATTTCGGTTTTTTGAATTTATAATAAAGGAATATACGGTTTTTTTTCATTCTAAAGAGTTAAAAACATTGAAGTGAAAAACCAAAAATTTTATTGAATGTTTCTCTGATAAATTCTGGAAAATTCATTAGCCATTTTTCAATTGCTTAAATTTCTAGCACCAAAAACATAAATACAAACAAAAAAAGTAAAGACATAAATACAAACAAGCATATAATCCCATGTCAATTTAAAAAAAGATTAAATTCACCGGGACGAACAACTCTCCCTTTTGCTCCCCTCTAGATCAGCCTCTATAAAACCGAAAATTTCTGCAAAAATTTACACCCACTTTTTCAAATTCTAAGCTATATAGCAACTTTAATAAAAATACTTTATTTTAATATAATTATTTTTATTTTAGGATCTTTGCTTAAAGAAATCCATTATTTTGAACAAATGATTTGCTTATAAATAAAAGAAAAAAAGATGTGTTCTGTCTATGACTATTTTTTTTGTTAAAAATAATTTTTTATGCTTTTTTCCACGTTGAGAGAGAGAGAGTGTGTTTTTAGCAAGTTAACAAATAAAAAAAACATTAACATTGCAAAAGTATTTCAAGAGCTTGAAAAAGCCGTAGTAGAAATACCTTAAAGAATTAATTTGATTTAAATAAATAATTTGAGGATGTTAAGGCTCTCAAACGTTGTGGTAATGAAGATAATTATATGGGTCTTAAAAATATTATGAACATAAAAAACATTATTTTAAAAAATAGTAGAAAGAATAATTGATTAACAGAAAATTAAAAATTATTACCAAATATTCGGATTTAAAGTATTTTCTTTTCCGCCTGTTGAAGGAATATTATTATTAATCCAAAATTTGTTAATATTTTTTTATTTTCTTATATAATACATTATTGTTTCTACCATATTTACCAGATATATGCTTCAGCATCATTCATTCAAATTAAAAAAAATTATCATCGCAGGAATTTTTAAATTTTGATTCTTATCGGATCATAAACATTTCTCCCACGGAAATCTTTATTACTTCCTACTAATATCACTTTTCCCAATCTTGAAAGTTTTTTTCCAACATCATACCATTGTCTTCCTTTCTTAGCGGATCTTATCTATTCCTCGTTCTAACAAATTGAAATGGAAAAGTTATAAAGAGAGCTGGCCTATCAAATTCTACAATCTGAAATAAATGTTACCCCTTTACCAACAAATTGTTCTTCAAAAATTCGTGAAGTTTTTAGTATTAAACGTTGCATATTCTTCTAACTTTTTCAATAACCTTCATGAAATATTTTTGAAAAATATAAATATTATTCAATATAATTAAAAAATAATTAATTGTTTCAATTAAATATTCAAGTCAAAACAATGAAATATTTGTTGATTTGAAATAACCGCACGGCTAACTTCTAAGATTTAACAGTGATATTAATCAAAGAAATATTTTACGTGCATTATTTTTGACTTTAAGAGAGCAGTTAATTCTGCTTGTCATTCATGTGTTCTCCGAAATATGCTTAACATGGGTTTATCTTACTTCTTTTATTAAATCTTGTTTACATGATAGGACTATGTTTGTCCGTGGAAATTGTCTTTGTAAGTTTACCATTATTAATTCAACTGCTGAAGTTGCTTGTCTATCTGCCTTTCTCTTCATAGTTTTATTAATCCTTGACCAATAACATAGGTAGGTCAACACCAAATTTATTGTCTAAGTTTTTTAACTGATTTCTAATAATTTTGATAGCCACTTGTTGTTTTTTTACGTTTTGTTTACATGTACCTGCGGTTTAAATTTATATGATACAAAATTCTTTTATATTTCTTGAAATAAACAAATTCTAAAGAGTTTGCATGGGCAAATTCATAACTTATCATTTTTTATTTTGCATATAAACAAAATGGCGTTGGCCAAGAAGTTGCAAATATAAGCACAGCATATTCTGCTATATCTGAGGCAAACACATCATTGTTTCTAACTGGAAACTAATATTATGCATATTTTGGTAAATATTTCAGGATTAATTTTTAGGATCTTGCCAGACCACTAAAATTATTTTAAGAGATATTTTATAATTTGCAAATTTTTCTAAAAGATTTTTTATATAGAAAACTAAAAAAAGAAAGATATAAAATTATATACCCTGAACTCCTAAAATTAAGAGTTTAGCTCAAATTTTCAATCGAATTTTTTTTTAATTAAAATATATTTGTTCTCAAGTAATTTTGTATCTCAGCGCGTTCTACCGCGTCTCAATGCACTTTTTAGTAATACCCACAAAGAAAGTGGTTTTATGCGCGGTGTTTATTTGAAATACTTTACTTAGTGGTGAATTTTCACCATATTAGTTATGGAGGAGCCTAAAAAGTCCCCACTAAACTAAAAAAGTTATTATACAAAATTAGCTCAAGAATATCCCTTTAAATTTCCGTATTTTTGCTAAAATCGTTAGCGGTATCTTTTGATGCTATTTCCGTGATAGTCAAAAACTGAATCAAAATCAAATATTAAAAATTTTAATCATAATTTTGATATTATCTGTAGTTAACTTTATCTAGAGCGTGAAAAATAGTGACCTAAAAAGTTGAAAAATTGACCTTATAATATTGACTTTATTAATTAAAAAAAAATAGACCAAAAAAAAAGACTTTATAAAAAGTTTATCTAACAAAATAAAAACTTTATTTTACGAAGATCGGCTGATATCATGTAAAATATCATAATTATAATTCATAGGTAGGTATTTAAAAACATTCTCGTCATTAAAGTTGCGATTTTTACTTAATATGTTGTTGAACATACAAAAACTTTTTTCTACTTTTATTGATGTGGCTTGTCCATTTTCAAGTAAACAGTATAGGAAAGGGCTAACATCAGACTTTGTTCTCTTCATAATTTTCCAAACGTCGTAATCTTCTAATCTTTTCTGAATGTACATATTTAAATCGCACACATCATTTGGTATGTTCAGTTGTGATAAATCTTCATATGCTTTCTGAGCACAATAACCTTCATCTTTGCATTTTTCAACCGTATCCAGTAAAGGTTTGTACTTCAAAATTTCTTTCAAATCGTCCGGTAGAGAAGAAACAACAAGGTTTTTTTGCTCTATGAATAAAAAGTCCAGCCTCAGAGAAATCCAACACAATTCTTTTGACTTCAACAAACTTTTCGACATACCAAAACGCTGACTTCAACCAGGATGCCCATCTAGTTACAATGGGTTTAGGTGGTAAGCCTATTTCGTTGAAAATCTTTTGTCTCTGTTTGTTCTTAACTATCAACATTTTGTTACTAGCTATCAAATTATTGACACTTTTAAATTTTGATCTCACATTAAAGCAATAGTTATGCAATAAATGTGCTAAGCAAAAAACATGAAACAAACAGGGGTACAAAATTTTTATTGTTTTTCCAGCTTTTTTCATCTAGGTAACTGCATCACTAATAGGAAGCACAAAGTTTTCTCTTTCTATTTCTAAGTACTTTATTTTGTCCTCGACTATTTGAGTAATTTTTTCACTATTTACTGAAGTAGAGCAACAAACATAATCAATTAAATACGCTTTCTTTGGTAAACTTAGATCTCTAACTAAAACATTTACATGATACTTATTTCCAAAAGAGGACTCATCTATACTTAGAAATAAAAAACTACTTTTTACCTTTTCTTTGATACTTTCTTTATATTTTCTGCAAGACTTGAAATGCAATATCGACAAGAATTTGCACAAATCAGCTATAGTCACGTTTCGGGTATTCTAAAGTCTGAAAATCTCTGAAGTAAGTTTTCATGCATTGCGCGTGAGCAACTTTCTCTCTCTAGCTGGCCTATCTTCCCCTGTACTACATTTTCTCAGTCATTTCTGGAAAGTTAGCCCTCTATCTATCTCTTTAAGCTGGTCCTTTTTTGCCTCATTCACAGCTATGCGTGTGATATATAAAAATTCTAGCTACCACTCAAATGCAAAAATGATTCTTCCAAAACTTATAATTTTTTTGAAAGTATTCATCAAATGTATCACTTTTTCGTCTTATTTTAACTTACTTTTATAACATGTTCTTCAAATCTGTATACTCTCATGCTCATTCAGTATTAATATAAAACCGTTATCAACATATTCATAATTATGTGTCTTGTGAGTGAAGTTCTATTCTTACATATTTTATTAACCTATTCATTTAAACTTTTTCTTCTTTTTAAATATTTGAATTTAAGGTATCAAAGCTCCAATCAGTGTCAGGGTATTTTGAATATTTTTCAATAAAAACTCTTGAAAATTGACTTTATTGACATAAATTTGAAAAATTGACTTTATATTTTTGTTTGATTCACACTTTATCAAGTTACAAATCTTTGTTTCGACTTTTTCAAAAGTTAGAGCTTTATTTTATAGAAATATTCTTTATTGAATTTCTCATGCTCTACTTATAACTTAATGTCTATATTAGATACTCCTTTAAGATTTATATTTATATACAGTCTTGAAAAAATAACGCTTATAAATACTTAATTTTATCAATTAACATAGTCATCAATAAAAATTTTGGTTGATGTGAAATATATCTAACAAATTGTTCATTCATTTTTACATAAGTATCTTTTTATACTCTACCAGTCATGTTGGTTTTTTTCTAGACTCAGTTTGTTTTGAAAATATCTGAAAGCGCCTATCAAATTTGCGGTTTAATTATTTTAGTCAAAACGAAAATCCAATGTATTTATAAATTTTTTTATTTATCCCTAGATAATTTATAACTTATCCTTTATTTTAAGTAGACTCAGGCAAATTTATATTTCTATAGTTACAAGCAAAATTAAACTTTTTTGAAAAGTGTATGTTTTTTATGTTTTTTCAAAAGTGTTATAGTCAAAATGTAAAAATTAAAAGAAAAAAAAATAATAAAATGATGTGAAAATTTCAAAACTCTACAAAAAAAGCAAATATAGCTTCTGAGAGTTGAATGTAAATCATAAATCTATAATTTATAATTATAAAATTCTTTACTTCATTTAAACGCGTCAACCAAAATTTTAATAGGCATAAAATTCTCTCCAAAAATATCCTTCAAATTAAAAATGATTTTTTATACTAAATGTTAGGCTGTACCTCTCAGCTCAACAGTTAAAGGTCAGGGGCTCGATCCCCAAGGTTGCCAATTCTAAAAACAAATTCACAAAAACTGTAATTAACCATCTTAAGCATAATGCGAGCATATAGCCTTACGGCTGAAAGTGCTTTGATATCTCCAACCAACCAACTAAATCGACTATGCATATTTCATTCCTGTACACCATTGGCCAATACGATTAAAAAATAACTGAAAGTATCAATTGAATTAGTTATTATTGAATTAGATTTATTTATATCCTTAGGTCCTATTTAATAAGAGTGGTATATGCGTTGTTGATTGTTTCAATCTACTTATTTAAACATTGACTCAAAATTAAGTTGGAAAGAATTTGAAACTTAGCAGAGTAATTGGTATAATGCACCATATTAAAAAGTTCTTTCCTTTAAATATAAAATTGATTATTTATAAAACCCTCTTTTTACCTCACTTAAACTACAGTCTCATAAATTTTGTACACTCAACATGAAGCACCTGGAAGCATTGAATCGTAAAGCACTCAAAATTGTTGTTAATTTAAATAAATTTTCACACTCAAGCCATATTTTCAGAGAACTGCGATTGCTTAAAATAAAAGACCTCTATAATTTGAAACTTGGAGTCTTTTTGCTTTACTGTCTAGACTCTAGATCAAACCTCGCATAATCTTTTTCAAGGCATAATTAAGTATAATGAAAGGAAAGATTATTCTTTTCGAACACCTTCAAGGTTAGTCAAACCTTCTTACCGACTCCAACCCTCCAATCAATCGGTGATGTATAAAGTGCCAGTATTTTATGAAGTCTATCGTCATACAATTGGAGAAAGCTGTTCATCATTTAAAAAATTCAAAAAACTCTTCAAAGAGAAAGTAATCTCGGCCTATCCAGAGAGAATTGTCTGCTCTAAGAAAGACTGTTTTTCCTGTAAATTTTTGTGATTCATTTTTATTGGTGTTTTTTTTATTTTTTTTAATATATTTTTTTAATTAATTGTGTTAGACATTCCTAAGCGGTGTATATAAACCTTTGGAAGCTAATCTCATCAATAACATTTTTATCTATAATTTTACTAATCTTGATCTATACAAAAATATGTATTTTCTTTTTATTAATAATCCTGTTAATGTTTTGAATAAAGTTCTTCTTCTTCTTCTTCTTCTTCTTATGAATGCATGAAAATTAAATTTTTCCAATACATCATTTTTTCAGAAAATCGTTTTATATTTGGTTACATAGTAGAAATATAAATTTTTTAAAATATATTTAGGCTTATTTTACTTTCTTCAATTTTGTTGAGTATGAAATATTTATTTTAAAAAAAGAAAAACAAACGCATTGTAAAATCTTTTGAAGGTTAGTATGAGAGAAGGAAGCAACCTGAAAACAAATTGAAAAGAAAACGTGCGAACAAAATAAATAATTTTGAAAAAGAAGTATGAATTTTGACTAAATGGAAGATCTACCATGTTCCAATGAGGAAGTGATGTAATAATAATTCGGTATTTCAAAAACAATATTTACTTCATTTACTATATTATATTATACGAATTTGGTCAAAGATGAAAAGTGTTATCCATCCCAATAATCATGATTCATGCGCTATTGAAATTGATGGAAAGATTGTTACGGATGAAAAACTAATAGCAAACCAACTCAACAAGGCTTTTAGCTTGCCAAATATAGAAGATGCAAAAATTACTCATGAAAGAGTCGATGTTTTCCATGAAAGTATCTTCACATTTGAAAATATTTGTGTTCAAGATGTCGAGAAAGCTATTGAAGAGTTGTCAAATAGTAAAGCCAAAGACGCTTATGGTGTAAGCATATATCAAATAAAACTTGTGAAGCCATTTTTATCTCTGATACTCTGGAACTGCTTTAATCAATGCCTGGATACTTCAGTTTTTCCAGATGTTTTAAAAGTCACTATAGGGTTGTACCTGTCCCTAAAAAAGACAAAGGTTTGAAGCTATCTTCTTTTAGACCTATTTCAATTATTCTAACGAGTGGAAAAATTTTCGAAAAGATACTTTTTATTCAGATATCAAAATATTTGGAAGGTGCTTCGTATCTAGCAAATCGCAAACAGTTTGTCAACTACCACACGGCAAATTCTTCTTATCACAACATAACCAGAGGAGTGCCACAGGGATCTATCTTAGGTCCACTGCTTTTTATTGTATATATGAATGATTTTATCAACAGCACTGACTTTTTTGATGTTTTAATATACGCAGATGATGTAACATTAATTTTTCCGTACTGCTCTGATAATTTTGAACTGACCTTCGCAAGACGGATCATATTAGTACCCCTTCAAGGACGGATAGTGGGACTTTTACTCCCATTACATAAATTTTTTCATAATTTGTTATTTGAAACTGATTTCTATGAAATATTTTTAACATTAAAAATTTTTTTAAATTTCAATAAAAAATTTTTTTTCAACTTGATTTTTATTTTTACGATTGAAACCACTTTCAATATTGAGGAATCAAAGTAGCGATGAAGCTATCTTGTTGGATTTCAATTTATCGAAATGAAAACTTATATAGTTATCAGGAATACAAAGTGTGTTACCGTTTTTTTGAAGTCTAGCTGTCAAGACACATAATTGCAGTCGTCAGTATATGGTTCAAAATAAAACCATTCAAGTTTATATTCACAATCTATGGTTCAAAATAAAACCATTCAAGTCACACTATATAATGTGATCTAGTTCGATGGATATGACGAAGAGCTCGTATTCTGTACACATACACAAAATTTAGGTGGCATGATGATTCTCTTGTGATAGATATTATAAACTTTTTCGTAATCCCTTCGCACAGAAATCTAAGTATTTATCCACACATAACAAATGATTTACAATTATGGCGTATCTTTCACATACTTTATTATTTATGTGTATGATTTTGTGCGTATCTACCACATACTTTATTGTTTATGTGTATGATAGATACTTCTTACTCTGTAATTTTATTTATATGAGTGAGGTTCATGTTACTGAATGTAATCAATACCCTTGAACCATAGATTATTCCGCGCTTATTCTTTTTAAGGCAGTACACTTTCATCTGTATCATTTCTTGGATTCATTTCATATCTTTGAAAAACTACCGTCTTTGCACATAAAATCTATCCTTTACATCTTCTTGAGTTGAACGTTGTTTATTTTATCTTTTCTAAATCATCTTCTCTTTCAATTTTATTGTTGTTCCTTCGTTCTGATTATTACTCTCTTCAATTTATGAGTTCTACAAACAGTGATTCTGAAAGTTTTGCTGGGGAAAGCGTTGCATCCGATGTTTACTCTTTGAGTGAATATGAAACGGTTTGTAAAAGCAGTAGTGAAAGTGATAGTGAAAGAGAAGGAGACGATCTTATAGCTCCCGATATGACAAAGTACTCATGGGAACCTTATAGAGATACTCGTGGAAGAAGTCTTGGTGTTAATACTCGTAATATTGCTTCATTTTCACCTGGTCCCAAAGGAGATGCAAAACATTTGACAAACTCATTAGATGTATTCTCCCTTTTTTTACTCAAAGCCTGATACATCACATATACGAGTGTACTAAAGCTAAAATTGATGAAAATTACAGGTAACTTAATTTTTTATCTCTGTTTTCTCTAATTATATTTTTTTTAGTTTGAGCCAACCTTTTTTTGAAAGTTTGCGTTATTGCGCTCTCAAATTTTCGATAGAAGATATGCTTGCCTATTTTGGATGTATTTTTCACATTGGGCAGTCCAAAAATCAACAAATTGATCTAAAATATTTATTTTCTGACAAAAATGGAGAGCTATTTTTGAAAGCTGCCATAAGCAGAGACATGTTTATATTCATAAACTGTTTCATACGCTTTGACTTGAAAAAAGATAGGAATCCATTAGACAAATTGAGTCCAATTAGATACTTACATGATGTGATCGTTAGTAGTTGTGTCAAGTATTGGTGCCCAACAGATTATATAACAATTGATGAACAGTTAGTCAAGTATCGGGGAAGATCTCCAATAAAAGTGTAAGATCCTTCAAAACCAGGAAGATACGGGATGAAGGTCTATCACTGTAATGATTCAAGAAGTTTTTATGTTTTGGCCAGTGAAGTGTATGTAACAGGTTTATCTGATAAAGAGTATTTCAAACCAGCAAACAGTCAAAAGGTTAGTTGAAAAATCGAAAGTACCTAGTGGTTGTGGAGTTTATGTTGATCGGTTTTTTATGACACATGAACTCTGTATATGGGCTAAATCTTAAAGGTTGACAATTTGTGGAACGGTCAGAAGTAATAGAAGGTTTGTTCCGTATTTATTACGTCCTGCACACTTGAAAGGTCTAAACCTTGTAGAAATGGAAAGTAAATTTTTATATACTGAATATGCTTCGCTGACTATATACATTCCAGAAAAACATGCAAAAAAAATTTCAAGCCTGTTTATATAATGTCCAGTCAGCATATTTCAAAGATAGACACACTAGGTAATAAAAAAAAGCCTCAAACAATTGTAGACTACAATAGATATAAAGGCGGTGTTGATACTTTCAACAGGATGGTTCGTAGTTTTACTTGTTACAGAGCCTCAAGAAGATGGCATATGCCTATTTTCACAAATTTTCTCCATATGGTAGCAAGTAATTGTTGGATTATAGCCAAAGCCAACATGCCTGATTTGTACCCAAGTACTTCCAGAGGTGGTAGAAAGTATTTTATTAGAAATTTAGCGCTAAGTCTAACTGAAAAGTCAATGAGAATTAGGTGCGAGAACGCATCTACTCGCTTGATTACTAAGAATCTTCTCTCTTTTTATGGGTTCACAAGAACGACTGAAATTGCTCAAACAACAACCCGAAGAGAATACTGTTTTGTTTCTAATTGTCATCCCAGAAAGAGAGGAACCAGAAAGTGTCAAAATTATTTAAGATCTATTTGTAAAAATCACACTATACTCATTTGTCCTGAATGTCAGAATGTCTAAATTATTATTGATTTCATGCCTTATTCTTACATTTTATATGATATATTTTTCGCAATATCTATTTTGTTTCGTGTAACTTTCGTGTAACTTCGTGGTTCTTGTAATTAAATTTCGTGTACTTGAATATTTTTAGAACGCTTTTAGAATGTAAATCTCACATGAGTTATTGAAATCACGATGAAGTGCCTTTCCTACCTTTTTCTTCTCTTGTGGTGATGGGCCATATGTTGTGATTTTTTTTTTTTATTATCAATAGTTTTTCATATTTTGTTTTCTAATAATAAAAATTTCTTCTTCTTGTTCTTCTTTTAGAATGTAAATAAAGCTCACTTTTCAAATTTGAATTTTTTCTATTGCGTTGAATTACTTTATATTTTTCAAAAAATAATAATAGTTTGTAACTTTTTTTTTGTAAAATCGTGATCTAGACAAAATGATTGATAAATACATTTCTATTTAGTAACTTTCATATACTTTTTTTGATGCAAAAAGGGTTCAAAAATTTCTGTTGACGTAACTCCCACTCCGTCCTGCGAAGAAACTTTATGATTTTTCAAAAAATAATAATAGTTTGTAACTTTTTTTTTGTAAAATAGTGATCTAGACAAAATGATTTATAAATACATTTCTATTTAGTAACTTTCATATCCTATTTTTAGTGCAAAAAGGGTTCAAAAATTTCTGTTGACATAAAACTCCCACTCCGTCCTGCGAAGGAACTTAATGATTTTTGAAAAAATAATAATAGTTTGTAACTTTTTTTTGTAAAATAGTGACCTAGACAAAATAATTGAAAAATACATTTATATTTTTAAGTGACTTTCATATACTTTTTTTGATTCAAAAAGGGTTCAAAAATTTCTGTTGACGTAAAACTCCCACTCCGTCCTGCGAAGGAACGCTTATTCCAGAGTGTTAAATTGGTGTGAACGAAATTACCTTGCGATAAATCACTCGAAACCGAAATCAATGATTTTCTCAAAAAAAAAACATCGTGGAAACTTTTTTGTTTGACAAGCTGAACTTGAAATCTTTTCTGAAGTGAATTTGCTTGGTTTAATAATTGAAAATTATCTCAGTTTTAATCAGCACATTACTTATCTTTCTATAAAGCTCGCCAAAATAAATGGTATATTAGCTCATACCAAAAAGCTCTTTCCAACTAAAGTTCTTCTGATATTACTAAAAACTTTCTTTCTTCCTCATCTTTATTACAGCTTGGTCAACTTTGGGCACTGTAATTTACATCGCTTAATTGTTTTGTATAAAAAAGCTGTCAGAATTGTTACCCATTCAAAAAAATGTCTCACACAACTGAACTCTTTGTCAAACTTGACTTGTTAAAGTTGGAAGACATTTATACTCAAAAAATTGGAATATTTATCCTTTCCAATTTGAACTCTTCGCATAATCATTTTCAAAATATTATACTTTTCACTTCAAAACCTTACTATTTTTTTTCAGAAATGTTATGAATCTAGATAAACCGCGTTTCAGACATGAAGCTTCTAAGCTTTCTATAAGATAGAATGTTGTTTGTTTTTACGAAAAATACAGAAGGTTCATAGCAGAAAGTTGTTCTTCAGTAAAGAAAATGAAACTCATCATGAAAGATTGGTTCATTTCTTCATATAGAGAAAAACAACTTGAAATGTTGTTAATTGCTATATTTGACAAAATAATTAGCTAATGATATTTCATGTACTCATTTCATCCTGATGCTCTATTTGCTTTTTAATCTCCTTGTCTTTTTGATGGCGTATTTTTCCTGAAGCGGTTTTCATAAACCTTTGGAAATACATCCGCTTGCATGTCTTCATTCAATTTTTAATATTGTTCTCCTTAATATTATTCTACATAACATTATTATACCTTTTTGCTAAAGATTTTTCTTTTTTTTTCTTTTGAATTACGCTACCTATAAATCATAATGACTTCTTATGTGTGTATCGAATTTGTAAATAAATTTTTTCTTCTTTTAAAAAAACAAATTCTCGAAAATATTTTTATGATACTATTTAAATATCAAAGTTACAATATATGATTAGAATGAGGCATGGTATTAAAAAATGGGTGAAAAATTGTAAAAAACATAACTCTCAATAAACATCCGGTGTTATAGAGAGATGACTGTATAGCAGGGGTGGCCAAACTTTTTTTATATAAGGGCTACTTTTTTTGTAGAAATTTTTGGCGGTCTACCTTGAAAGTATATAAAATAATTAATATTCTTAAAACAAATGTAACTTTTGCTGTTTTATATAAGTAAAAAAAAATTTTATTAACTTCAAAATATACAACTTAAAAATTATAAAAACTAATTTTTTTTGAGGATGAAACCTGGCACTGCATATTTTGTGCTAGTTTTTCAAAATTTGGATCAAAATTTGTCAGGGCGATTCTTAAACATGCCTGCAAATGTTCGTTAGTTAATTGAGATCTATATCTTGTTTTTATACTATTCATCGAAGAAAAAGCAGATTCACAAAAATATGTGGATCCGAAAAACGAATGGAAACTAGCAAATACCCTCCAAATGTTGGGGTATTTATCTTTAAAAATATATTTTATAAAATCTTTCGACCCATGCATTGATTTAAGACTTAAGTCACATTTTATATTTATAAGTTCTTCTTCTAATTCAGCCAAATTGCCAATTTGTAGAAAGTCGCCAATTTTTTTAGCTAAAAATTCTATACTCACGTCGTCCTTGAAGGGGTTTAGTGGTGATACTTTCAATATTATTAAAACTTTCGAATCTTTTTTCAAATTCATTCATGAGAGTTCTTAGACTAGCTACATATCTATCCACATTTAATCTTTTTTCAGCACCTCTTTCGTCATCTAAATTCGGAAAATGTTTTAAGTCGCCACGTTCCATTTGTTTAAGTTGTATATTCAACTTTTCTTTAAATGAATTTACATGACTAACCATTTCAATTATTGATTTATCTTTGCCTTGTAATTGGGTATTTAGTAGGCTTTCTTCTCAGTAACGTCGCAAAAAAAGCAAGATCGCAGCGCCATTCTGAATCACTCAATTGAACATATTGAATTTTTTAGTTTCAAGAAAAATGCAAACTTTTGGTAATAGTTCTCTGAAACGAGTCAAAAACTTAGCACGGCTTAGCCATCTAACATCTGTGTGTAAAAGCAATTCATATTGTGTTCTTCTCCACACTCTTTTAGCAAAGCACGAAACTCTCGACGCGATAAACTCTTTGACCTGATGTAGTTGACAGTTTTGAACCCTATGTCCATGACCTGATCAAAGTTTAAAACTTTTGAGCATAAGACTTGATTATGTATGGTGCAATGATAATCAATAAATCTGGGAAACTTTTCATCGCGCTTACAACGAGAAATAAAGCCATTATTGCAACCAGTCATTGCAGGGGCACCATCTGTTGTAATTGAAACCAGTTTGGAAATTGGAAAATTTGTAAGTGATATAAATTCTTTGAATGAGTTGAAAATATCTTCACCTCTAGTGCGTTCATTCATCGGAATAATTGTAAACAACTCTTCTACGGCTGACATGTCAACAAAAACCATTCTGATGAAAACACAAAGTTGAGCAGTGCCAATATAGTCAGTCGACTCGTCAAACTGTAATGAGAGAACAACGCAATTATCAACATTAATTTGTAGAGCTTGCTCAAGATCTTGACTGATATCCTTTGTTCTTCGCATAATAGTATTTCGTGACAATGACAAGTTATTTATACATGTCATAATTTCGGGCTTATTTTTGAAGTTTTCAAATAAAATATCTCCCGCTTTGATGAAAGCTTCTTTTACTATTTCTCCATCGCTAAAAGATTTGTTATGTTTAATTAATGTTTGAGTAATTTTGAATGAAGCGATTGTAGCAGATTTTGAGCTTGTGTTGTATTTAAAAAAGCTATTTTGTTGTTCAAGCAATTCTGCTTTGAGTTGTTTAACTTTTGATTTTCTTAAGGCTGTATTTTGTGGAAAATCAATAGAATAATTTTTGTGAACTTTAAAAAAATGTCTCTCCACGTTCGCTTTTTTAGGCAATGCAACTATTCCCTTACAAATTAAACATAAACACTTGTTATTGTTCATTACAAAAAAGTAGTTCTCTTCCTATTCATTATAATAATGGTAAGTTTTTCTTTTTTTAAAAGATGATCCTGGCTCATTCATTTATCAGCCACAAAGATAAAATTAAATATAGTTAAAACTACTTCTAAAAAAGGTAATAAAAGATAGTAATAAAGGTACTTTTATAAAAGGTTAATTTTGTAAAAAATTGGTATAAAGTTGAACATTATAAACAAAATTGCCCAAGATTTTAATTAACTTGTTCTCATATTTCTTAATCATTTTATAATTACTAATTTAAATTTATGTGTATTCAAAATTAAATGAGTTTAAATCTTACAAAACAGTAAAATTTTTATGAATGAATTTGAATAAAGGTATAGGTATCGTGGGGCGTTTCATTGAGAAGTTCAACCAAGACCGCTTATGTCGAACTATGAATAGACTTGTAGTACGCGAATCGAACCCAACACTTTGTGTTCAATGTCCGACGCGCTACCTAAACTACCCACGCCCCAATAATTATAAAAACCTAATCTACACATGCCTCTATATTAAATATATTAAATAAAAGTTTAGTATTATTTAGAAATTACTATTGTTCTAGTATTTTTTATATTTGACACTGGTACGTTGCGTATTTATTTTTTGACAAAAATTTTTTTTAGGTTTTAAATTAAATATCAATTGATTATTTATGTTGACAACTATTTTTTATAATGATTTTTTCATTAATTTCACTTTTTTACATTTAACTATTTTTAATTTGATTTAATAAAAATATGACAAGCATGCCCTTCAAATAGAAAAAAATTCAAGCAAGGATGTTATTTTTCTTAAGTTATTGTGTCGAATAACTGAAAGATTTAAAATAGATTTAGTAATTTAGTATACTTCATTATAGTAAATGTGTCACATGCGCATATAAAAAGACTAAATTGGAATTTTTAACATTGACTTCAAAGGTTGCTATAAACACAAATTAAAATTTTTTATATTAAACTTTCATAGAAACTTGCATATTTTTACTATTGTTCAGTAAGGCAAAATGAGACACTGAATTAACGAAAAAAAATTAAATTATAAGTAGATTAAAAAAAATTTTCTTAATAGATCTGACAAAAAATACACATCAAAAAATTCTACGTAATACTTTTCCTTTAAATTATAAATTATTGCTTTATTACATAAGATTAAATTTAATATAATTTTCCTATTTCAAACCTTAAAAAAATTTTTTTTTTGAAAATTGTAGTCATAAAAGTAAACATTTTTTTAATCATTTCGATATACCGAAAAAACAGTTCTACTAAATGTCTTAGTGTCACAATATGTCTAAAAGAATTCTAAAAATATTTAAAAAGGTTCATAGTCGCAAAGTCGAAAACCAAAATGTCCGAGACGAAAACGTCCTAAAACCAAAACTTCCAAAACCAAAACGTCCGAAAAGAAAGCGTGTAAAATCCAAAATGTCTTAAAATCTAAACATCTTAGAATTAAAGAGTTCTAAAACCAAAAAGCTTAAACTGAATTGTTTAGAACTCTTAGGTTGTTTAGATTTCAAGATATTTTGGACATAGGATGTATTGCCTTTGGACGTTTTTCTTCAAAAGTTTTAGTTTTTAGACGTTTTGTTTTTGTACGTTTTGACCAGGAATCATTAAAGAATAAACAAATTTGACATTTTGCATTGTAAGCGTAAAAACTTTTTACCGAAAAAAAGACTAATTTATAAATTTAATGCACTTACAAAGACACGAGCAAAATTTTATAGGTGGTAAAACGCAAAGACAATGTTGAAAATAATATTCAACTTCTGATTTTTAAAATTTATATCATCAATCAGACCAATTCTACTGCATGATGAAAAGATAATCAAAGTTAAATAAATAGCATACCACCGGAAATAATATAAGCTTCTCAAAGCTCTGGTAACATAAATACATAGGTTTGCAACATATAGTTGTCATACCCAACATATAATGATAATACAATGTCCTTAATTTCCTCATCATCTTGAAAAATATGAGGATTATTTATGGAATGGAAGTGTGATGTTGCGCATAGAAAAATTTTAGCCTAAAATAAGAAATCTTTATCAATATGATTGATTATTATTAACTATGCGAAAAATTGGGAAAATGCAACTTCATGAAACATTCACATAGATAATATGATAGAAACGGAAATTCATAAGAAAAAAAATTCATCCCACAATTAATTTCTGGTTTATTCCTTAATTGTTTATAAACTACTTGAGGTCTACTTTCTTGAGCTTGGCTAGTCAAAAACTAGTCGACCGCGGGCGACTTTTTGGACACCTCTGCTATAGAGCAACAAAAAATTTCATAGAACGCAAAAATAGTATCATAATATATTTTTTCAAACATAAATACATTACATTAAAAATATGTATAGTATATTATTTATTCTTTGGCATATTTCTCATTTGAGTGAATTCTTTTTAGTAGATTGCTGTCGGTGTTTTAAAAATCATGAAATTTTTCACAGGAATTTTTCACATAAAATGGCTTTTAAAGTCTCAACACTTAATTGTGATTTTTCTGATGTCCATACTTTATTCACTGTAGAAAAAAGACGTTCAGTTGCAGCATTAGTTCCTGGTAAGGGTGCATATTTCACTATCTTCAGTGCATTAATGTATGGAATATGGTTTGCTTCTTTGTTCACTATCGTGATTTTTGCTGTTGCCCAAAATTTAAACTTTTCATTATCAATATATTTTCTTAATAATGATGCCTCATTAAAAAGATCATGTTCGGAAATATTACTATATGGAAAATTTTGAGTAATATAATCGAATGATTTTTGCACATCATTCCATTCAAGTTCTTGTTTCAATGTAACCCAATGAAAATGTTTAATATCATTGTAATGTAGCGTCCCCTCTTCTAAATAATCTATGCAGTTACTATGCAACTTTTTAACATGATTGACTGCACGATTTATTGCACCTTGTTCTTCTTGCTGTACTATTACGAATAAATAACCAGAGGAAATTATTTTCTAACCGCTCATGGCACTGAAATTTTAAATTATTAACTTCATTTGCCACTTCGATTACAGAAATTTTGTCACATTCAATAAATTTTATAGCATTTTGAAAAAGAGCTTCTTGATTTTGTACAAACTCTAGCTAAATTTTAGAAGAAACTTTTTCAAAAAACTTTTCTAAAATTCTAGAACATTTGTCCTGTGATAGAAAGTAGGATTTCAAGGGATCATATATTTTTAAAATTCTTTCCATAGCTGGCAAAAAAGCTAACCACCGCGTTTTACTGTATTCAAGTATTTTCTGATATTCGACTCCCGCAGTTTTACAAAATTCATTAAGCATTTCAACGCGTACAGTGTATATATAGAAATGAGAATATATTTTTATAACAATATATTTTTTGTACTTCAAGTAAAAAATAAATTTTTTTTTATCAATCTTATAAATTTCGATGAAACACTTTTAAAAGTAATATATTTTGAAAATTAATTTTTTTCACAATTTCTTTTACAAACTTGAAATTTCCATTTTTTTGATACTTTTCGAACAATCATCTTTTATTTAGTTTTTATTGATGATAAAAATATATTAAAACTCCTAAAACAAAAAATTGAAAACCAAAAAATAAATCAAGTAAATAACAATTCTAAATAGTGATAATTATTTTTTACCAAAGAAATTCATATCTTTGCGAAGTAGTTACATGGCCACGGAAAATCGAATATTGTAGTTTTCTGGCTTGTCGTGCATTCTTTTCTAAAATCGGGACTTTTTTAAAATGCCCCGGGACAATTTGTTGAAAATCGGGAGTGTCCCGCCAAAAGCGGGACGTCTGGTCACTTTAGTTAAACGGCATTATACTACTTAACATGAAAAAGATTTAGGTGAATTGGAAAAAGAAACTAGAAGCCACAAACTTGAAAAATATAAAAAAGAAGTTGCTTGTCAACAAAAGTCTTTGTTCAAATCAGTAGTTAATTTAGATGGGGGTTTGAAAGTGAGCTATTTAATAGCTAAAAAACTTTCAAAAAAGGACAACCTATGGTTGACGGGGAACTAATAAAGGACTGTCTTTTAATTGCTAGAGTACTGCTCTCAAAAACGAACTTAATAAATGAAATAAGTTTATCTCATCAAACTATTGCTCGGAGAATTGATGATCTATCTGACAACGTTGAAAAACAACTAAAAATTTTTTTATCGAATTGCCGTTTTTATAGTTTAGCCTTAGATGAAAGTCTTGATCAGGGTGATACTGTTCAGTTGGCAATTTTTATCAAAGGCGTTGACGATAATTTTAACTCGATAGAGGAGATGTTAGATTTATGCTATATGAAAGGAACTACAAGAGGAAGGGATATCTTTTATGAATTTCATAATTCTTTCAAAAAGTTTGATCTCGATTTGAAAAAAATTATTTCAGTCACAACTGACGGTGCCCCATCTATGATTGGAATTAATAATGGTTTTGTTGCAAATTTCAAAAAAATATCAATGAAAATATTACAAGTTATCATTGCATCATACATCAACAACAACTTTGTGCATAAAAGTTAAAACTAGATAATGTGATGATAGATTTAGTTAAAACTGTTAATTATATCAGATCCCGTGGTTTGACTCATAGAGAGTTTTAAAATTATTTGAATGAAATTAGATGCGAGCAAGAAGACATAGTTTATTTTACCAAAGTTAGATGGCTGAGCAAATCTTCAACTTTGAAGAGATTCACTTCATTAATTCCAGAAATTAAATCATTTATGGAATCTAAAAAGCAAAAGGTATCGTTTTTGGAAAATGATGAATGGTTGAATGATTTGACGTTTTTGACTGATATTACTGGGATGCTTTCTAATCTAAATCTTAAATTACAAGGAAGAAATCAGGTTTTGTCAGACATATTAGAAAGAGTTAAAAGTTTCAAAAACAAAATTAATCTTTTTATAATCCAAATCAAAGATAATAACTTTGTTCATTTTGAAGAAGTTTTCAAGAGAACTCAAAAAAAAAGTTTGAAGACAGAGAAATATATTTAACTTCTTGAAAATTTACATTTAGCGTTTGATTTAAGGTTCAAAGGTTTTGATAATAACAACCAAAACTTAGAGATTTTTGTTGATCATTTTGGACTACAAAAAAGTTGAAAGCAATTTACAACTTGAATTGATTGATCTACAATCAAGAGAAATCTACAAAAAAATCATAAAGAGGAAAAGCTCGAATCATTTTATCAAAAGCTTGTTTCTATGCAAAACTCTCATCTGAAAAATATTTTGAGATTGCAAAACACCAAGATTGAAGTTAATGTTGATGATATTATAAAAAGCAAGCAGATCCAGAAATCAGACTAACATATTTTTCAAAATTTCTGCATTTTTAAAAAAAATATATCTAGTTTTAATTTTTGTTAAAATCTTAGTGATATAGTAGTTTTATTTTTTTTTGATATCTAAGTTTCGCCCGAATGACTTTCAAAAGTTTTGGGTTTGGCCCGTTATGAATAAAGGTTAGACATCCCTGATGTTGACAAACATCTTTTCTCAAAACAGCGTCATACGAATAACCATTAATATGAACTCCCAATCTACCCTAAATTAACTTATCTATTTTAGATGTCGCTCCATTAATACTACTTTCTATTTCGCCTTTATCCAGCAATTCTCGCAAGCATATCAACTAACATTGGAAAGTGCTTAGTTATTTCCTACCTACCTACCTCTTTGATCTATTATTAAATTCCTAAAATTTGATTTTGATCAGTATTAAAAAAGAAAGTTGATAAAAATATTTGGAGACTCCCATTTAAAATGATATTAAGAACAAAAGCTGTTATATAATGAAGAAACAAAATATACATAGTTACATAGCAGAGGCGCACAAAATATTAATACATAAAATAGTTCATATTGTCAATTTCGAGTTTTATATACAAATAGTGTCTACAGAAGATCCATTTATAATAATAAAATCTTTTATCATAAATCGATTAAGTTGATTTCTATTCTTAACTCGTTATTAAAAATAAGGATTTAAAGATGTTTAATAGTGTAATCAAAAATTTTATATGATAAATTAGCAATTTTCTTTCAATTTCTACACTTGGTTTTCCATTTAATATTTGAAAATATCATAATGCGTCAATATAAGTTGCGTTTTAATTGTGAAAATTCTTTAGAAAAATATTGTTCAAATTTTACATGAAATATATCTTTTTTATACAAAATTTTTTCATTTCTGGAGTCAGATTTTACATTTAGCCTTTAAAAGTATCAATCAAAATTGTACGTTACTTCCATAAATTGTTACTAAATATATTCATTGAAAATTTAAATAAAATATATATTTGTATAGCAAGGTGGTGATCCTGGCTTCATTTCTGGGTGCGGTTTGCATAATCATAATATGAAAATTTTAATCAAATTTAATCGTTTTGCCTGAAAATTTTCTTCAAAATATTCATGTAAAATTTAATTATCATAAAAAAATTTTCATCAGAACTTGATTTTGTGTATCTGCCCCTGATTATAAAATTATAATATAAAGATACACTTATGATAATTTCATACAATCTCGAATTTCAAACAATTATTTTTAATTTATCGCAAATTATTTGCAAAGTATTAATCAAAAATTTGTTTAAAAATATCCTTCTAATTTTATCTTTAACATTAACAATAAATTCTTTATTAAAAATTTTTCAATATAGAACATTATTGAAAAATATCAAAGTAAATTTTTTTTTAAGTTTTCTAAACTAGTAGCGAAGAATTATTTTTGCTCCTCATGGTTAGAGAGAGCCTCAATGGTTATTAGGGTGTACCTCTTAGATTAAAAGTTGAAGTTCAGGGGTTCGATCCCCAAGGCTTCCAACTCTTAAAAACAAATTCACAAAAACTGTGACTAACGATCTTAAGCACAATGCGAGCATATAGCCTTACGGCTGAAAATGCCAACCAAGCAACCATGGTTAGAGATTTAGTAGCTAAGAAAAATAGCTCCTATTGGTACTTTGACATTTATTAAAATATAAACATTTTTAAAAGATGTTAATAATGATGAAACTTGTTAAGAAAAAACTAGTCAATATGTATAAAATTCTATTATCATAAGCATGACTTTTCAAATTACTAATCCAAAAATACAAAAAGTTTTTTTGTCTTATCTAACATTTCTTCAAATTTTTTATAAAAATTATTTTATAAATTATAAGTTTGTTTTGCTCCCTTTTCCCGGGTGGGTCTCCATTTTAATTTTTTGCATCTTCACTTTGTTTTAGCACGACTCGTTTTCTCTACTTGTTTCATATGCCATTCATTCAAAATACAGCTATTTTGAGTAAATAAAATTAATTTTCTATAGCTTGTTAAAGATAATTAATTTTTAAATATATTTCGAAAAAATTATTCGCTTTTTAACTGTAAAATTTTAATTTTTTAAATTTAAAGTTTTTATAATTTTGAATCTGATCCTTAATTTATAGCAGACTTTCGTGTTCCGAATATCTTTTATGGATATATAATTTAGAATTTAAATGGATTGAAGTCTAATTATAAAAGGATATGAGTTGAAGATTTTTAATCGATATAAGTTTGACTCGGTATCTAAAGAAGTCACCTATTAGTCTTGCTCCCCCTTCCCCTTTGGGAATGCAAAAAATATTTTGTTTTGTTAACTTTGGAATTACCCTTACAATAATCTATTCTTTTTGATATCGCCACAAACTCTTCTTTGAGAGAAAATTCAGTTTTGATGTAATCTTTACCGTTTTCTATTCTAAAACTTGTAAGGACGATTCAATTCGAAAGCATTTTTAAGCAAACTAGGTTGACGAGATAAAGCGGTTACTCATTCCTCATTGGAAATAAAGTCTTAATTCACTCGGTTGATATTTTCGCATATTATTTTTCTGTATCTTTATGATAATTTTTTTCAAAAGCTCCCCTTCATGACTTGGAGCATTAGACTTCTGCCTTCCTTCTTCCCCTCCCTTTTTTATAGGTATTTCGGAGATAACTGGTCCTTTTTCCTTCTTTTGGATTCTTTGAAGCTGAATTTGGTTGATCTGCGGGAGTGACGTCACCCACACAATTAAAACCCTCACCGTTTGATTTCACTGACCCTATATGTATCTAGAAATAATTCAGAGTAAACGTTGAAATGCTCGTTAGTTATATTTATTCACTTTTCAAAATCCTTTTTCGATTTGTGAAATCACTACTTCAAATATTGAATTTAATAGCGAATGAAGTCTGGGTTAAAGCAAATATATGTTAACGATACTTTTTATTCCCTATGTTGGTGATTAAGCAAAAGTGAAGGTATTGCTTTGAAAAATCGTTCACTCTACCTTGATGACTATACATAGGCTTTGATTTCCTTTTTGCATAATTTAAAAAAATTTTAAATTATTTTTTTGCAAATAATTTAAAAGATTAAATTTGTAGTCAAATAATAAGTTTCAAATCAACCAATAAGTGAACTTAAAATTAAAAATTCATCAAATTATCCTTTTATAATCATGTTTCATCGTTGAACATTCAAAATCAGCTAGCATGCTATATGTATTTCAATTATATTGGATGAAATATTCTACCTGCATACTTTTTATATAATGATGTCAAAAGTCATTAGTATGTCTATGTAACAGGGTCGCACATCGAAAGGGGAGGGGGGATGCCCTCTGCCCCAATAATTGTCAACTTTCTGATTCGTCCCAAAAATTTGGAGGATGGCCTGAATGTAACTGAATATTTTGTTTGTTCATTATATAACAGCTTTTCTTCTTGAAATCATTTTACATAGGAGTCTCTGAACTTTTTTTCTCGTCCTTTTTTAATACTGATCCCAATAAAATTTTAGAAATTTAATAATAGATCAAAGAGGTTGAAACCTAAAATATTAAAAAACTACAAGAATTTTTTGTTAATCATTTGGGACTCGTCAGACATATTTTATTTATAGTGCTTAAAAATTTACATCGAGAAAGAAATATAATTTATTCTTAAGCGCATTTTTTACCTATTTTTATATTTCCATTCCTAGTGAGTCTTTCCTCTGGGGTCCCACGGACCCATTCTAACATCCCTTGCTCTAGGACAGAGATTCCCAACCTTTTTAATCCCGCGTACCATTTTATTATATTTTAGGTTTTCCCGTACCACTATTTAAAATAGAAAATTGCAATTAGAATTTACACCATAAAAAATTATAAATACTTTATTATGATAAAAATAAATTTTTTTTATTACAAGTCAAATAACTAAGTAAATTTACAGTCATAAAAAATAAAAAAAGTTCAACTAATTTTTTTGCGTTACACTTCAGTGAGATGGTTGAGCTTGCTTCTTCTGAATTAACTTTGCAATACGTGGCAAAATTTTGCTTACTGAACAACGAAAATCATGATCTGGATTTGATAGGCGGTTTCTTGTTTTGATTTGATTATTAAAGGGAAGAAAAACCTTGCTCGCATTCCCAGGTTGTTGGAAAAACAAGAAAATATGGTGTTGCATTTTTGGATAAGACTCCCTCATCATTAACCAAAAGTATGATAGTTCACGATTTTTGAACTTCTTTTGATCCCTCGTCACATTGCAAGTCTATCCGGTCTTCTTGCTCTCCAGTTCCATCAGGAAGTTCACTGGGATCAGTTATGAAAGGATTTTTTATATAATTCTTTACTTGTGAGTTAAACTCAGCGTTAAAGTATTCCTTTATTTCAGCTTTCAATAAAAAAGATTCTCGAAAATGTTCATACTGAATTTTTTCTCCAAATGAATAAAGATTTTTGAACATTGCAAACTCTTTATTTTCAATGTTTTTTAATCCATAGCTCAATTTTAAGAATTAAATAATTCAATTTCATAGAAAATTCCAAAAAAAAAATTTTCTGAGCCTTGAAATAAACAATTAAACTGGTTTAAAATTTCAAATATGTCAGAAAGATACGCAAGATGAATGATGAAACTGTCCATCTCAAGTACACTAGCAAACTCATGTTGTTTATTTCTAAAAAAAATTCCAGGAGTTCTTTTCTAAGGACGAAAAGATGCAAAGTTGTGTTACCTCGTGATAACCATCTCACTTCTGTATGAAATAATAAGCAAGTGTATTTAGATCCTAGTTCTTCACAAATAACTTTTAGCAGTAGGCTATTTAAAGCTGAAGACTTCACATAATTTACCATCTTCACAATCATTTCTAAACTCTTTTTCATTTTAATCGGCAATTTTCGACGCTAAAGCAAATCGGTGCAAAAAGCAGTGAACAGAAGTCACAGAAGGCAAAACTAATTTTACGCGAGCATGAAAACCTGATTTTATACTAAGCATTGCTGGTGCTCCTTCTGTTGTGGAACCAACTAACTTTTCCCATTGAAGAATTTTGTTGTCGTTGTCAACTCTTCACAGAATAAAAATTCACTTTGAATTTCGTCATTTGTAACATAACGAACATATGCCAAAACTTGGCAACAATTTGAAATGTCAGTAGACTCGTCAAGCTGAATCGAAAATTCGTATTTTGAATTATGAATTAAGGAGATAACCTGATCATTTATGTCATTTGACATTTCTATGATTGGCCTTCCTATGGTATTGTTTGATAGCTAAACGTTATTTAATTTTGTCATAGCCTCTTCGCCAATTACATTTTTACTAGCGCTTTTGCTGTAGGTAAAATCAGTTCCTCAGCTGTTGTGTGAGGTTTTTTGTTTTGCGCAACAAGAAGTGCACTTCATAAGAGGCTTTTACAACTCCAAGAGATTGCTGATAATAATGATTTCCTGTTTTATCCAACAGTTGTTTTTCCAATTTCTCCAAGTCGTATGAAATGAGAAGAGTCCCGATTCTAAAAGTTAGGATGATTAGTCTGAAGATGCCGTTGTAAAAGGCTTGGTTTCATCGATGTGTTAGACAAAATTTCCATGCAAATGACACATTGTGGCAAAGATTGCCCTCCACTTTTAAGTTCAATTAAGCCAAAATTGATATATTCATTGTTATATTCTCTTTTCGACATCTAAAAATAAACATCATTTTCATTTTCATTTGCTTTTTCTAATTCTTTTTAATACAAATCGTTTCTTTTTCTATATAGCTAGCCTGGGACTTAATGCGCTAAAATAGCATATAGGTCAGGGGCGTAACCAGAAAATTTTTGTAGAGGGGGCAAAAAGCTTTTTGTGACGTGATGCAACTATATGTCTTAAGATAATTATTATGGCATTTGAAAGAGTAACTGCCCTTAGTTCTTGTAAAAAAATTTCTAACACTGCTGAACTTAAAAAAGACAATAAGAAAGAGACAGCGAGATTTTCTCAAGACTGTGAACACACGCATATTCTATTATAATTCACAAAAAAGTTGTAGTGAAATCAAAACTTTCCTTGATACTGCTAGTTCATATTACAGAAAGATCAACACGGTCAGACTAAACACCTCAAACCATTACCCAAAACACTACAAAATACATCCGAACATCTCAGGATTTCACAAAAAGTCATAAAACACTACAAAACACTCAAGAATATTACAATTTATAGGTGTGAAATTGGTCGATCAAAGAAAAGCAAAATACCGTAAACCACACTTAAAGCACTTTAAATAACGCCAAAACACTACATAACGCGTCAAAATATGGCAAAATGTACAACCAATTTAATTAAAAAAAAGGAATAAATTTTTCAGTTAATTTTTTGATTATGCGACAGACTTAAATCCTCGAAAATTTATATGAAATTACAAAAAAATCTAATTTAAAAATGAAAAACAGACAGGGACTTTCTTAATTTTTAATTTTTTCATTGGAGCAAATATTTGAAATTAATATTCTTACTTTCAAATGAGATGTTTGGTATGCAAAAAATATCAACAAAGATAAAAGAGAAAAATGAAATTGCAACAACTGCCTTGCAATGAGAAGTATTAGCAAAATTTAGTAAGTACAAAAATAAATAATTTTATGGAGCAAGCACAATAGTAATATTTATGGTAATGTCACATCCGAGGTCTGATACACCTAAGCCTATGGTATGTCAGACAGACAATGCGAAAAATTTATGATGAAGCATTAATGTTTTTCAAAATTCTCATTTTATGCTGTGCACGGAAGGGATTCTGCTACATTGTATTTTATTTTTAATGGAATAAATACAAGCAAACATATCAATTTTTATCGTCCAAAAATGAATATATTCTTCATATTGATATATAGTTTTGGGTCAATTCTAGGCATTTTTTTGTTTTAAGCAAAAAGACTACGTGTACCACTTGACAAAGCTTGTCGTACCACAGGTTGGGAACCCATGCTCTAGGACAATAAATAATAATTTTTGATTAATTAATTAATTTGGAATCTCATATTTTATTCCTTATGAATATTTTAGTTTGAGAGATGGCATTAAATATTAAAAGTTATTTTCATGATTGGTGTGTGAAAAATAAAGTTGAACCGACTTTCATCTATCGAGAAGTTTCTTCAAAGTACAAAAAAAGGTTTGCTTGTGAAGTACGTTTTTCAAACTTTTATAGTTTTTTCTATTTAATCACGAATGACTTTTATTTCGTTTAATTTTTCAAGTGTTCACTTTCAACTTATAATTACACTGGAATTGGCAACTCTACAAACAAAAAAGCAGCAACAATTAATGCAGTTAGTGATTTCTGTAGATATTTGGTTAGAAATGAAAAAATGTCTGCGAGTGAACTTGCTTCTTTACCGGTAAACTTTTTTAAATAACATAAATATACGTTTCTTATGTTTTTAAATAATGTTTTACCCCACATTTTTTATTTACGATTTTTTATTTTCTTTCACTGTACTCACCTTTACGCTTTTGTAATGATCATTTATTTTAAAATTAAATTTTACGGTCTATTTCTTAACCTATTTTGCTAGATGTAATATTTGATATACCTCATTCGAGGAGACGATGCTACATACGTTATTACCTGTATACTACGATGGTTCATCTCCAATCCGTATACTGCGATGGCTCATCTCTAACCTGTCAGTTCATATTTTGCTAGATGTAAGATTTGATATACCTCATTCGGGGACAGGATGTTAGATAAGTTATTACTTATATTTTTAAAAAAATTTTCACGATAATAAATAACATATCTGTCCAATAATCAAAATAAAATTCTGTAATCAAAGAATCGAAAAATATTCTCTAAAAAATCAAAAATATTTATTCGTTTCAAATATATCGTTGGCTCCCATTACTTTTAGAATAGAAAGATAAACTTAGTCTCTCTAACCATTTTTGTCAAATCATACATATAGGAAACTAAAAGTAACGGGAGCCAACAATATATTTGAAAATAATAATTATTTTTTGATTTTTTTGAGAATATTTTTCGATTCTTTGATTACAGGATTTTATTTTGATTATTATTATTCGACAAATTTATTATTTAATATCGTAAAAAAAATTGCAAAAATATAGGTAATAACTTTTGAGTGAAGATTGAAGGTTTTCAAGAGCATCTGTCTCACCAATTTTAAATAAATGTATTTTATCTGATTTGAGCTTTAGAATAAACTTAATTTGAAAAAGACTTTTATTCCTTAATGACCAGAATTTTAAAAACTAATCGTCTCCTTTCTTTTTAAATGCAAATTTTTATGATTTAAACAATCGATTTGGTTTGGGGTTGGTCTCCATAAAGTTAGGTAGCCACCGATGTGGAACATTTTTAACTAGTGTAGGCGTAAGATTATATGTTCCCGGATTCGAATCCAACTTCAAGCATTCCTTGCTATGAGCTAAAATTGCTAGATTTACTCTTACATTTGCGCATATTTTAAACATGCTTTAAATTATCATCCTTAAATTTACATCCTATCAATCATATTCTATCTTAACATCGTCATGCCTTTGATTTATGTTTAGAGAGAAAATCTTAGCGAAAATTCAGATTATTCTTCTACAGGCAGCAATGCTTCCTATGCCCCTAACATGAACTTTGGAGGTAAACTATACGATTTTTTTAATGTTATATTTGAAAAACAATGGCTTTATCTTTCTCAAAGATTCCTTCAGATCGCAAAATAACTTTAGATATAATTCGAATTTTATGTTTTTTTCGAAAAATATAATGCTCATTGGTATAATTTATAGGGATATGCATTTTCCCCTCTCTATTTCATTTGATAAACCGCCCAGTCTTTCACCATTCCTTAACCTTAACCAAAATGATGGATGTCCATGGATACATTTTATGAACTCATTCGCACTTTGATATTTTGTTTCTTTTAATCATGCAAGTTGTCATGCCCTCCTGAAGCAAACTGCGGGGTGGCTGCCAGTTTAGTTTGCAATTACCTAGCGATTTAAATGCCAGTACTGGCTTACGTGTTAGCGGTATCAAAAATTGGTGGCTAACGTAAAGAAAAAAAGATAAAGCGACTGTTCTATTCCTTAATTCTGTAAAAAATTATTTGTATATTCGAAATAATTATGGAATGTTTCAATAATCGTTGCATTCAACAAAAACTTCAAAACACGTGTCATTAATTAATTTTTTAATTTCAATTTCGTTTTTGGTGCCAATGATATTTTTCACTCTATCTGTAGTCTATATATTCTTGTTTATTTTTCAAATCGGAGTTATTTAAAATAATTATGCGACTAGCTCAAAATTTTGTTGCTTTTTTGGGTTAATTTCTAAAAATGCAAGTCTTTTTGAATACTTTTAAGCTATGGGTGGTGATGACTTTCGAAACAACTTCGTTCAAAATCCTTCTGGCCCTCCTCAAAGTTATAGAGATGAAATTGAGCGAGAAAAAAAGCTTGATGAAGTATGATTTTTAATACATTCTATTTTATTTGTTGAAATTAAATTGGTGTTAAGGCAGAAGAAGTTGATATGAATGCTCAAATTCATGGAAATTGGACTACTGAGAATTCCAAGGCCAAGTTGAATGAATATTGTCAAAAGAATAAGATTAATTTAAAATTTTCTTTTACAACTATTGGCCCAGATCATAATAGGTATCTTTTCTATTTTCTTTGTAACTCGCTTAAAATACAAGGGTAGATCATTGAAGAGCATTGAAGCACTACTCACAATTTCAATTTATCACAGCACTAAAATCCTTTTGATGGGAAATAAATTCAGAATTGGCATTGCAATTCTCATTTATCATTTGTTTGCATTTCCTTTTTACTTTTTAATTCAAATTGTTGATTAAAAAATATTAAAGAAATATTTTTTATAAAAATGCCAATTTTTGATTTAAGGTGTTTCATTTTAGTGAATTTGTGATATTTAAAATAAAATTTGAATTGATACATTGCGTTTTTGATTTTTTAGTGCTCAATGCTCTTCAAAATTCGTTTCGTTCTCCCATTTACACGTAAATTGATTTTTATCCTTAATTTTTTAATTTCGACTGAAATTTATTTTCTATTTTGAATTGTGAAACTGAAACAAAATTATATTATCACTTTTTTTCAAATTTAATTATTATTGTTTTCTTGTTCAGGCGCGTTTAATTTAACTTTGATAGATATTTTGGAAAGGAAGAAATTTGAAAATATTTAGGAAGGCACGTAGGCAATATTGTTTTGACTCATACTAATATACTATTTTTAGAACTTTAAATAAATATTATAGCATGTGACACAATATAGGCAAACAGAACAGGTCATGTCCTCTTCCATCAATTAAAGATGAGAGAGATTCTTTTGAACCGCGATCAAAAGGAAAATTTTGGTGTGCTATCTTTTGAAGAGAAATAGGATCTTTTTATCAATTCAGTGGATTCAAGAAATTGATTTTCACAAACTTAAATTCAATGTTCCGATTTTGAGAACATAAAAAAATAAAAGCTTAGTTGGATTGATATGGATTATAACAAACTACGCCATCTTGAAGAATGTGTTAAGTAATAGAGATTCTAACCTTTAATAATATAATAGATCAAATATATGTTCGTTTTCACGAGTGAAACCTAAGAATACACATGCAGAATAGATTTATTTAGAAATGACTTCTCTCTCCTCCATTTTTAATTCGTTGAAACTTGATCCTATGAAACAAACAATCAGGAATCACATACAGCAATATTACCAAATGATTTTTAAATCCTTACTGCGAAAAGTTTTTTATGGAAATATTGAATCAGTACATTTTTTTTGGATTCCCTTTTTCTTAAATATTTTTCATAAAAATGATAAAACCCTATCAAGTTTTATATAATAAAATTAGTCATCTTTATTGCGCTTTCTTATTGAGGATTTTGAATTTATGCGTGCTCTTCTTGTTCATGATTTTATTTACGTATGTCATTTTCTTATTTTAAATTTGTTTGTTTTTTGATTTAGAAGTTTTATTGCAGAGGCTAGCTTTTATGTCAAAGAAATTAATGAGAGTATGATTTTAACTCCTTTTTAATTTCATTCATTCAATTTATCTTGTTTTTGATAGTTGTTAAAGCTAGAGAGCATGGTTCATCCAAAGTGGCATCGAGTAGGTCTGTTGCTGTTTCTCTTGTTAGACAGCTTTTTCATTTACGATTGATTGAAGCGACTCCCATTGGACCAAAAGTCAAAGAAAAATGGAAGGTTTCTTTTTACAATTCTTTTCTAATTTCTCGAAATTCAACTTCTCTCTAAAATTTCTTACTTTAGAGTTTATGCTTCACTGTATAACCAAAACTTTTCCTTATTATAGCGTATAATATAACAAAATACGTGTGTGTTTTAATTCATTAATATATGCAGCCAGCTCTCTTTTATGCGGACTTCATTAATCGTATATAAATAAAATTTTATCTTAAAAATTTTTCCCCATTTGAACGGGAAAGATTAAAAGAAGGACATTTTTTTATTAGAAATAATTAAATATTCAACGTTTTTGGTAAAATATTTAAGTTTTATTGGTATTATTTCAGTCATGTCGTGGTATTATATTAATTCCTTAAAATTTTACAGATTTTTTTTCATAATATGTTAACTTCGTTATACTAATAGTTTTTTAAATGTTCTATTCGTATTAACAATTCAGAATAGTAAAATATTTAAGTTATAGTAAATATAGTGTTCTTTAAGTTCCTAATGTTTAATTTATTTACTGTTAACCCGTTTTAGTTCACACTTACATTATTTATAAAATATTTCATTTGAAACACTCACTTACCGTAAATTGGACGTCAAATTTTAATGAAATGAATGCATCTGTTTTTTTGACTTTTGGAAATTTAGCTCATATTTTGATAACTGGATTCTCATATCTGGGGAGGCATCCAGTTTGCTACGATACTTGGTTTTCGTTCTAACATATCTTGAAAATCCTGATTCACACTAATATGTTGTAAAGGGCAGAAGTATTTTCATGGCCTGTTTGTATATTTCAGGATATTCTTCAAGAAGATTACACTAGACTTAGAACATCCGACTGAGAATCGGATGTAATTTCTATTAATTTCTCATAATCCACTGATAGAAATCCTTTTGTTTTTTCGGTACTGTGAATGGCTTTTGTACCCAATAATGTTCTTTGTTGGAAAATACTCAGTAAGGCTGTTGAGATGATCCTCAATTTCATGGAGAGTCTCTTCGTCTAATTCCTTTTCATACTCTTGAAAAAATTTAGCGAGAAGTGGAAAACAAACAAAATTACCATGTTCTACTTCTGAAATCGAGTACCGTAATTTACGAGATAAAGATATCATATCTTGTTCAAAAAATGTTTGTTTCCTTTCTATGTAGAAAAAGGCATGTTTCATTTAACTTTGAAAAAACATCTGCTAAATAAGTTAGTTTTGCACACTATACATTATTTCTTAATCTGTCAGACAAATAAAATTTATGTTCAAGAAAGTAAAACTGCAATTCTTTTATCAATTCGCCCATTCTCACTAGACCTTACTTCTTTATGTAAAAGAAGAGTAATTTGGTGGTTACTCATGTCTTCGCATATTACTATAACGGCCGAGCTTTAATAAAATTGATAATTTGCACGACTTTGTCCAAAATACCTTTAATGAAGCAGAATTTTTTTTGTTACTAATGCGTTTCTGTAAAGAATGCAATGATTACTGCTGCAGTTTTTTGCAGCATTTTTTATTCTAGTTACAGCGCCAGATAATTTTCCCAGTATAGCCTTCACTTTATCAATGTGCACTGAAGTGCATTTATCCCAACCAATACCATGATTTGTTATATAATTATCAACAGAATCAAATATATCTTTTACTGTGGTATGAAGCTTTAAACTTTCACAGAAAAGCAAATTGTTCCCAATTGTTTTATTGAATCCATATCTTAACAAACACAAGTAGATTTGCAAGTCCGGTCACATCTGTAGACTCATCCATTTGCAACGCGTAAGCACCGCATGCATGCAATCGTGAAATAAGTTCGGTTTCAATATCATCAGAAATATCAGCAATACGCCGCGATACTGTATTATGGGGTAGAGATATAGATTCAACCTTTTGGGCAGACGTTTCATCAAATGCCCACGAAACCAATAGTGTGTGCTTCTCCACGAAGAGAAATATGGAAAGATGCTTTATATGACTCTTTAGTTGCATTTTCATTGTTCTTAGTTGCATTTCTAGTTTTATTGAAAATTTCAAGTTTCCTTTCAAAAAAAGATTTATCATTATCTTTATAGTGTACGTATCTTTGAAACTTTGCTGGTACCAACGAACTGTTAGCTAATCTTGTGTGACAACGTGTACAAATGACGCCTTGAGCTTCTTCATCGCCAATACTAGTAAAACCATATGACAAATGCTGAAGATTATACTTGCTTTTCATTTTGTCTGACTCATACTGCTGTTCAGAAGAAGAAGGAACTTGTTCCGTGTTTTTTGAACTAGTAGTTGCAGGTTGTTCCGTTGCAAGTTCACCTATTTCGGTATCTTCTTTAGATGTTGCTGCTTTATTAATCCTTTTTAACCATCGATCCATTGTAGGACTTTTAAAATGGTAAAAAATATTTCCCAATTTTTTATGATTAAATGCTGTTTTTCAATGTAACTTCATGGAACCTCTGCCTTACTTTGGGAACATATGCTACAGGAAAAATAACCCAAAATCGGTTAATATCCTTTTAATCACCTGAGTTTCATGCTTCTTCACTTTACAAACTTATATATATTCTTCACTTTACAAACTTTTTTATAGATGCCTCCATTCAAGGTTTGTGTTTCTCAAGAAATAGAACAAAAATTGGACGAATTTTTGAACAAGTTTGGTTCATCCTTTGTGCCTCCTGTAAGAAAGTACTACTAACTTGTATAAATGTGTAATTTTACCAAAAAACTTAAATACAGCTCAAAGATTCTTTTGTCACTCTTTTCAGTCAAACAAAACCTCAGATCAAAAGTGTTTCTTCTCAGGATGATAACTTCAGTAATTTTATAATACTTTTTAGGAGTTTTAACTTGTGTATATTTCTAGTCGGTATAAATTGGTCTCCACCACAAGAAAATTGGAATCCGTGGACTGCGTTCAACATTGACGAAGGACCTTTATCTAACGTAATATTTTATTTATTTTTTTAAAAGATTTAATATTCAATTCTTCTCAGATGACTTTAAATCAAATAAGCTATCAACTTAAAGAGCAAGCATCTCAATGTTCACAAGATCCAAATTCTAGACAAGTTTATTTCTTACTTTATTTTTATATCATAAACCTTTTTATTCATAGTTAATAGATTTATCCTTTGTGAAACAAAAAAGTTAGAACTCATTTATTTATTTAGATTAAAATAAAGCTTTTAAAATTATATTTTTAATTTTATCCCTTGATGTCATTATTTTTATATAATTTTGAGAATAGTTTAAATGACTATTATTGCCAAATATGAAAAATAATTATTAAATATAACGCCCAATTATACATTTCTCAAATGTGTCTTTTTTTATAATGAGAATTATTTAATGTGTATAAAAAATATATTACTACAATAGACCATTGTTTTTATCTTTATTTATACACTTCTATTTTGATATGTGTCTTGGTATTTTTTAAGAATATTTAAAAATTATTTTTAGCACATTTCGTAAAATTTGTTCGAAGATGCATATTATTATTAGCATAGAGAATGAAGTATAATTTTTTTATTGCAACGATGGCTTTTGGGATGCTATTAATATTTAAACCTTTTAAATATCACCTTATTCTTCACTATTAAAGAACGAAATTACAATTATATCACTTTCTACACAGATCAGGGCCGTATCAAGGGATCATGGCGCCCCAGGACAAAGGTCCTAAATGGGGCTCTTTCTTTTCTCACTCATCCCCACCCCATTCTGGCTTAAAAAGTGATTTAGAAAAAAATGCTCACATTTTTATTAAGCCACATAATTCAGATATATGCTGACTGAGTCGAAGACCGTCTCCATTAGCTGGTCATTTTTGGTGTTTTAGCAGCAGCAAAATTATCGATGACTTCGTCAAAATCAACACAATCGAGAATTTCTTTCTCAATGCTCATAAGAGCCAGACTTTGGAGGCGGGCTTGCCCCATAGTACATAGAGTACTTTTAGAAAATTATTGGAGGTGTGGGAAGGGCAAAGGTTAAATTTGCCCCTGGATATGCGTCCTTGCTGCTAGTGCAACACAGAACCTGGGAGTTTACATCTTGAAGTTTCCTCATTTGTCTTGGTGGAAACCTTGGAAGGGGAATTTTTTTACATCCCCAAGCCCCACTCCATAAGGTTGTTGACTGGGCAATGAAATGGCGCCCCGGGGCAATTGCCGCCCACTGCCCTTCCCCTTGATACGGCCCTGTCGCTACTGTATTATATATATTAGAATTCTGCAATATACTGCCTTATCATTATCATTTTTTTCAAACACATTCAAATCTAGGGTGTTTTTATTTGAACACTAATTTTCAAGATTTTAATCAAGTTTTACTTCCACTTTTTTCATTATGGTGTTGTGTCTTTTACATTCCTAAGCTATTTCTGATTAAAACATTGCTAAATTCTGTTTTATAAATGCCCATCTGCTTTTATTCTATTTAAGATGTATAATGATAAGCTCTCCCTCCCAGTTTTTCATTATAGGGATGAAATTTTAATGACGATTCATAGCAACTCCGTTACCTTGATTCAAGGATCTACTGGAAGTGGCAAAACAACTCAGGTATTTAGTTAAACACTTTATTTCGTTAAAAATTCATTTTCTGATGAGAATCCTATACTAACTTTTATTTAACGATTGATTTATTATAAATATACTAAAAATTGAAGACTGATTTTAAAATTATGAACTAATAGCATTATAATACATTATGAACTAATAAGATTATAATACAATGCCAAATAAATATAAAAAGTTTATATTTTATTTATTTTTTCCCACCTTACACTGTCAGTATTTTAAAAAGCAATTTAAACGTGATATTCTAAGTTTTCGAGTATAAATAAAATACACAGTTAAAACCTAAAAGAAAACTGTCTTATATTATAAATCATTTTAAAAATTAAAAGATTTAATTTGATTCTACATATTTTCTACCTCTAATATTTCTAGATAATTTTCTTCTGAAGAAGACAGTTTTTTTACCGATACCCTTAAGAATTTTCAGTTGATAATAACCGTGACAAATTCTCTCTCTTCAGACTTAAATAAAATTCAATTTGAACATTGTACGTTTTTAAGTTGAAAAATGTAGTTTTAGATTTATTTATTTTAAATGATCGATATATTCTATTTGCTCCGAATAAAACAACGGTTTCTTAGTATATATGCTTTGGATTTAGAACTTGTCAAACTATTTTTGATGAGTGATCTCTACTAACTTTTTCAGCATTTTTTTCTCAAGAGTTGCTTGCCATTTACCTTTGTATTTTCTATCTTACACACGGTTTTTACTCCAAAAGTATTCGCTCATATTTGGGCGTGGTTAATTTAAGATTGCTCAAATGGTGTTGGATGATTACATTAATAAAGGATATGGAGCGGATTGTAGTATTATCGTGACGCAACCTCGGCGTTTATCCGCTGTCAGCATCGCGGAGAGAGTGGCTCATGAAAGAAACGAGATGTTAGGCTTCACTGCTGGCTACAGCGTTCGCTTCGAAAAAGTTTTGCCCAGGCCTTTTGGCTCTATTCTTTTCTGCACTGTTGGTAATGTCTATTTAATCCATAAATTTAGTCATAAATTTTATATATATATATATATATATTAAAAGCGTATTTTTTTTCGTTGTAAAAATGGCAAAAGAAAAATATAAATATTTTTTTGGGAGTTAGAGCATAACAAGAAAGAAATTATGATATTTGGGAAATTGATCCACTTCATACCCCAAAATCTAAGCTGATTTTATAAAATAAATATGAATTAAAAAATTTATATGCACTATAATAAACAAGTTTTGAGTGTTGCACTCTACTTTTAAAAAAACTGTTGCTGCTTTCATTTTTCTAAATTCTCGCTTATTCATTGATATAATTGCTAAAATTCTTCACTCATAAATAAAAAAAAATATTTTGCCTTTTTACAGAAAAAGTTAGAAAGAGTTCCATTTCTGACATGATCAATGAAATCTTGATTAGCTTAAAATAAAAACCTTTATTTTAACTTAAACAAAAAAAACTTTATTTTTTTAACTTAAACCTTTCGCTTAAAATAAAAATCTTTATCTCACTCTCATATGGCAGACTAAAAACAATTCTCTAAAAATGGATATTCGATGAGACTACATGACATGCTGACGAAAATGATCGATGTAATGATTCAAAATCGTTCCTTGATTCTCATGTCTATACCCATAAATAATGCCGATTTCGTTTATTTCCTTTTCAAGTCTGAGTTTTTTCTTTTAAGCGAACAAGAAAAGCCTAACTTCTATCTAATATTTAAAGAAATATGGGGTTTTATACCGACTGAACAGCATCTAGAGTGATGAATGTCACTGACCAGGCCCTTACTTGACTGACATCCTGGAAGTAGAGTTTATAGAGTTGCTAAGGTCGTTGATTATATTTCATAAATCAAGTGATTGAAGATGTTTCTCAGCCAAAAGGTTATGTACTTTCTACATCGGAGTTTGCACGTATAATGAAATAGTCCTCTTATTGTAACTCAATTCTAACAATTTTGAAAAAACTACTTTTAAATGATTTGTAACATTTTAAAAAAAATTTAATATTTTATATAGTAATGTAGTGAAGAAGTGCTTTGAAACAAATAAGAATATAAGAACAGAAAGTAAAACCTCACAATTCTATCTTTTTTTTATGAGATCATTATGAAATTATTGTTTAAAAAAGAAAATCGTTTGTCATATAGTTTTTAAATTATAAACTTATAAAATAGCTATATATTTGTATGAATCGCAAACCTTATAAAAATGTAGGATTCCGATTAACGTCGCATCAGTCATTTACATATGTATTCTTTGGAGGATCAAACCCAAGCTTTTGGTCATATTTCATTTTTACATAGAAACTTAGAAATTTGCAATAAAACATATGACGTAGTTTTGTTAACGATTACTTTTTTTTATAACAACTGCTCGAATTACTAAGGAAATAAAAAAAGTAGAAAAATAATACAGTTAATACACAAAAATAAGAGCTATGTCGTTATCTAGTTACCATTACACTAAAAACAAGTTATTCATAAAACAAAAAGTCGCTACTGGAAATATTGTGGTTGGTGCCATATTTGACTCAGTGACCCCTGTTACAAATCTTAATGTTTCCGTAGTTTTGTTTATATAATTTGTTTTTTATTTTTGTGTTTTATGCATATTTAGGCATTTTGCTTCGTAAATTGGAATCCGGCCTTCGAGGCATATCTCATCTTTTCATTGATGAAATACATGAAAGAGATTTGAATGTATGTTCATTTTTACTTTTTGATTGACATTTTTCTATCCAATCATTTCAATTCCTTCTAGACAGATTTTATTTTGATAGTTGTGAAAGAAATTTCGCAGAAGTATCCTGATCTACACATAATTCTTATGTCCGCTACAATGGATGTCTCACATTTCACAAAGTACTTTGAACATGCTCCTCTTGTAAGCGTGGAAGGAAGATCCTATACTGTTCAAAGTAACTATTAATTTGAAAAAAGGAAGTTGGGGATTGTACTATAGTTTATATTTGATATAAATTATAGCCACTCTAAACTTAAGACTCTATAGACTCAATAAAATTTTTGAGGTTTTATTTGTGTCTAAGCTATAGACCCAATAAAATTGCTTATTATATATAAACTATCCTTACTATAAACGTGTTACATTCGAGCACAATAGTATTGTCCAAATTGCTGGCTTTTATCTCTTTTGAAAGATTGTGCAATTTTGCATTTTTTCAATTCGAGTTATATACAGCAAGACACGATTACATAACTTTGTGCATTTTTTGAAATAATTCTTAATGTTTTATGTAAAAATATTATACACATATTAAACGAATCTATAATTTATTCCTCTTTATTTTTAACTGTATCTGAAAAATAGTAAATAAGTACAAAACAAAGTGTGGCCTAAATTTCACATTTTTTTCTGTGTGCAATCTGCTTTAAAAAAACCTGAACAACTGTGATGTGCAAGAATAAATCGAGCTTTTGAAATAATATTCACTGTTTAGATGTGTCCTTTTATTGAGGTTTGGCTGTATCAATTACTAAAACGCTTCGTTATTTCAAAGGAAAAACACAAGTGTTTTTCACTTTTGCCTGCCCATGTAAACATAAAAGCGTTCACTACTATCAAACACTATAAAAAGGGGCAAGCATATAGACATTATGCATACGTTTTTTCTATAAAATATGCTTTTGTATTACATTTGTCAGTTTAAAAGGAATTACTTTCGAATGAATTCACGCATATTTATTCTGCTTTGAATATCAACTTTTGGCTATTAGTTTCTAAAGAATATATTGAAAATTATTTTTAGTTATATAGCAATATCAAGTGTAAGATTTTTATATCATAGAAATAAGTTAAAGAAAATTAACTAAATCATATTCAAGTACTTATATGCTTCTTAAATTTAGGTTACTTTTTGGAGGATTGTATTGAAATGCTTAATTTTGAAGAGCCTGAAAATAAGTCTCGTTTCAAAACTAAGAAACGAAAAATTTCGTCAAAATCGGATTCGGTCGAAGTTCCTTATGAAGATGAAGATGAAGATGATATGCCTGGAATTGACGACAATTTTTGTGAAGGAGACATTGCCTTTGAATCTGAAGTCAAGGACACGTATGAGAATATGAACCTAGTCTGTGATTTAAACACTTATTCTCAAAGAACTAAAGATATGCTAGCAAAACTTTCTGAAAAAACTATTTCTTTTTCTCTAATTGAGGTATTTTTTACTTTTTAATATTTCAAAATAAATTATTCGCACTATACGTTTACAAACCACAATTAAAGAAATTAACTATAAACTAGATAGTAGTTAAGTAGTAGGCCTTTAATCGTCTTTGTGATAAAGTGTGGGTGATTCCTTCCCTGATTGTCAAAAACTCGTAGGTAGTCAATCTCCTGTGGCAGAGTTGATCTATTTGTTTATGGAAACAAGAAAGGAGATAAATTCTTGCATATCAAGGATTTCGTGCGAACGATTGATAAAACTGTTCACCAGCGCTTGTACGATTAATTGTAAGGCACCGGGAGAGAATGAAGATCTATGGAGATTCTTGGCATGGTGTTAGTCGCCTTGTTTAATGAAAATTTGGATGTTGGCGTCACGGTAAGTTTTGTAACATCTCCGATGGGGACTGCGTCTTGAAGGGGAAACAGATCGTAAGGAGAAGAAGTAAATTTCGAGCTGATATGATTTATGATTTACGAGAAAATTGTGCCAACTCACCGCGAAATTCTTTATTTGTTTGAATGATGTTCTCTTTTTATCGGGCACGTCAGTTCCGTAGTCTCTTGGAGGCCGATGAAGCAAATTTTGAAGCTTCATAGAAAGTTGGTATAAGGGGTGTTTTAATCGTCAAGACGCAATTGCGCCGCTTGTGGCAAACTATGAGCAAAGAACAAATGATATTGGATCGAACCCCAAACCTTTTGGTATTGATGTAAAGTATCTAACAAATCTTATACACGCCCCAAATTAAGGATGTAATATAGGAAAGAAAAAATTACCACGACAAGCGTCTAGAAGTGTGAATCCATTGAAAACTTAATAGAATTTTCGGAGAAATTGGGAAGACGAGTTATAAACAGGCAGAACAGAAGAATGAATTCGTGACAGTGCACCCATCTCTCTTTTTCAAGAGTTTGAAGCAGGGCTGCGGAGTCGTAGGGAGTCGGCGATTTTATCTTTGTTTGTTTTTTAACTTGTTTACTGTTTTGATGTAATGTAATGAAGCACAATAACAAAAACCTGCTAGTTTCTAGCAATGGCATGAATGATACTAAGTTTTCTTACCAAATGTTAATGATGTAATGAAAAATCCTTCACCAAGTGTTGACCATACATTTTCTCTCATACAATTTCGTCATTTAATTCAATCTTATATTTCTTGAATTGTTTTGGCATTCATTTTTTCGTGAAAACTTCCGCTATTTCGATTTTCAACTTGCAACGTTTTCCCCTATTAAATTTTGCCAAAAGTAAGCTTATTTTAATTTTTATTGTTTTCAGTTTTTAACTCCAAAATAAAAGAGCCGTAATTGTCATATAACTGTTTTTCTTTGAATATTCTTTATATTTCTGTGTTAAGGAGTCGGAGTTAGAGTCAGCATTCAGAAATTTAGGAGTCGGAATCGGGCCTTATATTATCCGACTTCGCACCCCTGGGGGAAGAGCAGATAGTGAGTTGGCGTTAAGATTTGCAAGGATAAACAAGGTAAAAATACCTGTTATATACTCCCCATAGACAGCTCTCTGCCAGAACTATTTGATCAATTGATTTAGGACTTATGACCTTGTAGATGCGTTGTTTCCATTCTCCAGCTCAATATGGCCATCTCTTAGTGGATTAATTTCATGGCGAACGAGATCGGTGCTTCTCTTGTGATTCTCAAAACGGATCGATCGTAGAATCTACGGCACATGACGACGTGGCTCCGTTCTTCCGCAAATCGTGGGTGAACTTGAACTTTCGAGAGTGGTGGAGCGACGGTTCCATCGGATAGACACTGTATATATCCACCTATCCTCATCCTATGCCACGAACGATGCCTGAACCTGCATATGTGGTTGTCCATTGCCGCGTGATTGTAGTTGTTAAGGAATGCTAAGCGGAGAGAGGGGTAGGACTAGTTATGAGACGATCGCGAACAAGCGTAAGTCCTACTTGAAGCTGCTTAGAATGAAACTGGAGTTGTTACAACATTGTCACTTTCGATATCTTGTTTGTTAGGTTCTTCATGACTATCTGCACTAGCCCTATCCCACATGGTGTGATGTGTAGTCATGTTAAATTACAAATTAACGTTAAAGTTGACCGAGATTTACAAGAATATCACTCGAGGATTGAATGATTTTTTTGGATCATAAGGCGGGGGTTTTTTTTTAATTGAATTTCAGATATTTTCAAGAAATATTGTGCATTAAATACCTATTTTTTTATCATTATGTAGAGTACATTGATAATAGAGAGAATTTTATCTTTGGATATAGAGAGATTTAAACTAAGAGTTGTAAATTGTTTTATACATTCTTTTTTCCTATATGAGGCATTTTCTTTATTTTTTACAAAAGTTATTGACTAAATTTAAACTTTAGGCTATAATAGACTACATAGAGACTCTTGGAGTACCTGGATCTGTTTTAATCTTTTTACCTGGCTGGAGTTTAATTTCCTCATTGGCTAAGCATTTTCAAAATCATCAAAAATACGGTTTTATTACTTGAATTATAAAAAAATATAAGTTTTTATTCTTATTTCAGGAAATTCTAAAAGGTATTTAATACTTCAATTACACTCTATGATTCCTCAGGCTGAACAACATCGTGTTTTTGACAAAGTTCCTGATGATATTTTGAAAGTAAGTTTATAAATTTCTTCATATTTTTACGATTAATAATGGAATCATTTTTTCCTGTGGTGCTAACTACTAAAAAAGGATGATAAAATGAAAGATTTACCTATTTTTCTTCTTGTAGTTATTTTTTAAAGGTAATATTTTACATAATTTTCACTACGTATAAATATAGTGTATTTAGAATATTGTGTTAAAGTTATGTTATTTTTCTAACTATATGGCCACTTTTATCAAAGGAAATTTAGAGAATATTTAATAGGGGTTAACTTTTATGTTATGAATGTATATAACGAAATGTCTTTTTATGTTTAAAAAAAGTGGACTTTCCTAGTGTTGAGTTAATTTATACAAACAGGCGTGAGAGTATTTGCTTTGGTGAAGACAGTGTTGGTATCGTAGTGTGAATGTCATAATAACGGGAGAGAAAACATTGGAAAAATCATTTTTGACCTTCAAACATGAAATTCTGGACCTGTTCAACTAATAATTATGCTACCTAAAGATTTACAAAAGAAAATTTTTTTAGAGTAATGGTATAAAAGCCTTCACTTGGTTAGAGTATAGCATATCCATCGATACTGCTTTTTCTTACGAATACAGTTATTTTAGTGCTAGAATTTCCAAAATTAGTGAAAAGTTATAAGGAGGGATAAAGGTTTTATTAATCTCTTTCTTTGGATGAGTTTATGGAAAGCTTCAAATCTTAAAATTATTTGTCTTCACGATCATGTGAAGAATTTGTTCTAACCCAAATCGTTATTGGGTTAGAACAAATAGAAGAATTTTCTAATCCTAATAGATGAGTGAAAAAATAATAGCGGACATAAGGAATTATCAATTTGATTTCGTTTTGACTCTATCATATATTAATGTTTTGTTCTCATGTTCAGCCGGAATTGCGATCACAATTATAACAAGGTAATTAGATTTGATAAAATCCCTTCATTTATCTCCAGTTATGGTTGTTTGTGAAAGTGTAAATTCGGGCAATAATTGTGGTATGTTCACTGGACAAAATTTCCTTTATAATAATCTTTGGAAAGTTTTATGCAGATATAGTATTTTGTTTTTGCTAATTTAATAGCTGAGCCGAGAGCATTCTTCTCTTTTTAGAGGTTAATCATATACATTTTTTAGATAATAATTTCCACGAACATCGCAGAGAGTTCAATCACAATTGACGATGTCGTTTTTGTGATAGATTCTTGCAAAGTAAAGATCAAAATGTTTACTTCGCACAATAACATGACAAATTATACCACCATTTTTGCCTCAAAAAGTAATCTTGAGCAAAGAAAGGGGCGTGCTGGACGTGTCAGATCTGGGTTTTGCTTTCATTTGTGCAGTCGTTCTCGTTATGAAAAGTAGCTTTATAACTCCTTTTATCACTATATTTGAAAATTTTCATACTAGAGCTATTTAGATAAACTAAGAGAGGTAGGTTACGAAATTTTGAAAGAATTTGCGCTATTTAGTTAGGAATAGTGTTTAAAAGTAAGCACCGTTTTATAAAAAGAATTTTCTAGCCCAAAAATGTTCATCTCGTTTCAAATATAAATATCAATTCCAGCTTTTATGTAATGCTTCCTTATTTCTTCTAACACAATTTTAGTTTTTTTGTTTTATCTTCATTCCTCAACTTCTCCATGTTAGATAAAACATAACAAAACTTGTTGATAAATAGCAAGCGGATATCCAGTATTTTGCAGGTGCCACGTTTGTAGATTCGCAAAAAAAAATAAAAATGATTTTGAACTTCTTGTCTTCATTTTTTAGTTTGAATAGAGAAAAATATAAATTTGATTGTAAAAAAAATGTTCATTTTTTCTAAAATATTAAATCATAGTACTGAATGTTAACCCGTTATCGGCCAGAATAAACAGACGATATCTAATGTAAAGCAGAAGATATGTATTAAAAAGCATTTATAAAAGCAGACGATTCATATTTTTGTAAAGTCGACTGTGGTCGATAACCGTTAATGTGCTTAAGAAGTCATATTATTATCAACTCTAAATTTTATATCTATGTTTGCTAGTTTCGCTATATTTTTCAAAAGTTGAGCTAAAATTATTTTTTTCATTTTTTAGGGCGTTTGATGCACGCTAATATATATTATCCTAGCAAATATATTATAGCTCTTAAACAGCGGTTCCCAACAGAGGCTCGAGAAGCGTTCGTCTTAGTGACTGGAAATTTTCCTGGAAAACTATCCTACATTTTTTTCTTTTCTTTTACAATTATAATTTTTAGCACCCCTTGCAGAGAACTTCTGATTAAGACATGCAAGGCAAAATATTTTTAAAAATCGGATTATAAAATTATTTTATAACAATTAAATATTCTTAGAAACAAAATTCCTTCGAGAGATAAACGCGTTTAACAAACTTTCAAAATTATTTTCTGATAAAGTGAATATAATACCTTTTCTTGTTATTGTAATTTGTTTTTTTTAGACTTGATTCCTTTATTACGCCTGAAATTTTTCGTACTCCACTAACAGAAATTTCCCTATTCATCAAACTTCTTAACCTTGGAAACATCCAGAATTTTTTAGCTAAAGCCATAGAACCACCTCCATTAGACGCTGTAATTGAAGCTGTTTCTAATCTGATAACTCTTGGTGCGCTCGTACAAGAGACTCAAGAACTTACTCCGCTTGGAAAAGTTTTGGCAAGGCTGCCTCTTGATCCGAGATTAGGGAAAATGATCATTCTGGGTGTCGTTTTGGGGTAAATAGATTTAGAATGCAACACATCCTCGTGCTTTATAATGTCTTTTGTTAAGTTGTGGATATGCGTCAATAGTAGCAGCCGCTTCTACCTGCTTTCCTCAGCCGTTTGTCGTGGAGCCTTATTATAAAAGGCTGAATTGGCTGCACAAGAAGTTTTCCCACAATCGCTGTAGTGATTTCATTGCAGTTTTATTTGTGTATATTGGCTGGTTTAAATCCAAGTAGCACTATCCTGAAGTTTACTTTTTTTCATTTTTACATGTTTTTCTTTTTAGGCAAATTAGTGAACAAATGGCATTTACTTTTTGTGAAAAAAATAAACTCAATCCCATTAATTTGAATATGATTCATGACGCATCTGAACAAATAAAAAATATTCTAATTACCTGTGGATATTCAGAAGAAGTTTTGCAAATAGATCATTATGACTTTTCGCCTGCTGATCCAAACTTAGATATAGTAAAGCTATTTTTTGCTTTTTGATAATGATAAAATTATTTTGTATATTGAATAAAATCATAATAACTATTAAAAATATAGAATTCCTATTTCCATTCTTTTAAAATGATTATTTTAAAAAATCTTAAAAATTAATAATTTCCCAATATTCTTTTCCAAATTAGATCTTTTAATCAGGTACATGAATATGAGTATCTCCTCTCGCACTAAATCTAAATTATGGGCCCCTAAGTTCATTCAATTAATGAATAAATTCCCATGTTTCGTAAGCATTCTATCAGTAGTTATAGTTTTGCATCAATTCCTTCTTGAATTAATCTAATTAATAAGATCTCTAGTGCCTTTAATAAATTACACGTGTTAACTTAAAATGTAATAAAATGTTTTCTTTTTTTTGATAAAATTTTATTTTAGATGCAAGCTCTTCTTACTATAGGTTTGTACCCGAATGTCTGCTTCCACAAGGAAAAACGTAAAGTCTTTACAACACTCGGTAGAGAAGCTATGATACATAAGTTTTCTGTTGTCTGTCCTGATACATCCACTCGTATAACTTTCCCATATCCGTTTTTTGTCTTTGGTGAAAAGGTAATATTTTATGCTTTACACACTATTGATACAACTATATATTATTATCACAATTAGTACTATTTTTTAATATAAATAATAATAGTGATTTCCAAATACTATTCCTCCACACTTGAATTTTATATGAGTATAACTTTCAGTGTTTTTAACTTCAATTTATCTTTAATAAAGATTTGTTTAAAAGGCCATTTTATTCGAATGGGTTGAAACTATAATGTAATCCTCACATCATTTTATTGTGCTTTGATGATTGAGTTGAAAAGAAGTATCTTCTATCTTTTATTGTTTTGTAAATACTTGCATTTTGTAGTTTGAACGATGTTGTCGAACTTTTCTCAACGATTTCTTTTTCCCATTTTCTCCTATCAGCGACTCGTTTTAATAAGAATATATCGGATACCATATATTATGTAAAAAGAAAACAAGTTATACCTAAAGATACCCTCTCTTTTCAACAGCCTAAACTTACATTTCTTCTAACTCGAATCTCACTTGTAACCATTTTTGCAATTCGTTAGTTTAAATAACTAATATGCGCTGTTTTTTGAGCCATAATCTATCATTTTCTTCCTGATGTCTTATTATCCTTCTTATCTTCTGCAGAGTTTGTGATTTCTTCTAGCAGTGGTTCCCAACCTTTTTTCTGTCATTTCCTCCAGCACCCAATTCAACCATCCAGATTTTCCCCTTCATGTGTATGAGAGGAAGAACAGTTAGACATAAATTAATTTATTTTTCAAATGCACTAACAGAGCTAACAATAAATTTAAATCTTAATAATTCTAAAAAAAATTAGTTTTTGTTGAAGCTATATAACTTTTTCAGATAGACTTTTTTCCTTAAAAGTTATTATAAAAGGCAAATCATTGCAAAATGTTAAAAGTCATTTTACTTTTTGTAGCTTGCACCAATTTATCTTTTAAACTATTTTTGAATGCTGCTGAGAAAAATAAAGTAATGCAATCTTAATTTGTTGTTTGATTTTTGTTTGCACAATTTTATCTTTATTTTATACCCTTTTTGAGAGTCTAACTAACTTACGCTTATTCTTATACACTAAAAAGAATGAAAAAATTCTAATACTAAGTTTTCTAACTTTAGTTCTGTTTTACATTTTTGATAGAAATTTTGTAATTTGGATGTGTTTTTTTTTTTTTTTAAATTTATTTTTCTGAATAAATTTTCATTTTTTTTATTGTTAATTGATATCTTTACCCCTTTCTACACATAATTTGGAGATGGTGCGCATCTATTTGAAGACAGAAAGAAAGCTATTTATAAGTCCTCATTCATTGTTGACGTTAAGCTTAATAGGGAGGGGGACAAAGTTTACATTAAGCTTAATTAAGAATGAAATAGAATAGACACGAGAGGAGTAGGAAATCAGAGAAATGTGTTGTCTTTTTTGGAAGACGCTTGAAAGTCCGCCCCTCCCCCTCCTCTCAATAATTTCAAGGATGTGCGCCCTGTTTGCGAGACGAATGGGCTTTATAATATTGATCGCATTTCCAAAAAGTTATTTCCCCACTTTCACATATTAAAAGTGAACAAGAAACTGTAAGCGAGGTGTATATAGCACTTTTAACCAAAAAAAGTTTTTAATGAAGAATTTTCGTTTTGAGTTAATAAAATATTTTAAGTCGTACTGTCCTCCTTATTTTTATACGCCAAATTATAACAAGTAATGTTTTTTGCTTATGTAGGGAAGGAAGAGCGATTTTCACTTAATATCATTTCTTTTTTATACATATTAGTATAATCAGTTAAGTTAATGCCTCTTTTTATTTTATATCATTACTTTGTTAGACATTATTATTATAATAATATAAGTTGATGCCTCCTATTTTATATCATTTCCTATATATACTAAAACGTAAAACAGTCTATTTTGAATCCAAAGCAAAATACCTGCTTTAATTATATAACAGACTTAAAATTTACTTCCTTCTAGTTTTATTGTATACACTTAATGACTCCAAACATACATCCTTTTTTAAAAGGTTATATATATATGTATTATAAATGTGTTAACCCGTTATTCACCAGAATAATCAGACGATATCTAGTATAAAGCAGAAGATTTGTATTAAAATTTAGACGATTCACATTTTTGTAAAGTCAACTGTGGTCGATAACCTGTTAAATTGTATGAATGCGAGTAATTAGCAGATTTCATTAACGTTATCATACCAGGAAAGCTAATCCAGGACCGATTTTGAGATTTTTGGGTTTCATTAGTTGGATGCAAGTTGCCATTCACGTTTTCGTGTATCGAACTTTTATATAAGTATATAATGAAGGAATGTTAGAGATAAAATTAAGTACACATATATTTAATAATTTGAATTAGAGTAAGTATACAAAAATTAAAATAGTTTTCACACTAAATTCCCTTATTCACTTGGTAAACTAGGTTGGTATCTTGTATTCCATCGACATTAATACTTCGAATTCTTTAAGATCAGAGTCCATACGGTTTCCACAAAACAGATGTCAATGCTAACTCCTCAACACTTAATCCTGTTTGTGTCAACGATTGTAAATTCCAATTCTGACAATACCGTCACGTTGGACAAATGGTAAAAAAAAAGAACTTCTCAATAATCCTTTAAATTTAAAATTCTTATTAGGATAAACCTTGAAATGGATTCAAGCATAGTCTCAAAGATTTTAGCTCTTAGACCATTTATTGATGAGTTAGTCAACTTAGCTACACTGAAGCCTGAAATTCTTCCAATCAACTATTATGCTAGCAAGAATTTTATTCTTGTAGATTTAATCAAAGAATTGTGTTATTTTAACATTGCTAAAGAAAAAAAAGAATTTTTTCCTGATTTTTTGTCTCATCGTCCATCTCCCCAATATTCGAGTATTTTACTTTTTTTTTTATCATTTCTATCCTCTAATTCTACTCTTTAATTTTTTTTACCAGATTTTGTGTATCGGCCAAGGATGAATAATGCATACTCTTATCGCGGTCAAAATTATTCCAATGCTTACAATAATTACTACCCAAGAAATAATTTGAGACCTTCCTATCCTAGAAGTTACTATAATTAATTCAGATTTGAATTACTTTAATCGTGTTATTCTTTTTACTTTTAATAACTTTTGTGAAAGTAACGTGTTAAAACTATGTATTCATAAAACACATTTTTACAAAATTGTTTTTTCTTTTTAAATGAATCCAATACAAAAGTTTATATGATTTATATAAATTAATCTTTATTTATATGTTTAAAAGGTAGATATACCGATACCGTTGTTTGCATAGAAATGCTAAAAATAGATGCACGATATGGGTGTTTTCTATGGAAAGTTGAAGAAAAATGAAAAATAATATTCACCAACCTTCTTTTCTTGTAGCCAAGTATTTTTGCATAATAGAGCTTCCTAAATTTCATTGACACTTTGATGAACTGGAAGTTATCTTGCTTTTGGCTTTGTTTACAGGTTTAAATCTTCCCATAAAGAAATATTGCAAACTAATTTTATTTTTTATCATATTTAGCTCAAAATGGAAATAATTATAAACATTGAAAAATGTTGTATACTTTTTGCCTTTAAAAATAATTTATTTGATGTTTTTCTGCTGTTTTAATTTAGATATTGAGACCAGTAACGTAGCCAGAAAATTATATTTGGAGGGGCCAAATGGGACACTAATATACATGCTTACCACCTGTCTTTATCTAAAATTAAGCATCAAATGCTGCTTATAACAACTCTTCTCTTTGTGTTTATAAGCTCCTTTCACTACATGTGTCCAATTTCTTTATTAAGGTTTTAGATTTTATCATGGTTAATATTTCTCATAGCAAAGAGGAATTTTTTATTGTAAATTTGCTTTCTTATTACAGCTAGAAGGCCCATCTTAACAAAGTTAACAGTTCGATTGTTACCGTCAATGATATGAATAATTTTCCATATTTTGATTTTATTTACTTTATATTGTTAGTATAAGCCCATTGTCAAAAATCAATTCATTATTTCATTTTAATTTATAAATTTCAATTTTTTGACTGTAGGGTCCATAACTTTGAGGGAGGGGCCCGGCCCAAGTGCCACATAGCTGGCTACGTGGCTGTATGAGACTATAACTCATATTTTATGCCACATTTTTAACTTTTTTCATTATTAATGGGATAGGATGACTATCCCACTTACTCTGTATGTACAATATTTATCAACGAACCCTCAAAACTGTGCAAGTACTGTATATTTAATAAATACTTATATTGCGTAGATATGAACATTTTTACAATTCCTTACAAATAAAAAACAACTTTGATTAACCCTAGCATCAGAATGAGCCTTAAAAGTGTCCTGATTTTATTTTTATAAGAGTCTAATGCATAACTTCTTTCTATAAACTGAATTCATTGTCTCCATGTAGAGCATTGTTTTTGTCCTTACTTTTTACAATAAAATTTATTGGAGAAGATTATTATTTATCTATTTGAAACAAAAAAATTCTTCCACTCATCAAAGCTGAGAGGTATATAATTACATGAATACAGAGGTTTGTATTTAAATTATATATATATAAGATCTTAGTCATTTTTTTATTAACAAATTTACTTGTGTTTCAGTATAATTCTTGTTAGTGAAGATGCTTTTCAAAAATATGGCTTCCTTCTGGATTAGAAGTTTGGTAATAGAGCCAAGTTATTTTATTTTCTTTTTTGCCAACGCAATTGCATTGCCAGTTATGAATGTGTTCCTATATGAAAAAGCTAAGTCTTTCTATTCAATAGATTTTAACAATGCAACGCAAAGAAACCCCAATTTTGAAAATATGGTACAGTCTTTGGCCGCAGAGTGGAACTTTTTTCTTACACTGGCCAACTTTTTACCTTCATTTTTTATATGCCTCATAATAGGCCCTTGCTCTGACATATATGGACGCAAATTGTTCTTTTCACTTCCTTTTTTGTCCACAAGTATTTCATTTTTTTTCTACGTCATCCTCGTGTTACACTTAAAGTCCTCATTTCTATGGGTAATTGGAAATGGCTTCTTAACTTCATTCACGGGAGGCTTTTTAGCTTTTATGATGACTTCTTTCTCTTTGCTGAGCGATATGCATAAAAATGAGAAACGAACGCTACGCATGGCTCTTTTACAAGGCAGTGGATCCATTGGTTTACTTTTAGGCTCCATCATCAGCGGTATCTTGCTAAAGAACTTAACCCTTATAAAAATGTTCTTTATCATTGCTTCCATCTACGCAGTAGGTTTTCTTTCTACCTTACTCGCATTTAAACACTTACCATCACCAGAACCCAGGCTACTCGTTTCACCATCCTCATACTATTCTTCATCTTCAGAGCGGATCAACCAGGCTTTTGGTGAGATTAAAAAGATTCCATCATACTTATGTGCTTCTTTCAATTTAATTCGATCTCATGAATATAGAATGGAAATCATACTCTTGATCATAACCTTGAGCCTTCTTCAATTTAATACAATGGGAATTTATGCTATTATTTATTTATATGGACAAAAGTATTTGCACTGGTCAAATCACTTGTTTGGTTATTGGATGGCACTTTGGAAATTTTTTCAAGTTTTTGGTTTGCTCGTAGTGATTCCTCTTTTAAAAAAGATATTCAAGATATCTGATCTCACGTTAAATCTAATAGGACTATTGAGTATAGTATCTAGCTTACTTTTGATCGGAATAAGTGCTACTCATACATCATTTATCATTTTTGCTGCGTTAAACACATTTGAACCCCTGTGCTCAGTTTCAATACGCTCTCTTATCTCCAAAATGAATTGTTCTCATTTAGGAACTATTTTTTCCTTAATTTCTTCGTTGGAAAGTGTCTCTTCCATCTTAGGCTCATTTGCCTTCACATACCTATATCGTTGGTTTTTGCCATTAACCTTTGTTCCTGGTTTTGTTTTCATAATATTTGCAATATTAATGTTCAGTTTAATCTTCATTTGTTTATTTTTAAGATCTATAGCAAGGCTTACTTCTTTGGATTTTGGTGACTCCGAGCTTGTTTAGTTTTTACAAAGCATCGAGTTGTTTGCTTAATTTTTACATTCCTTTTACTTTACTACAATGTATAACCGCTTATTTTAATTTTAATTAATCTGCTTTCAAAAAGTTCATTAAAAATTTGTTACATTTAATTATAAAAAGAACCTCCTGAATAAGATGGCTAATTTTATTTTGGTTTTATAAATCTATTTTATCCAAGCGCCACCAAATTTTAGCTGAATTGGTATCATAATCAATATAGAAATATATTATATACAAACATTTTGAGTCTTTTCATAAGGAAATTCAGCCGTATCATATATGAATCACTGGTCAAGCTAAGAAAATTTTAATATTACAATTATTCTGTTTTAAAACTAAAATTAAACAGTTTATTATACATTATATTTAAAAAAAGATAAATGTATGTATATATATATGGCCAAATAATTATTTTGTATGAAAATCTATAAAACACTTAACATATTGTACACCCACCTTACACTTTTTACAGTGTGGCAAAGTCTACATCGGATTCTTCTTTTCTCTTCAGTATTACATACAAAATTATCTTTTTTGTCAAATCTTACTTCATTCACGGGGTTCAAAACACTTTGTCGAGCTGACATAGACGGCACTCCAAACTATGACAAAAGAATTTCAACGAGCGCTCTTCGAAAACACAATTGATCCATCTTTTGATTTAAAGTCAATCTCTATATTTGCCACGCTTGAGATACTGATGTATTGATCAAGTGACTCAAAATGGACCAATACCATTTTTTGCCTCGAATTGGTACTTGATATTGTGCAATGTTTTGATCCATTCGATCAACCCGTTGCATTTGACTGCTGTAAATATTGAAAATATTCGGCTGGGAAACGAGAAGTTTCTACCTTTACGAGAATATTTTGCAACATGAGATAACGGCCTGTCTGCAAGAATTTGAAATTGCGAATACTGATTTATTCTCATGCCACGGCAAATGTTGACTCCATCAAATGATAAAATTTGATGGAAGCCTCTTCTCTTTCAAATCTTTCTTTCGGACTTAACTGCAGATGGTCCCAGTTATCTTTTTTCCCATCGCAAGCATTTCGTTAACTAAGGCATACGATGAAAAAAAAATTATCACACACATAGTGATAATTATTTGGTCACAGCTGATTTAACTTATTGGAAAAGTACTACTGGGCCCCCTCAACCAAATTTTTCTTTTTCACGACTTTCAATATTCAGGGGCGATACAATATGACCATTGTTTAAAACAAAGCGTATTGGTTTTCCCCCGAGAAATTGTTTTGTCGAGTGACCGCCAAAATATTCAATCATTGTTTCATCAATGCAATGAAACTCATAGGGAGGTGCCACTTAAAAAAATTTCAATTCAGCTTTTCTATCAAGGGACGCACTAGCCAAATTTATCTTTTTCAAGAAAAGATGTGACTATCACACACGTGAAGGTATTTTTTATCTCTTCAAAACGCTTACGCCGCATCGATGAATAAATCAAAGAGTTGTTGTGGTCTTCTTTCTTGTCCCAGTATAACGTGGCAGAGAGTTATAGCTTGCTTATGAAAAGTATTTCATCACGGGATACATTCAAGCAAAAGTTTTTTTGTAGAGCGTATGTATTTGACATGTTTATAATTTCTGTTTAAAAACATAGTAAGAATATCTAATATTTGAACCGGTTGATCATGGAAAAAAGGACCATTGTTGAGGGAAAAGCTCTTCTTTAAACATTTTAAACTGTCCACAATACTCCATTCGACACTCTACTTTTTTTGAGGATTTGTTTCACACATTTCTTTTTAATTATTTTCACTGTCAAATTATGCTGAAGCCGGTAAATTGATAGGAGCTAAAATTGTGATACTCAAAACAATCATTTCCCGAAACCGAGCAAGCATCTAAAGGAGGTTTCATGAAGACCCTAAAATTACTTGTTTCTTCATCAAATCATATATCAACATTTAATAGAATATGAATGAGTAAATATCAGAGCTCTGCGGGGAAGTATATTTTTAGTTCGGGCCAGGAGAAAGTCATGCCAGGGCGGATTTGTGTAGGATTGAAGAAAAGTTTTTCCATACAGTTTAAGATACAAAATCTCATAATAAAATATATTAAAATTTTAATATAATTAATATTTATTTATTTAAGAAATAAAATGAAATAGACCAAGTTTTATCAAATGATTTGCTTTTTTGACCGATAAGTATTAATTCTTCATATTTCTCGAGGTTCAAATATCGTTACGATATTCGAATTAAAACGACCACTGAGAATTGCTGGACGGTATTATCAAGTTAAAATATTTTCTCGTTAGTAAGGTTAGATGAGCCAATCTTCATGTAAACAATAAACATCTATTTTCGTTATTTTTTTTGGATCTCTACAACTTTAAAAAGTTATAATATAAAAATTTATTAAAAAGAAAATCACGAAAGGGATAAAAAAAATGCATGTATTGTAACAAGCCTAATGTGTACTATGTAAAACAAATAAAAAAGTAAAATTGATTCCTCGAGAATGGGGTTAAGTTTTTTTCGCGGGGGAAGGAAGATTAACTCCCCTCGAAAAATGGGTAGGTCTGGGGTCGCCTTAGAGCTCGGGTAAAATATATGAATAAAGAGTGGTATCTCGCTTTTCGAAATAACTCGTTTTAACAGTGTTCGGGAGCCGATTTAGTATATTACGAAAATTTTATACTATCAAGAGATAAAGTAAAAATAAATAATACGTTTTCAATCACCAACTAAAACTGTAAGGTGCATGTATGTTTTACTGAAACGATGAATGAAGCAAAATGTTTATTCAGACAGTACACGATATCGACAATTTACTGCTTGGAACAGAAGCCTTAAACATGTCAAATAAATTTTAGGATCTATGATTTAGAAAGTAAGGTTATGAAAGTATTAAAAATGCATAGCAAATATGTAGTCATTACGTGTATTGAAGTTGGTAACCCATTAGTGCTTAGCTTAATAAAAAGTGTTTAAACATGTGAAATAGACTAGTTTTGAATTTAATTGAACTAAAATGACAAAAATTTAGAGGTCAAAACTTAAATAAGAAAGACAGGATGTTCCTGTAAAGCAGTGGTTCTTAACCCTATTAGTGCTAAAAAATTAATTGTAGAAAATTGGCTGAATCATATCCCTTCAAATTTTGTGACTTTTCCTAAAATCGCTAGCTGCATCTTTTGAAACCATTTTCATGGTAGTTGAATGACCCTTTCATGTCCAAAACTGTCAATAAAAAATTAAAATTTTTCACCAAAATTTTGACATTATCTGTACTTAGCTTATAACTTAGGATCTATATTATATAATATCCTGAAAATTTATAAATATATACAGTTTGGAACGCATAACTCTTTATATATTTGAATTTTTCAATAATCATGGCTACTTTTTTGAAAATGTCAATCAAAATTTTGATTGATCAAAAATATACCTTCAAATTTTACATAAAATATATGTTTTAATACTAAATCGGTCATGCTGTTTTCATTTCTGGAGTCATTTTTTACATTTATGATGTGAAAATACCTATAAGTGTTAATCAAATTTGCGGTTTACTTCTAAAAAAATTTGCCAAAAACATTCCTTCACATTTTACATAAAATATATGTTTTATACCAAATCGATCATGTTGGTTTCATTTTTGGACTCATGTTTGGTATTTATGGTTTTAAAGTATCTGAAAGCTTAAATCAGATTTGTAGTTTACTTCTAGATACTGTCTTCAAAAATATTTTCAAAAAAATAAAATATCTGTTTTATACCAAATCGACTATGCTTATTTTATTTCTGTACTGGATTTTAGATAATACGGTTAAAAAATATCTCGAAATGGCAATTGAATTAGTATTCTGAAAATCAGTTCTGTAAAAAAATGGCTGCATATTAGGTATATAGTAAAAATATACTTTTTTTTTGTATATTTTGGCGTATAATACTTTCTACAATCATCTTGAGTATGAAATATTTATTTAAAACAAACAAAACGTATTATAAAATCTTTTGAAAATTTGTATTAGAGAAGGAACCAAGTTGAAAACTAATTGAAAAGAGAACATGTGATCAAAACAAATAAATAAAAAAAAATATGTATCTTGACTAAATGGAAGATCAACCACGTTCTAATGAACTAGGAAGTGGTTTAATTATATAATATTAGATGCTTGAAAAAATATTTTGACTGTGAGAAAGAAGTTCCTCTTTTACAAATGAAAAATATTTAAATCCTAGCTTATCATCTAGGATTACAATTAACATTTAGCTAAGATGGGTGGGAAATCTGAAAATTTATCAAAAATGGCACAGATGCCAATATGTGAGAATTTGGTCACTATCAAGATATTTTTAAATTGAATTTGTCCATCTTTTCGTTTTGCGACAAAGAGAGAATTTTTTAGATGAAGAACTTGAACAACTCTTTGTAATAGAAAAATGAACATCACGAATGATTCATCAGAAAAAAATCTTTGACTGGGTTTATAAATATTCAGGCCTGATAATAAAATACACGATACTGATAAAAAAAAGTCTAAGATCATCAAGAAGATTTTTTAATCAGAATGCTTTGAAAGAGGAAAAAAGTTATTTTATCCTTATAAAAAAATTTTTGAACACATATTGAAGAATAAAAATTTCTAATGAAAAAAGAGCTACCAAGAAAAGATCATCATAGAATGAATAGCAAAATCACATATTGTAAATTATAATATGACGTAGAGACTACGAGCCGATAACGAATTTGTAGCCAAAAAGATGGAGGTCCTATCGAGTTACATAAATTACTGTAGAATGAAATATTTTGAGTGAATTAAACACCTAAAGTTGGTTTATTAAATAAATTAAGAAAATAATTACCAGAGAGAATATCACCACTGAAATACGCATGCTTAAAAATGGGTATATATGTGTAAAAAACATTATATAATTATTTAGATTAAAAGTTTCTTTTTTGAGATGAGCTGTCATATGTAAAACACTTTTTTGACAGGTTTGAATGATTTTCATAAAAAATGAATATCACCACTGAATTCAGCATGATTGAAAATGGGTATATATGTGTAAAAAACATTATATAATTATTTAGATAAAAAGCTTCTTTTTGAGATGAGTTATCAAATTTAGATCAATTTTTTGACATTTTTATTGATTTTCATAAAAAATGAATATCACCACTGAATTCAGAATATTTTTAAATGGGTATACATGTGTAAAAAACTTTATATAATTATTTAGATAAAAAGCTTCTTTTTGAGATGAGCTATCAAATTTAGATCAATTTTTTGACAGTTTTATTTATTTTCATAAAAAATGAATATCACCACTGAATTCAGCATATTTGAAAATGGGTATACCTGTGTAAAAAACTTTATATAATTATTTAAATAAAAAGTACCTTTTTGAGATGAGCTGTCACATTTAGATCAATTTTTTGACAGGTTTGATTGATTTTCATAAAAAATGAATATCACCACTGAATTCAGCATATTTGAAAATGGGTATACATGAGTAAAAAACTTTATATAATTATTTAAATAAAAAGTTCCTTTTTGAGATGAGCTGTCAAATATAAATCAATTTTTTGACAGGTTTGATTGATTTTGTTAAAAAATAGACATCACCACTGAATTCAGCATAGTTGAAATATATATGTAACATTAAAAATATTTATAAAAACTTATTAATATCTGAGAAAAATAGGAGAGGGGAGGGGGGGGGGGTACTTTACACCCCTGCAAGCACTTGAGCGGACAAATTTTGCCCAGCACTAATAGGGTTAACCTGGGGGTCGTTTTTGCAGGGGTCATGAAAAACTTATCAAAAAGTGTATCCTCATAAACGTCTTTCCATCAGTTGCAAAACTATTTCTATTTGATGTATTCATTAATCCTGATTGTATGATGCAATCAATTAATAATTTTGCTTTTAAAATCAAATATCATTTTAAATCTCACACATGTTGCTTGCAATCAAGCAATTGAAAACTATTTTCCGTAGTTAAAGCCGTTCTAATGACATTTAGATCACCAGACCTTTTTCAGTGAGCGAAAGTAGCATTGATGAGTCTGATGTTGCTGCCAAAGTGGAGTTTCTTCTAATAAGAGAAGACAATCAATTAAAACTCTATTTTTCCGAGCAAGCACTTCCATCATTCTGGGCCAAATTAAAAACCGTTTATCCTTTCCAAACGTGCTATGATTTTTTTGATACAGTCACCTTCAACTTATCGTTGCGAGAATGGATTTTGTATGGTGTCTTTAAAAACAAGTGCACGTAATAAGCTTGCAATTGATTCAGACACGAGATGCTGTCTGTCCAGCATTACAGCATGTTTTGAAAAACTTTTGTCTGATAAACAATACCAGCCTTCGAATTAAATTATACTGAATATGTTAGATTATATTGATTTAAATAAATTTTTTCAATTAAACATTCTTTTAATAAGTGTTTGTATTATAAAATATAAAATGTAAATTTTCTTGTTTTTAAATTTAAACGGCTGAATCAAAAAGAATTTTATAGGGGTCATAAAAAATTTTTCATAATATTTAGGGGTAAACAGATCCTAAAGGTTAAGAACCACTGCTCTAATACAACCCTTTCCATATGGACTTTAGAAGATAACGAAATTTTTAACCCTGAACACCAAATATAAAATCGGTTTAACCAAAATTCAGCTCTCTAAAGATTTACAAAAGAGATTATTTTTAGGCATGGTATAAAACCTTCAATTGGTTATAGTATAGCATATCTAGCTATAGATTATACAGATAGGCTGTGGTCACCCGTTTTAATAACTGGTAAATGTCAATCATCACCATCATTGTGCCATATCCATTTGGACATGGGCAACCATGGAGCGCCTAGTTGTTCGATCTTTCATCTTCCTTCTCATCTCCATTGTGTTGCAGCTCTTTCCCAAAGCTTCTTTGAGCCCATCGATAAATTTCTTGCGTGGTCTTCCTCTTCTTCCTTCCATCATATGTTAGCTGCCTTCTGTATATTCAATATTCAAGAGTTCTCTTCTGGTTTCAACTCTCCTTAGTACTTCTTCATTTTTAATTTTTTGGGTCCAAGCTACCCTTATCAACTTTCTCCATATTTTAATTTAGAACGCTTCCAACTTTTTTTTTTGAGAATTTTTGCTTATATTCCAGGTTTCGCATCCGTATGTGAGTGTAGACCATATATAGAATTTAATCATTTTTTTTTTCATATTTAATGATAGGTTTGTATTTCTGAGCATTTTTTCAAACTTATTTATCGCACTATTAGCTATAGAAATTCTTCTTTTTATTTCTTTGTCACTCCTTTCATCGGAGGTGATTAAACTCCCTAAATATACAAACTGTTTCACTTGATCAATTATTTTGTCGTTGACCTTTATTTCTATCTTGGGATTATTATCTTTTTTAGTAACTTTTCCTGAGATTAATTCTTATTCTCATCGTTTCACTTTGTTTATTAACCTGTCGTATGAGGTGTTGGAGTTTATCCTTGCTCTCTGCAATTAATACAGTGTCATCTGCATACCTGATATTGTTAATGTTTTTTCCACCTATCTTTATATCTTTACCTTCTACGTTTCTCATCAGGACTTCAGCGTAAATATTAAACATGTCTGGTGAAAGCACGCAATTTTGCCTGACTTCCCTCTTCACATCAATCCATGATGTCATCTCCTTTTCAACTTTCACTGCTACTTTTTGCATTTTATAAACATTTTGTATCATCTTCAAGTCTTTACCATCTATTCCAACGTTTTCTAATATATTGAAAAGTTTTCTGTGATTCCCTCTGTCAAACTCTTTCTCGTAATCAATGAAACATAAATAAACTTCTTTTTGAATTTCGATTACATTATCTATTATCCTTAAGAGTATATATTGGATTTATTGTTCCTGAGTCTTTAACAAATCCAAACTGTTCTTTTGCTAATTCAAACCTTATTTTATTTTTTATCATGCTATTGCTTTCCATATAACGTTTGCAATATGATTTATTATACTTATGGTTCTGTGTTGCTCGCATTTTAGAGTTCCTTCAATGTTTGGTATCTTTATAATCAAAGTTCAAACATTTGTTTTGGCATCCTTCCATCCTCATATATTTTTTTCGCTATTTCGGTGATAATGTTTACTCCCTTCTCCCCCAATGCTTCAAGTACTTCTTTCGACAATCCGTCTGTTCTTACAGCTTTATTCCATTTCATATTTCTAAGAGATTTGTGAATCTCTTCTTTTAAGAACTTTGGTCCTTGTTGTTTTGTTTCTATTACTTGATTATTATCATTATCATCTTCATCATCGTATAATTCATTTATATATTCTTCTCATCTACTTTTTATATTCTCCTTTTCCATTAAAATTTTACCTTGTAATTCAAAATTCCCTCAGTTATTCATGCTTTCTTGTTTTTTCCGTTACAGGGATTTCCTCAATCGATTGTTGAACAATCTTTTTCTTCTGTTTTCAAACTAATTCAACACTAAGAACTATATTGGACATGTATAAATATAAAATTCTGAATTTTTATTATGACATTATTCATTGTTTATTTCCGATAAATTATGCAAATATGTTAAAATTTAATTATGACTTAAAATTAAATCTTTTCACTCCTAAATTAAATAAATGTAAGAAAGAAATAGAGTATAAAATTCCAAATTTACTGAAAAAAATTTAAAACATGAATATTACAGTATTAACGCATTTATGTAAATACTCTTTCAAAAATTGCTTCATTATTAAATCGCTTGAAACCCTCATTGACACCATTGAAACAACTCTCACCACCGTTGATAACCCTATGACAAACTAATCTGCCTTCTTTCCTTTATATTTTAGAATAACATTTGTAACTCCTCCCTATTTCTACCATCTCCATCCTCCTTAACCAACTTTCAAACTTACGTGAGCATATCAGCACACGCTTGAAAGTGCTTTGAAATCTACCTAACTACCTACCTACCTATCCTACCCTCTGTACTATAAAAAACTGTTTTTCTTGCCCAAAGAAATAGTTTTGTTATATAATTCACGATATTCAATGTTTTTTTAAACACTTAATTATTCATGTAAATTCTTTTTTTATTGGTTCACAAATATTAAATATTTATTTATCATCAAAATTAAAGGAAAGTTTATCGATAGAAGATCATATTCAGAATTCGCATCTAAACAGTTTCATCTGAAGTATTGAACAATTATTTTACCTTAGGTATGCCAACATCTTCTGTTTCCTAAAATCTGCGACAATAAAGAGACAAGTATAGGTGAAGTTTATTAGAAAGCAAAGAGAGAAGTGATGACTTAAGTGAAACATGAGTGAGTATTTATAGTGTATCCTGGCCTTCAAGTAAGTACAGTACTAATGGCAACGTTAGGCTATTATTAATGAGAGGAGAGATAGCCTTGACTTTCGATAGTGCAGTATGAGCGTAAGATACACACAAGTACGTTGTCGTAATGAGAGCCTGCTGGCGCTTCCCTTTTACTCTCTCTCGTAATCTTGTAGCCATTTAGGGGGATTTCTACATCGTTGGCTTCTGGAGTTATTCTTTTGTAAAGAGTCATCTCTTTCTTTCTCATCTCCCTTTGAGTTTGTCTGACTTTTGCTTTTTTGGATAGAATTATCGGAATGTCTCCTACCATCCATCATATCTTCAAACGACTTTGGATGCCTTTCCGGTAATTCTGAATGGTTATATTGTTGACCGCCGTCGTTCAAGTCAAAGTCTTCTTTGCTTGTCTCCAAAGGTACCTCTTTCGTATTTTCATCTTCTGTATCGTCATCTTCAACTAAATCCTTGAACTTATCGATTTCGCCATTTGTTATCTTTTTCAATATTGCATATTTATTTTGTAAGTTATATATGATATATTTACTTCTTACCTTGATCTTACTTTTTTCTTCTTTTAGGTATACTAAATCTCCAATTTCAAAATTATGAATTTTGGAATCTTCCTTTGAAAATTTTGAACACTTTGAAGATCTTGTCTTGTTAGCTAAGTTCTTCTGCTCTTCAAAGAAACATTTATCGTTGAAATGAATTTGTTCGTCTGTAAAGTGATTTCTTCTAAAAAGGATTTCTTTTGCAGATAGGTTTTGCCTCCGTATAAGAAGATTGATGCTCCTGATTGCTAGTTGTAAATCCACATTGGTTATTTTAACTTTTTCAGGAAACATCTTTAAAATGCTTGTTTCTAGTTCTTGAATAGCTTTGTCTACAAAGCAGTTTGAGTTCTTGTTTTTTATGTGACCAATTTCAACTTCAATCCCCAATTCTTTTAGCAAGGGATCTTTTTGAAGGCTTTGAAAAGAAGTACTTGCATCAGTTCGTATTTTGCAATTATCACACCTAATAAAAGAAGAGTTGAATATAATTGCTGTTCTGATGTCTTCTATTTTCTCACTTTCAAGGAGAGAAGCTGTTGTAAAACTGGAAAATGTTTCTCTCAAAACGAAAATTTTTTGATCATTTCTTCTGATAACATCTGCATAAAATACTTGTCCAGGCTTTGATCCTCTTAAGGCAGGGGCTTGCTCCAAAAGTATCTGGAATTATGATGAGTTGTTTTGCTGCATCGCCTTTAGTAACTATGATACCATTTCTATCTATTGTAGCTATACCGAGTAATCTCTTAACTCTAGTGCACTTCTCCTTTTTTGATGGGCTTGTTCCATTCTTTAAGTGTGCAAAAACTTTTCTTAAAATATAACACCTTTTTTGTAAAGCAGACCACGTGAGTTTGTTCGTAAATGGCATTTTCATTCTCCCTTGAAGGACATCATCAATTTTTATTGTATTGACAATTGAAGATATGGAATCTTGAACAAAGTTGCAGATTTGGCAGTTTTTCTCATAACAAGAGTTAGGGTTACGAGAAGAGAAGTCGCTTGCCATATTTTCTGAACCTTTTATGTGATATATTTCAATATTAGCACCGCTAAGTGTAGATAAAAATGAAGAAACTCTTGCTGAAGAAGAAAAATGTCCTTTTTTTAATCTTTGATAAGCATCAACACACGGTTTTGAGTCGGTTAAAACTTTTGTCGTAAAAATTGAGTCTTTTATAATTGGAGAAAAATGCTTTATTGCGGTGGATATTGCTAAGGCTTCGAGCTCGCATGGAAACCATTTTAATTGATGATCTTTTAATTTGAAACTGAAGAACTCAGCTAGTTTTTGATCACCATTTCTATCAATAAGAAGAGTTGCTTCAAGTCCTCTATTCATTGGAGACGCATCCACTGTAATTGTAAGCCTGTCCGATTTTCTAGGGAGTGTTAGAACTTCTGCTGATTTTAATAAATTTTGTGCAGTCTTGAATGAAATTTGTAAATCTTCATCCCAAACAATTTTTTGCTTTCCATCCAATCCTTTGATCGCTGATTCCAAAGGAGATAGAACTGTGGAATACCTTGGAATGCATCTGGATATAGCTCTGTATGCTCCTAAAAAGGAGCGCATGGATGAGCAAGTGGATGGTTTTTCAATGCTTGCTAAAGAGGAGACTTTATGGTTAGAAGGCGTGATTGTACCTTTTGTCCATTTCCAACCCAAAATTACTTCTGTTTTTGGAGAAATTATAGTTTTTGAAGCCGAGAGACTCAAATCATTTTCTGAAAGTCTTTTTAAAACTTTTGACCAATTTTGGTGAAGCTCTTCAATCGTATTGGCTCCTATAAAAAGATCGTCGGCAATAATAGATAAGAAACCTTCTTGAAGAAAATCGCCAAAAACTCTACTTATTAGTTCCTGAAGAAATTCGGAAGAACCAGGCATACCCATTGCTGAACGAGTATATACTCGGATGCCTTTAAATGGAGTTACTGTCGCAAGATATGGCATTGAGGATCTTGCCAATGGAATCTGAAAAAAACTTTTAGTTAAATCAGACTTTATTATGAACTTAAAAGAAGAGATTTTTCTAAGGATGTCATCACATGATATTGAGCACGTTGGTAAAAGTGTAGTGTATGGACTTAAATTATTGAAAGCAGTTACAAACCTCATTGATCCATCTTTTTTTTTTATAAGGAAGCTAGGTGATACAAATTTTACTGTTATCCCCAAGTCTTCTGGTTTCGCTAACACGCCGAGATCTTCCAGTTTGTCCGCTTCCTTTTGAAGTAGTTGAAGAGTAGAGTGATTATAATGAGGAAGTTTTCCTTTTTCACATCTAGGTTTTACTGGGCCGAACAAAACCCTTGCGTAAATTTTTCCACTCTTACCATTGTAAACTTTGAATTGAGGGGAAAAGACTTTATCGAACTTTAGATGTAGCATTTTAAACGCTTGTTTTTGTTTATGTATGCTCCTAAAACTAATTTAAACTAACTGTGTGTACTTGGATACACACAAGTACGTTGTCGTAATGAGAGCCTGCTGGCGCTGCTTTATAATATACAGATATAGAAATAATACATCTTTTGTGCCTCTCTCTCTCTTATATATACTCTATAACAAAATATAAATGTTTTTAACTTGCAAGTAAATACATAATTATATAATTGTTGAGTATGTTTGAAATGTTAAAATCTTTTGTATTTGACCTTAATGGTTACATAAGAAAGCGGCTTTGAGTAGTCTTTTTGTGAACCATGCTACACTACAAGTATTGTTATTGTAATATAATTGAAAAATAATTAATTCTATCTATTATCTCAACAAAACATATTATATTTGCTCTGATTAAAGTAGTGAAACTTAGAAAATCTTAAAAGTTTACAAATTATTGAATTGATTATATGTGCCTCAAAAGTTTATGGCTAAAGGAGACTCTAGCAGCAATTTGTCAAAGAAATAAGATTAATGTTAGCTTAAAAATTTGCAAGGATAAAGGGTTACAAAATTTTATTGCAAGTGAAAAGAAAGTGTTTCAAAAGGTTAAAAAGCTAACCCGCTTCTAGAAACACTATACACATAAACAAACTTCAAAATCAAAATAAGTATCTTAAGAAGTAAATGTTAACAAACAAATAAAATATCTAAATGAATTGTGAACAGTAAGAAAAAGTGATAATGTACACATATATACAAAAAAACTAGTACAACTCTAAACTAAATGATTAACTTTAATCACTTTAACAAATTAAATTAGAATTCAGATTAAAGTGCGAAAAATAATAAAATCAGAGAATATAACTTTCTAAAGCGTCAGTCTTTAATTTTTTTTTTAATTTTGAAAAAGTATTATACGTTTGGAAAGTATCAATATTATGGTTCCAACAGTGTGTTAATTTCCAAACTATAGACTGTTTGGAGTTTTTTAATCTATAGGAAGGTAAACTCATATTAAACGATGTTCTAAGATTACCTTTTTCTAGTTCAAAATTAAAAGTAATGTATTGCATAAAGTTAAAGGGAACATACCCAGTCATCATTTTAAAACAAAAAAACGATAGTTTTAACTCATATATATCTTCAACATTAAGTAAACCAAAATTTGAAAAGACACTGTCAGTATTAGATATATTTTGCTTATTAAATATTATTCTGATCACTTTCTTTTGAAGAACAAAAACATTGTATAGATTAGAGTGTCCCCAATTTAAAAGATTGTAAAAAATATGATTTATAAAGATGTATTAAAGTATTTCTATTTAATTTGTTCTTTAATAATCGGAAAATACCTACTAGTGAAGCTAACTTTGAACAAACGAAATTTTTGTGCTCTTTCCATCTTAAATTACTATCTATAATTAATCCAAGCAATTTAAATTCATGTACAAAATCGAAACCAAAAACAAATAATAATTTATTCCTACAAACAAATTTATTAGAGAAAATCATTCCTTTAGACTTGGATTTGTTGACCGACAATGCGTTCATAGAAAACCACATATTTACCTTATTTAGGTTATCTATAACGGCAGAATAATTAGCAACAAATGAAATTTTGTTGGATGAAATTAATAAAGTCACGTCATCAGCATATAAATAGAAATCAATATTACTATTGGAAGTATAAACATTATTAATGAATATTTTGAAAAGAAGTGGGCCCATCACAGACCCTTGTTGAACTCCACAATTCAAAACAACAAAATTGGATGAGCAATTCTTGACTGATACAAACTGTTTCCGGTTTATCAGATATTCTTTCACAAGCTTCAATGCCAAGCTATCAAACCCATATGATTTCAATTTTGATAATAATAAGCTATGCCTTATAGAATCAAACGCTTTAGTCAGATCCAAAAATATAGCAATTGTATCCGACTTATTTTCCAAATTTTCTATAATTTTATTAATTAACAATGAATGTAGATTTTCAGTTGAGCAACTTTTTCTGAAGGCAAATTGCTTCTCATAGTAGAGACAATTTTCAACAAAATATCTATCAATTTGTAAAAAAAGAATTCTTTCAAAAATTTTAGATATAGTTGGAATAAGCGTTATTGGGCGGTAATTTTCGGCAGAGTTTGGAGAGCCTTTTTTAAAATAGGAACAACTTTACCTATTTTGAAACTTTCAGGATATATCCCTTTCGAAATACAAGAGTTAAATATATGATAAAGTGGAACACAGATATAGTTAATGATTGACTTAACAATCTTCATAGAAATGCCATAAAAATCTTCACATTCTTTTTCTCTGAAGTTTTGAACTGCTAAGAGTATATCATTAACAGTGATTTCGTAAAATGAAAAGACAGAATTTGTAAAAAACGAAAAATTATTTAAACTCTTTTCATCATCTTCTGAAAGTGCGAATTTAGCAAATTGATGATTGAAAACTTCAGCTACAGCTCGAGGATCATCTATCAATTTTCCATCATGTTTTAGAGTCAGAACTTTATCAAACTTAGGTTTAAAAATAAAATTCACATTTTTCCAAAAAGTCTTATTATCATGGGTATTTGAAAATTTGTTAAAATAAAAATTAAATTTCAGTTTTCTGCACATACTTTTCACTTTATTTCTCACAGTGATGTACTTCCTACTATGTGAATAGAATTTCTGGCCTGTCGATTTTTTACATAATTTATGTAGTTTGTCCCTTGTTTTAATTAACTCTAGGAGTTCATCTGTGGCCCAGGAGCATTTACTATGCTTAAATTTTTTAAACCTACCATTCGTGCTTCTAAAAATAAAACAACGGCTGAAGATAATCGTTCTAATAGAATAGATGTAAGTAACTCCACATTTTCTGTATGTTCATAAACAATGTCAGTCCAGCATACTTCAGACACCAATTTAACAAATTTGTTGCTATCAAATACTTTTTTTATAATACTTCTGTTTTTAATTATATTTTTTATACTTAGTAGCAAAGGATAGTGGTCTGAAATTTTGTAATCTAAAACATACGAATCATAGGTATGTGTATTCAGTTTTATAAAAATATTGTCTATAAGAGACTTTGAGTCTTCTCTGGTAAGGCTAGTTATAGTAGGTAGAAAACCATATGAACTTAATCCAGTGAAAAAACTATTAACATTATTCTTTTTTATCAACAGTAAATTCATATTAAAATCACCAGCAATGATATTAATATTACTTTTGTCTAAATTCATTAAGAAATTATTATATTCATCAATGAACTTTTTCTCTGATTGTTTATTAGGATGTCTGTAAACATTGAACATACAAACAGTAGTTGAGTTGCTTAGTTTTATTTTTATAGAAGCTAATTCAAACTGGTGAACTTCATAATCATTCATAACTACAAAATCCATTGACTCATGTACATAAAACCCTAATCCCACATGTGAATTAATTTTACTTTTTATATGAACAAACTTATAATTATCTATCGGATACAGATTCATATCATTATTAAACCACATTTCTTGCAGATTGACTACTGCTATTGGAGAAGAAATAACAGAGTTCATAAATCTTAACATTATGTTGAGTTCTACATATTTGGAATTTAACGACTGAATATTAATACTTAAGCAATTAAAGCCATTACACCTACTTTTAAGATTATCTATAACAGTAAATTTAGACGCTTCAATATGAAAATCTTCATAAATATCTTGTAATGCATTATGTATATCAATATTATTATTAAATATACCTTCAGCTAATGATATTTGATTAGTATTCATTTTCAACACACTTATTAATTAATAAATCTAAAGAATTTTTGTTAAATAAATCCCTTTTTTCTCTTAGGTTTTTTAAAGATGTGCAGTTAGAAGAGTTGCAAACATGGTTACAATCAATATTTATCTTGGAACAATTTATACAAAACGCTTTACTTTTATCTGTACATGTTGAGGAACTATGATCAGCACCACAAAACCTGCAAACAGAATTTATATTCTTACAGGTTTCGGAGTCATGATTAAACCCATTACATTTAAAACATAATTTAAGATAACTTTGAAGCAACTCAATAGGATGAGCTATACAGTTTATATATACGTATCTATTAGAAAAAATAATTTTTAAAACATTAGCTTCAAACTTTATACCAACATTATACAGTTGAGAGTTGTACTTGTTTTTGAATTTAAAAATATTCAAAATGTCACTTACTTCAATGTTATTTTGTCTGGATATCATCAACTTCAAATCTTCTAAGGATAAACATCCATCAATATTTTTAAGAAAAAAATAAGGAGTCTTTGGCTTAAGGGACTCATGCTTTAGGCCAGAGGCTGTTAAACAACTTTTTAAACAATCAAGATTTTCGACAGTATCAGTCTCTACTAGTAGAGATCCACTTTGTAATCTTTAAACTTCTTTAAACGAAGCTTGTTCAAACCTGGGTTTATTTTATTGTTTATACAATCCTTGGTGTTTTCAATTTTTTCTCCGACAAAAAAATTCGGAACGGCTAGAGATTTCGTTGAATCGAAAGTTTTATTTGAAGTATCCTTGCTTTGTTGAAGAACATCAGAATATGTTTTTTTGGGGGTAAAAGGAACATGTTGCTTTTCTATTTTATCACCAAAAGTTGCTATAAGTGTTTTGACAGATTTAAATTCTTCAAGTACTTTTTCAACTTTATTGTTTAGGTCTTGTACATTGTCTTTGCTTTTGACAATTGAAATTAAGGCTTCGCATAATTTTTCTTTAGAGATTTCTCTCGAAAGAAGGGCCTTAATATCACCTTTTTTTGCTATGTCAATAATATTATCAATTTTTAAAATCATACGGACATATATTAATTAAAAACTCTGACCCTCTTCTGATCCTAATAAGCCACTGATAATGACATATTTAAATTAAAATAATTAAAATGCAATTTAAAACTAGAATTTTTAAAAATTTTATATTCTTATTCTTCTCTGTTCTTGTTTAGAAATGGCTTTTCTTTCGATACCTTTGAAAAAAACAAAAGAAATTGATTTTACCCAAGCTTTGAAAAACTATATTTCTCAGAGTCTCAGCACATTTGATAATCCAGAAAATTGTGAGAGTGAAATTAGTGAATTTAATCGTCTTCGATCTATTTCTGTTTGCAGATTTGTAGACCAAAATGAAAATTCTTTAAACCTTCTATATAAGTAAGTTTAATTATATTTATTTAATTTCCATAATGCTAAATTGTTTACTTTTTAGATATTATGACCAACTTTGTGCAGCAGAATGTAAATTACCATTTGATGAAAATCATGTAAATTCATTATTACATTAATATTATAACTTACTCCTATTTTAAATAATAATTAAGTATTAATGTGTATTTTTGGTTGAATATATTTTATTTTCACATATTACAATCAATGGCTTGTATTAAACCCAGATGGGAAAATAAATTATTGAATCATAGCAAAGAATAAATTGCAACAAATTAAATATTCAAAAGCTAATGTTTTACTGTCGGATTCGTCTTCTTCAAATTGCCTCAATTTTTTCAATATTTTGATCCAGTAGATATATTTGACACTGATGAAACTGACTATATATCTTTGCCTTTGAAGACTTTAAATGTTAAAAGACATGTGCACAGGTTATAAAATTCCAAAAGGTAGACTCACTGTATATTTATGCTGTAATGGGTTGGGTGAATTTGAAACATTTAATCCTTGAGAAATTTTTGAAACCACGTTTTTTAAACCCTATCATTTACGGACGCTATTTTAGCTCCCTCCTCAACTAAGATTTCTATTGTACAGAATTGGCTGAATTATATGCCTTCAGACTTTGCGACCTTTCCTAAAACCGTTAGCTGCATTTTTTGATACGATTTTCATGATAGTTGAATGAACCTCTGATGTCAAAAATTATAATAATTAAAAAAAAATTTTTTTTTATATTTTGATAATTATCAATCAAAATTAAATATAGATTTTTTAAACAAAATGCTTATATTATAATGCCTATAACCTATAACATAGTGTTTACATTAGATACACTCTTGAAATTTTATAATCATATAACCAAAATTTTGATTGGTGATAAAATTGCTGTGTGAAAAATTCTGAAAATGCCAATCAAATTTGTAATTTACGCCTGAAAATTATATCTTAATATTATTGAAATTAAAAAATACATTTTTATACTAAATCAGGCCTGCTGATTTAAATTCCGTAGTCATTTTTTGCAATTACGTTGTTAAAATGTCTAAAAGTGTCAATCAATTTTGCCGTATAAAATATATTTTTAATTTTTTTGTTACAATGGTCACTTCATTTCAGGATTTAGTTTTCACAATTAGCGTGCAAGAATGTGTGGAATTATCAATCAAGTTTGACATTTCGGATAAAAAAAATATTACTATCTAACTAGACTTCTAACAAATGTACTAGTAAATATAGAAAATGTTGATGCAACATCTTGTAAAATCCATAATTGTTTTAGATGCTTATAAATGGATAAGTGCAGCTTTAAAAGATATAAATCATAAACTTTTTTAAAGTGCTTCAAAACATTTGGAATTTTTTTTACAAATAAATAATAAAATAAATAGAACATGATTGTATTTTACTTCCCCAGAGATAATAGAAAATGAAGATTTCTGCCTTAACAAGTGACAAATAAAGAAGTGATGGCAGTAGAACAATATATTCAAGTTGATCAAGGTGTAGAGCCTCATGAAAAACCTATAAATAATTTGTAAGAAAAAATATTAAACAAACTAGAAATATATTGTGAAGAGACTAATAAATTTACGATTGCTTTAAACTACGACTCATTACGGATATTTCAAAAGATGTGTATGTATTACACTAAAATACTAGCATTATTTTGTGGAAAGATGAATTTTGTAAAATGGTTGAATACATTAGCTGTCAAAGATCGCTTGAACCAGAAAGAATTGGAAACCACGTTTAAGAGAAGCTCAAACAAGCGTCAATAATTGCATATTCAAAAAACTGGAATTAAATTATTTTATCTATATTCAAAAATAAATTGTTTTCATAAAATAAAACATTTATTCTACTTTGTATTTCAAAAGCTTCTTTAATAAGGACATTACTACCAGGTCTCAATGGTGACCGTAATAAAGAAGTTCCTTACTATTATTTTTTCTATATGCGAATCATTTTTTATAGATACATATTACTTTCAAGTGGAAAGAAGCATTTGAGTCCTACAGTTTGTTTGGATCTAAAATATCAGCAGGTAATTAATTGCCCATTTTAAAAAATATATATTAGAATATAAATAATTTAGCTCTTGTTTCTGGCGAATTTGAAAAGGCGTGTGTTCTTTTCAACATTGCAGCTCTAAAAAGTCAAATAGCATGCAATCAAAATGATAGCGATGATGGAATGAAAATTTCTGTTAAGTACTTCCAAGTATATTCTATTTTGTGATTATTTCAAAATTTATAATCTATTTTTTATTTTTGCCTAAGATTTTGATAAGTTAATTTGCAAAAATTATTTTTAAAGTACGGTCGAAACCGGTTAACATCGCTTGATATACCGCGAAATCGGATGTAACGTCAAACCCATGGACTCTAAATGTTTTAAAAAGTTTGCAAAATTGACAGTGACATGAAGACATCAGCTTGTGTTCTAATGGACAATTCCCCGGTGCACTGGAATTTTTTTCATTTTTTCATATCAAAATGACAAAAGTAAATTTGATATCAAATGCAAGTTTTTGATAAAAGATAGAAAAGAAATTTTATTTTTATGTTGATATATTTTGCTCAAATAAAATTAATCAAATTTTGTAATTCCGTAATCAAAAAAGTTGGATTTTTTGTATTTTCTCAAAAAATAATCTCTCTTGTAAAATAGGAGTTTTAATGCAAAAATTGAGTATCAGTATAGGTAAGAGAATACAATTGTTGTTATTTGTCAATATATTTATTTTTCAAGTTATTGAAGTGTGAGAAGTGTAATGGCGTAACCCATTTTTACGTACGGTATTACGTAATACATTATAGATGCTGCTAGGTGGCATGGGGTTCTAATTAAGAGCTTGGTCCATTTAAAGATAAAACTGGGCTGTTTTTTGGATCATGCCGGTGAGTTGCGAGTGAAGCTCTGAAAGATATTTAAAAAGATGGATAGTCCCTGGGACAATGTTTTCACACTCCCTAGTACACAGAATACATAACACATCATTCATTTGCAAAAATAAAAAAATCAGTTCATTTGCAATACTGTGTGTCTATTCAGTGTAAGTAAATGCTAATAAGCTTAATTTTCTACCTTATTACAATCTTATTTGATTTAGTTTTTCTGATATGCTCTGTTTTTCTATGAAAGTTTTTAAGGATCCTTATCTATTTCAGTCTTAAAATAAGGACCATGTTTTTATTTCAGATGTACTTCCGTAACCAGATCCAGTATCCACGTATAAATATTTTTTCATAGTCAAAGATTTGTTTAATACTACATTAATAATGGTTGAATTGCATGTATTGGATTCTGATGGTTAATTATATGTTTGAATCTCAAAATATATCATGAATATGAAAGTTTGAAATCATTACTTGTCTTGTGTTTTTCGTTTTGCTCGATTCTCAATGCGTTCTTTCCAAAATCAGATTCCACGACCACTTTTTTCAATAAGAATTTTATTAGTTCCCTCCTATTATAATAAATTGTTTTCGTAAGTCAACCTTCTTTGACATCAATATTTTCGCTAAATCTTTCGAAACATTGAAACATATTGATTTTAAATCTTTGAGCAAGTAGCGGTAACCTCTCGTTGCACCAACTTTGGACTAGTCTTTTACGGCAATTGTGGTTCGTTTTAACATCTCTGTACAAATAAATCGACCCCATATGTGACGTTATAAGAGAGAAAGAGCGCATTCTATCCAGTGGCGTGCTTATAGCCCCCCGCCCCCCTCGCCCCTCAATTTTTAATATTGTAAAATAAATAAGATATGGGTGTATCGGTATATTTTGTTATAAAGAACATTTCAAAGATGTTAGTTTTGAATGATAAATATTCAAATAAACTTAATGCATACAGAAATACAAATATGTGTGTGTCCTTAACAGGCGGGGTCTCAAAGTACGGGGGTTAGAGGGGGTGGGGTGGCTGAAAGCACGGCTGTGACTATCATTGAAATATATATTCTGCTACCTTGTTTAGTTGATTATTCTCATGGTAATTTTTTATGATTCTTTGTTATAAGTTTTATTGTAAATTTTTACATTAAATATGCGCAAAATTCGTTATTTTAAATCAGTTTGTTTCTATATCTTATTCCATTTTAATAAGTGAATGTTCGTTCGACTATATTTATTTTAAAATGGTATTCTTTTTTGAAATAATAAAAAACATAATGTTATATTAATGTATAGTTTAAGAATCAAATTCTTTTTTTAGAAACGGAAAATTATATAGCCAAATCCTTCTTAATATTGCTTACTTTACCATCCAAAAGTTTGGGCCTATGGGAAAAGCTAACGGTGAAAAGGCTCTGATCTTTTTTATGACATTTCATTTAAATTATTCTTACTAATAATATTACTGAATTTTAAGAATATCTATTCTATATTGTCTATTTGATATGCCGTTCCTGTTAAGACCCTTGTACATATAAACATAAAAGATAACGGTATATTGAAATGAAAAAAGATTCCATATTGATTTTGATATTTTAACTAGGAACCCATATTACATTTCTGACATTTTTTTCATTAACATTTTATTTTAGCAATCAGCTGGTATCTTCAACTTTTTAAAGGAAATGCCATGTTCGTTCAAAAAGAAAGAAGTTTCTTTGGATTTAAGTAATGAAAGTCTTGCAACATTAAGTATGCTTATGCTAGCCCAAGCTCAAGAAGTAATATATAAAAAGGCTAAAAAAGGTATGATACTTTGTTTATTTATTTATTTATTACCCTACCCAAAACTATAGCAAATAGAAATTAACTTGGGTGTGCTGAAAGAAAATTTTTCAAATTGGAGTTTTATTGTTTTCCAAAATCAAAAAATGTTTATTTTAAAGGACAATGAATTCCATTCATAACTCTTCATAGAAAAAGGTTTTCTATTATTTTTTACTTTCTAATACATTAGATCTCATGAGTACCAACTTATGGCAATATTTTGCTATTCATCTCTTAGATAAATGGGAATTTGTTGGCCATTTATAAATTATCCAGCATAAAATTAAAGGATTAAAAGATTTTTTCTTTATAAAACGATAGGTTAGTTTGCTGAAGGATAACCTTAAAGAGGTAAAAATTTCCCAAATATGGGGAAGAGACTTAAATAACCAATAGTGCTATTTACGGCTGAAAGTATGTATTTTATTTAGGGAAATAATAATATTTGAGTATGTGCTTGATAAAAATCATTTACTGAAAATTTTTGAAGGAGACAATTTCTGCTTTACTTTCCTTACCTAGCTTTTTGAATGTGGATTTTCATAGTTGGTGCAAATTAAAACTTAGTTTTAGCTAAATTTTCCAACATTTGCTAAAAATAGAAGTTATGTATGTCCTAAATGTTTCTGACCAAAAATTTTACCCTAATTTCATTGTGAATATTTCATTTTCTTAAATATTGCTAAACAGGGTGGACTGAAAGCACTCTTGTCTAGGGAAACATCTAAAGCTAATATATCCAAAGCCTTCTCATATTTATTAAAAAAATTTAATCATAACTCCACAAAAATCAAGAAATAAGTTCGAAGTTGGACGAACTTAATGAAAAGTTTGATAATAAATTTGAAGTACTCAATGATAATTTGTCTAAATTAAGTCAAAGTCTTGAAACACCAACAAACAAAAAAGTGCAATATTCAGATGTTGTTAAGAGTTGTTGTTTGTTTGTCGAGTCCAATGATGCTGATTTAAAAGAAGACATCCAGAAGACGAAGTCTTGTCTTACTACTTTACCTGTTAATTTTATTAAAGAAAAAAAGAACTCCATAAAATTTCATTGTGAATAATTTTTAGCTGATTAATTTTCGATGCATCACATATTTATGGCTTGCAGTTTTGCTTAACTCAAGACTGAAGTTGAATAAAAACTTTTCACAGGCATAGTTTTACAAGAAGTTGATATTCTGTTCATCGTCTACGAATTTTAACCTTTTCAATAATTTGTTGAGTGTTTGGTTAAATTTGTTTACCTTTTAGACAAATCAAATGGGATAATTGCTAAAATTTGTTATCAATGTGCACAAATGTTCTCTGAAGCTTACAAACTTATGAATCAGCAATCAATTAAGTCTCAATTTGATAAGGTGCATTTTTACTCATTTTAAATTTTTTTGAAATGCATGGTTTATTTTGAATCTGGAAGACGACATCCATTAGGTCGAGAGATTCAAATAAACGCTCAACAAGTGCGATGTTGCAGGTATGCCAAGGTATGGTTGAGCTAATTGGGTCAATGCAGGGGTGGGCAAACTTTTTCGTGAAAGGTTTTTCTTTTTAAATTTTTGATGAATTTAAAATAAGAGTAGGGTTACATCAAGGATCAATATTAACCCCATTTCTTTTTAATATAATCATTGATCAAATTCCTAAAGATGCTATCAAAGAAGATATGGACGAAATTTTATATGCTATTGATATCATTTTAATTGCAGATTCTCTTAAAGGTTTAAGTAAGAAAATATGTTTTTGGGAAAGAACTTTGAAAAATAAAGGTCTACGTGGATGAAAATAGGTGATTCTTCAAATATACAAAATCTAGTTTTAAAAATAGATCCATGTGGTGTTTGTGGGATAAGAGTTAAAAGACATTTTATTTTTTGTACATCTTGTAGTAAATCGATGCATAAAAGGTGCTCCGTTATTAAAGGTAGTTTATTTAATGCTAAAAAACTTAAGTGTACTAGTTGTTTAGATTTTAAAAAAGTTGAAATTAGTAGAGAAATGTTAGTAACAACAGATATAGAACTAGAAACGGTTAATCGATTTTTGATACTTGGAACGATGGTATTGCTTTTAATAGGATGGGCGGAAAGTGGGTATGTATGGTTGATATCTTTGGAAGCCTTCTTAGTATCGTATCTGTCGAATGAGAAAGAAGGAGTTGTTGGTTCTCGAAGAAATTTGAATTTCGATCTTTTGTTTGATATTTGGAGTTATGGTTGGAATTAAGATAGGTGATTTGATTTTTCCCGCTTCATCACCTCTTACCTGAAATCTTTTTTTTTGGAAAAAAACCTTCCAAGAAGGAAACTTGGAAGTTTGAAGTTTGTAAATATGCAAATTCCGGTTATCCAATGTTTTTTAATCTAGGTAATACTAAAGTCTAATTAAAGCCGCTGATTATGCCACCTAATTATATAGAAAGAGAATTCTTCAATGATTTGCAGTTTTGGTGATTATTAGAATACTTAATGTTCATTGAAACAACAAAAAAGAAAGAAAGAAAGGAAGAATAAAAATAAGTGCATACTTAAACATATTTTTATGTATACAAATTTATGAATTTAAACATTTGTAGCAACCATTACTTTTACAATCACTAGTTTTTTTTTATAAAAATAGATTTTAAGTCAGCAGTAAAATTGAATCGACCGATACACTCAGAAATAAATGGAAACCATTTAATGTACTTTTTCTATATTAAGGGTAACTTATAAGAAAGTGCTTGTTTACAAAACCTATTTTTAACTCGGGGAAGATATAGTCTATTAGCTACTCTATTTAAATGGAAAAGTGCCTGTGGAAGTTTTGCACACCACTTATTGAGTGCACATTGTAGTATTTCTAGCTCATACATATCTTTGATATAAAGACAATCCATTTCTAAAAACGTTTACTTGTGTGTTGATTATGTTTTAGACCAAATATTATTCTAACGAGTTTTTTCTGTAGCACAAGAATATTCTATCTAGATTGTCATATCCCCAATTTACTAATGAATAATTCAAAAAAGGCTGAACTAAGGATTTGTATAGTAATATTTTTGTGTTCAATAGAAGGAAATCTGACCAGCGAAAAAGAGATGAAGAATAATTGAGTTTTATAATGATAGAGTTAATATGAGATATAATATGAGTTTATTATCAATAGATATTCCAGGAAGCTTGTAGTTTTCTACACAGTCAATTTTTACACCATCAATACTTATGGGAATTTGCTCAATTTCATTCAAACTTTTAAAAGAGTGCTGAAGATACAGGGTTAAGTTTTTCTTAGCTTAAATTTCATTTATGATTTTTAGATTTTTATATACAGAATAAAAATCATTAAGTTCAGTGATTTCAAAGCGAAGTATTTGAGCAAAATTTGTTTATATGGAAAGAAATGTCATTAAGATGTATTATAAATAATAGAAAAATCTAATCTAGTCATTAGAAATTAGTAAATTAATTTCATTGAAAGTTAATCAAAACATAAAAAATTAGTTTTTCACAAAGGCTGTTTAGATTTAGTGAATCGAACGTGCTTTCCAAATCTAGATATGCTGCTAGACCATCAATGTTTTTATTATTATACTGAAGAACATCAATGAGTGTAATTTATCAATTGAATGACATTTACGAAATCCAAATTGGTTTGGAAAAAACAAGTTATTTAGTTCAAAATAAGAATGAATTCTGTCAAAAGGAAATTTTTCCAGTATTTTAGATATGATTGGTACAAGAGAAACTGGCCTGTAGTTTTCAATACAAAATTTGGCACCCTTTTTGTATACTGGGCGATTTTTGAAATTTTCAAGCTATCTGGAAAAATCGCTTCATCAATACACCTATTATATATATTTGCCAAATTAAGGGAGCAATATATTTTATAAAATTTGTATTAGATCTAGTTTAGTATACAGTAGTCAAAGTTGGACGTTAAAAGTAGGTGAGAAAAATGGGCTAAACACAACTGAGATGAGAATGTTAAAAATCATTTGTAAATCTAATTGGAAAGACAAATTAAGCAATGAAAAAATAAGAAGTTTATGTAATGTAAATGAGATCAATAAAGGAATAGAGAGGCAAAGATTAAGGTGGTGTGGACAGAAGACCAACTGAAGAGTTAATTAATATAGCGTACAAACAGCAAAGTACCAAAATTAACATGGAAAGAAGTAGTTCTTAAGGATATGAAAAAAGAAATTTAAAAATAGGAATTGTAAAATTAGGCAGTCTTTTTATATGTGTTTTCATAGTTGCAGCGCTGGCTAGACCCTAGCTTGCTAGACCGATTTATTATTTATTTATAATTTTCACCGACAACCAAATTCTTTACTCGATCCCTGTTTACTTTATAAACAAATTTAATGGATAATCTTCAGCACCAAATCTATATTTAAGATATTAAAATATAATGATTAAACGTTCTTATTTCAGGATTAACACTACTTTTATTAAAATAGTTATAAAACTTTATAATTACACTAAAACGATATAAAGGTTGCTCTTTTTCAGCCTGAGGAAAATTAGTCCCGCGTACTAATAAAATTTGTAAATGTTCTTGTCCACATTTTGACTAATGAATCACTTTCTCAACGCCTATCTAATTAAACCAGTAAAAAAATAGTTACACACATACTAACTAAAGCCCCTTGTCCAAAATTTCACTCGTGAATTAGTAAGGTTTACTAGTTGCGTTACCTCATTGATTGTTTAACAACATAAAAAGCCTATGCCTTTGTCTGTTTAACACTTTTCGACGAACTTTCATGTGGCGAAGAAACGTCTCGTCACGTTTATTTCAGTGAGCCTGATATGTAGTTTAAAATTACGTTATTAACACGCACCATGTTACGTTATTAACACGCACCATGTATTATGTTGGGTATGTCATGTCTTATGTATGTGATTGTCTAGGTTTTGTATTTTTATTCAGTAAGGTTTCTTGTATTGATCGATGAGGTATAAGAAATTCGAAAATTTGTTTTGGTTTGTCTATTACGTTTTCTGTGTTCTTTAGTCGTGGTGAATGATGTCTTGTGCTTGATTGCTTAGTGATGTGATCGGAGTATCTACTTTCAAATTTATTTGAATTTTTGTGATGAGTGTGTTCTGTATAAATTTACATTGGATTAATTCCTTTTTGATGATCCAAAGTTTTTTTTTACTTTTTTTTTAAAAACCTCCGTGAAGTAAATTGCTCTATGACCGTAAGGTGAAGGTAAATAACTTAAACTTTACACAAATATATTTAATATAGATAAATTTTATCTATGCAATGATATTTGCATTTTGTTATTATCTTTTATTTACAATTTTTATTTTGTAATTATTTGTTAAGGAGTGGTTTCAAAATGTCTTAGCTAAATGTACTGTTTTATTGGCTCTTTCTCACTTTCACCAATCAAAGGTTGCAAATGAAGAAAAGAAGTTTGGATTGGAATTAGGACATTTAACAGTAATAACTTTATCTCTTTATCCAAAAATGTTTTCAGTATGATTTCTAACTTTTTGTAGTTATTCTGCAGTGTTTGGATGAACTGTTTTAGACATTAGCTTGTATTTGTGCTTAATGGAAACTTTTTTTGTTCCGATTTCATACTTTTAACGTATATTTTAATCAGGTGTAAAGTTATTAAAGGTACAACATGTAATAAGTTTAGAGTACTGAAATTTGTCTTGTTCACTTCTCTAGCCCAGTTTTTCTAAATTGTGTAGTTGCGATTACATTCAAGTCTTGATACAGTTTTTCATATTTTTGATTTATTTTTATAAATAATAATATTTCCAGTAATAACTTCCATGAATGCTTGCTTTTACACGTGACTTTCACATCTAATCAGCGATCATTTGCTACAGAGAGAAAATAAGCAATATAAAACGATTTTAATGGATTCAATATCATATAAATACATAAGAATGGAACGTGTTATCAATGAATGTAATATTTAAGCATGCATTCAGCTTGTGTAGCGCCGTCAACACTTCTCCATATCCTAATTTGAATGAAGACGCTATACTCATTGAATCCGCTTTCAACTATGCGAAGAAAGAGAATGACTTCATTTATCATGAAGTTGTGGTTCCTTCTGCGGAATTGCCTAGCATTCAAAAAGTTACACTCGTTAAAAACATTCTTCCGACATTCCCACTTTCTGCTAAATTTACAGGTAGTTCTTATTTTACAGAATTCCAACTAATTTTACATCCGTATAAAAGCAATTTGCATATTTATAACCTAGAACAAGGATTCTCAAATTTTATTTTCTCATCATTTTTGTTCGGCTATGCTATAGCATTTCTTCCTATCTTGAAATAGCGGTATTATGAGAGCAGAAAATAATTTTAAAGTATAATAATTTTGTCTTTCATGTTAATCTTAATAAAAGGAAGAATGCCTTTTTTTAATTTAGCATTTTTTTATTATATATACTAAATTTTCAGGTGTTTTTCTTAAAAATCGCATATTCTTGGCAAACATATTTAAATACCCGCTTCTGATCAATTAGGATCAAATTATTCTCAATGCAAGCTTCTTAAATCTCTTATTTGTTGTTGTTGTTGTTGTTAAGCCCTAGATTATACTATCTCTATATGAGTATAATCTATCAGTTCAAAACAAAGCTTTGTTTAAACTGAAAAAGTATTTCCATAAAAGCAAATACTCCCAGGAAAAGTGTAGAATTTTGTTACACTTTCGCAGCAGCAGCCATAAACCAGTGTAATTTCAGCCAACCCGCAAAAATGCACCATAAGGTACTGTGGCTTCTACATATGGCTAGAAATAATACATATCTATTTATAATAATAATATGATATATAATACATGTAAATGAGTCAGATTCAAGCTTCTGCTAAACCATTTCCTCACAAAGTAAGTAGGTTAACTATTTTGCATGCCTTTGACCATAAGTGAATGGGTTTCAGTGTCGTGAAATTATGTGGGCAGTTAAATAAATGATGAGTGTTGTGTGGGTGTTGATTGCAAACTGGGGAGAGTGGATTTGTATGTGTTTTTGGATTTATCTTGTGAAGATATTCACGCAGCAATGGTGACTTGTTGGCTCTAAGTTGAGCAAGTGTATGTCTTAATTTAATTGATAGTGTTTCTTCATATGTGTCGATTTTTGGTGGAGGAATATTTATGAGCTTGTTATGTTTGAGTGTGGAGAGATAATCGGTTATTGTTTGTGTGTGTAGTGCTTTGTTGACGCATGTTTGATTTTGATTGTCTTCTTTGTTTTCACATGTGTCATAAAAGATAAGTTCGTTGTCTTGAAATATAGTATTTTTCATGTGCCTGTGTGGGTTTTGAGCGCGGTAGAACTTGTTTAATGGGTGATGTTTTTGTGCTGTTTTGGCTCTCAAGTTAGACGCGTGTAAATTAATGTTTTATTTAAGAGGAAGCATGGATTTTTCTGTGTGAATATGTTGTGTTTTAGTGTCAACGGTGTTACCTGTTGCTAAACGCAGTTTTTTGTTTTGAATTGTTTGTAACTTTTTCAAGTTAGTGTGAGATATAACAGATCCCCATATTGTGGATCCATATTCTAGTATGGGTCGTGTAATAGTTTTGTAGGTGTTGATGAGAATTTCTTTGTTTTTCCCTCATTTTATGCCAGTTAATGCTTTAATAATGTTTACAGTTTTGTTTGCTCTGTGTTTACTTGTGTGAAAAGTGTTGATTGAGATTTTGATGTGTTGATTATTAAATCATTTTGTTTTAGCCATATGTTTATTTTGTTTAAATAAGATTGAATGTTTTCTTGAGCTAATTCAGAACTTGAGTTGGTTTATGTTATGGTAATGTCATCAGCGTATGTGATTAGGTTTATTTAATTGTTGTCTGATGTTGGTACGTCTGACATGTAAATGTTGAAGAGGATAGGAGAAAGTGAACTACCTTGTGGAACGCCTGAATGTGGGTGTCTTATGTGGGATTTACTGTTTTGGTACTCTGTGTATGAGTATCTTCCTCGTAAGTAGTTTACTAAAAACTTTATTTATTGAGCATTAATGGTAGTGTTTTTAAAAAGTTTATGAAAAAAAGGTTAATGTTAATTGTGTCAAATGCTGAGGTTAGATCAAGTGTTGCTGTAATTGTGCGGTGAAAAGGTTTTTTCTTGTTAAATCCGCTGGCAATGATGTTGTGTAGCGTCTGTACTCTGTAGTGATGTGGTAGTTGAATGACATTTTATGAAACCATTTTGATGTTCGATGTATGGGATGTCCTTTTGTATGTTTTTGAGGATAACTTTTTCTAATAATTTCATGATTGGAGAAAGCATAAAAATAGGACGATATGATGAGCTTATGTTTTTGTCTTTGCCTGGTTTTGGAATAGGGATAACTCGTGACGTTTTCGAAATATGTGGAATTGTGTTAGTCTTAGATGCGTGTTAATAGGGAGATGACGCACCTAAGTGTTTAAGATGTATACTTGTTAAGTTGTGAGGTCCTAGAGCAGGGGTGGGGAACCTGCGGCCTTCCGGGCCATCAAGTGCGGCCTTTGATATAAATATTATTTTAATAAAAACCTTGAGTAGTTTTTAAGTCGGAAATCATTATACACCTGAAACTTATAATATACACCACACACATAGACGATAGGTATATTAATTGTGTTCAGTGATGTCACTCCAGTTGTTGTTCCAATTTTGTAGTTCCATTCTGTGTTACATCAAGGGAATGCTGCGACAGAAGCCAGCTATAAAGTTGCATATTTGCTTGGAAAAAAGGGTAAACCATTCACCGATGCAGAACTCATGAAGGAATGTATTTTAGAAGTGGTAAGATCTGTAGATCCAAATAAAGTTAACAAATATAAAGAGGTGCCTCTTAAAAGAAGGACTAATACAGATCACTGGCTTGTAATGTAACAGAGAAACTCAAAAATGTAATCCAGGAGGAAAATGTGTATTACTCAGTAAGCCTTGGAAGAATCGACAGATTCCACAGATTCAGCACAAGTATTGTATTAAGAATGAAGGATTTATTGCGCATCTTAAAAGAGAAACCAAAGATCCAAATGAACTGATTTCTTTTCATTGTATTTTACATCAACAAAATCTTTGTGCAAAATCTGTCATTTTAAATGATACTTTGCAAAAGGTTATAAGTATTGTTAACTATATTCGAGCAAATGCCACGAAGCATCGTCAATTTCGAAACATGCTGATGATGGATGACAAAGTAATTAGTGTAGATTTGTCTTACCACTCAAAAGTACGATGGTTGTCACAAGGGATAGTATTGGTCAAAAAATTTTTTTTTACGAAGGCAAATAATTGACTTTTTCAAAGAAAGTGACAAACATTGTGAATTATCAGATCCAAATTTTTACAGAGATGTAGCTTTTTAAAATCAAAACTTTCAGAAGAACACATTCCCCAGTTTACGAAGGTAATGAGTGAAAATGAAGTTATCTATGAATCTTTTAAAGAATACGGATCAATCTCTGTTTGACAATAGGGAAGATCCTATTGAAATTTGGAAAAAGGCGGTAGAATATCCTCGTCTTCATCGACATGCACGCCGACTGATTTCCTGCTTTTCTACAACATACTGTTGTGAATCCACATTCTCGTACTTGACGCAAATAAAGAATTCGCTGAGAACACAGTTGACAGATGAGCATTTGGAGGACCAATTAAAACTAAGAACCACTATGTTGGAGCCTGATATCAAAATGCTTTCTCAAAAGAAGCAAACTCAAAGAAGTCATTAATTTGTATAAAAAGGACCTACTTACCTAAATGAAATATTTTAAAACTTCATATTCTCGATGTTTATACGTCTGTCTTTTTTTATAAGAATATTATTAATTAATACTTGTATAAAATAAAATCCTAATTTTAATAATCTAATAAAAGAACTTGTATAAGTTCTTTTATTAGATTATTATTATTAAATGTTGTACGAGGGGATAAAATAACTAAAAAAAATAGTTATTTGTTCAGCGCGGCCTCTGAGGGACAATAAATTACAAGGTGTCCTCATGCACAAAAAGGTTCCCCACCTCTGTCCTAGAGCTTTACTAGATTTAGTGTTATGAAGTGCCTCTGGTACTTCTTTTTCGTTAATGGTTATTTGAGTCTTAGGCAGTTGATTTAATGCTTTATTTGATATTTTGACTGTTTTGTTAGTTTGCTTTGGTAGGATGTTTGTAAATTGCTTGTTGAACGCTTCTGCTATTTGTATGTTGTTTGTTTTCGTTTTTCCATTAAAACTTATGTTTCGATTTATATCTGTGTGTGATTTTTTATTCTGTAGGTTTTTGATCGTGTTCCAATATGTTTATGTGTTAGTTTTATGTGACCAGTTAGATGAAATATGTTTTTGCCAGATGCCAAGTTTATGTTTATTTATTTTATGTGATATGAGTTTGTTTAATGTGTGTATTTCTTGGTTCTTGTAGTTGGTGTGTCTTAATGTGTCTCTTGTCGATAAGTGTTTTGATGTCATAAGGTAAGGGTTGTTGGTAAGTTTTTTGGTAAGAAGATAAATTGCCAGCTTGTTGAATGCTTTTGTTATAAGTCTGTTAAGAGTGTGTATGTCTGTGTTGTGTAAAAAATGTGCTTCTTTTTGAATCTTATTTTCGATAAATGTTTGAAAAAGATTCCATTTTGCTTTGTTGTAGTTTATGTAAGTGGGAATTGTAGTGATATGTGGTGAGGTTGGTTGCTGGTATAAATCTTGTGTGTGAGACTTAGGAAGTCGTGTGGGTGTGTTTGTATTAATGATTATTGCGTTGGATTTATGTGTAAGTTCAAGTATCTGCTCTTCTGTGTTATCAGTGTAAGGTCAATACTCATCTTAACTGAAAGGTTTTCCATACTTAACAATACTATATGTGCGAAAGACTGAAACTTGCTGAAACCAAGTCTCAATTTTCACTTCCAAATCTCATCAAACTTTTAGATTGGATACTTTTCTTTTTTAACTCTTGAGTGATATACTCTTTATGTTTTTGCTCACTTTTTTCAAGCAGCCACTTTTGATTTGTTTCGCAATGTCTTTTCACATTCCAGGATCTGCTCACAACTTGTTCATCACAAGATGCAAAGAGCTTTGCAATTTCTTTCAATAATGCCATACTGATTAGTTCAGCATTCTGGAAATTTGTTTTACTTAGGTTTACAGATAATTTATTTTTCTTAATGAAATTTTTAAATCTTCTGGCGATAAAATAACATTGAAATATAAGGGTTCCTACACATTCTGAAATAAAAAAGAAAGACATAAATTTGAATGACAGACTGCAAAATATAATGATGCAATGGACATGGTAATGACCTCTGAGTTGATGAGTATTAAAAGTAATAAATTGGCAGCAATAACGAGCAAGATACTTCTTTTTTGGACGTACGATACAAAGGAAAAATGTATCCAACCGTAAACGCTCTCTTGTGAATTATATTATAACAGCAATGCCCAAAAATTCTCTATTAACTTTTCACTAAGGACTACAGAGTTTGGAATCCTCTCTTGCGTTATCTAGCTAGACAAAAGTGTGGCGTGGGAAATTTTTCCCGTGGGGTAGATGCGCACCCAGTTTAAGCGGGGACGTGATACAAACAAATTAATCAGGGTGTGTTACTATTATGCCAATTAAAAATGTGTACAATGAGACCTTACGAAAAATAAAAGTTACAATTACCGAGCAAACACAACTGAAGATGAATGAAAAACGCGAAGAAAATAATTCTTCTCGTTCTCTCTCTTGGAAAAAGTAATTAAATTAAAAATATGGAACATGCAAAACGTGATAACTTCGTATGAAATAGCTTCATCTGATATATATGTGTAAGACGAGGGATAAGACGACTTCAAACTTTTATAAATATTATTCTACGTACGCTTCTGACATGATGAACTATTGATGACAATTATTTTTATCTTTACTATAGCAAAGGGATCTAGATGTTTATTTGAATGGACTATTAGCGTGTCAGGCAGAATTACTTCGCCTGTCATTAGTGACACGCGTGTCGTAGTTTTGCCAACACTGTACTAAGGAAATATTCCGATGCTGTTCCAGTATTTAAAAAAAACGATTCTCAATATAATCATCCCATTACTAAATGAATCATATTGTATCATTTTTAAGTTTCATGATCCCCTATTTTTTCGTTTAATGTCATTGTCTTAATCAACCGGTCACTAAATTTTTCTTTATATCGTTACTTTTTAACAGATTTATTCAGCAAAATAACACCCTTGGTTGTTCAAAAAGCGGTTGTCGCCTTCGATCTTAGGAAGTCTGAACTAATTAACATTGAGATTGCAAAGATGAGGGAAGCAACGCAGCTTCTTAATGGGTATCTTTTCAAATAACAACTCCGACCCTTTTTCGTAAAAGATTCGTCTTTTTAGGTGTCTTGCTTCGCTCAATTTACCTGCTGCCCTGGAAGATTTTGTTACAGGTGGCCTTTGTCTTCCACCTTCTCTTGTAGAAAAGTGTGATCGGGTGAAATCAATGGGTGGAGTTAGAGATTTAACACACAATCTGAATGAGCTTCCTCAATTATTGCGTAGAAATAAAGACATTCTTGAACAAGTAAAATTTAATTTTTTTTCTGTATTGTCACTTGTGTAACCCTTTGAGGCGTTGGTTTTCTAAAATTATTCGCCTGCCTTTCTTTCTTTTTCAAAGCGGATGATTTTTATTTAATTCTTTTCTAAAAATGATCTTTTTGCCTTGCCTTTTGAAATCAATGTTTTTACATGAATCAAAAGTTATTTTCGAAAGAGGTCTTTAGAGATAACTCTGAGCCTTAAATTTTCAGTGATTTCTTTAGTGCTTACGCCAAATGTACCCTTTCTTATGATGGTATTTCACTATTTAATTTCTTGTTATAATTTTTACAATAAAAAATTAAAATGGGAGGGTATCATTTTACGATTTTGTTATCACTAACCTTCTACGGAAATAACAAACTCCATTGTTTGAAATTTTATCCTGGTGCTAAATTAGATTTCTTTGTTTAACAAAATAATTATAAGAACCAAATTTGATAGTTTGTTCTATTTAATTTAGTTGAAATGTAAAAACAAAATTTTGATTACGATGATTGATAAGGACAAGAGTTGTATTTAAAAATGCAATATATTTCGAGATGCCAACATCGCATTATCAAGTAAAATGAACCGTTAGTGAAAATTCCTACTCACTTGGTAATGATATTGTTGGCGGTGAGAAAGGTATGCGGTTTGTAATTTATATAGTGGGTGTAAAATGTAGTATTGTGAGTATGTTGAGGGTGTTAATATTAGGTGTGAGTATACAATTGATTTTCAATATGATATCGTGCCTGAATTAAATGTATGAATGTGTGTGGTGTTAACATTATGTGTTGATTGATGGCATGGGCTCTATGCAAGAATGCAAAGCTTCTAGAGAATAATAATGTTGATTCTCTGTAGGAATTTCCAAAAATGGTTCATTTTTCTTGATAATGAGATGTCAGCTTATAAATATATTGCATTTTTTAATTGTTCCTTATCAATCCTAATAAAAGTTTGGTTATTATATTTTAACAAAATAATTATCTTATTTTTTCATAATTTAGATAGATATGCGCATCCGAGTGGTTGTCATCAAATATGGTCATAAGAACCTAAATTTCAACTTTTTTTAATTATATACTAATTTAAAATCAAGAAAATTTTAGGTTTCCATTAAGATCATGCTTAAATTTCTAGTCATATATTAAAAATATATGCTCAGCAATGCCAACCTAGAGGTATAGTTTTTTCTATTATCATAAAAATTATAATTAAAAAAAATACTAACATACGTTTGAAAAAGGAGCCCTTGAAATTTGTGCCTAAAACTCAACCCTAAAGGGAAACCTTTTTCACCACCTTCAAATCACATTGAGGGAGAAGCCGTAGGCCATCCCATGCCCCCTTGGGTGCCGGATGTGCGCCCCTGGTTTCAAATTGTATTGGATCAACTCCAAATTTCTTTTTATATATGAGAGTAAATGATTTTGAGGCCATAGTCAGAACAAATGCACTAACTAAGACCATGGTAAAAATGGCCGTTCTCAGTCACATATTTGTTGATTTTTGATCCCTTTTGCGTTTCCCTTTTGCACTAACTTTGTTTTCCGGTTCTATACACCAGATAAATATACATCTCCGTGTCATTAAACTAGAACTCTTTATATCGTGTGTTAGGTGATCAACGAACTGGATCAAGAGTTAAGAGAAGATGCCGAACTTCGATCTCTCTACACTTATAGATGGAATCGTACAGACTCGAAAATTCTTCAGCAACCATTGAGGCAGGAAGCTAGCAGTTATCAACAGTAAGACTCTCGCCTGAATTTCCCCTTATCACTAATTTTCTTAAATATAATTTAAGAACGATAGATTCTGCAATTAAAGCTGATATCATCGTTCGAGAAAAATATGACTCAAATTTAACGAATATTCAAATTCTTTGCAAATCACCTGTAAGCCTTTTCTTCTAAATGAGTATAAGCGTTCATATTGTAAAATTATGATAGTCCGAGATCCTCAATATAGTACCGAGTGGCGCAGGGACAGCTTCCAATATTATTCAACCGATCGTTAAAAAGATGAAGAGTTTGCTGGAACAAGTTGATACCTTATTAAAGGAGCGAACAGAAATAGAAAAAAGATTAACGACAATCGCATTGCCTGATATAAGTTTTTGCCTAATTTTACTCTCATTTATCACTTTTATTCGCCTGTTTCCTTTCTACAGATGATAAATTTATGAAAGCCTATGCAGAGGATAATAGCTTTGATGAATTTACTGTTTCAAGTTCTATTCTATCTGAGTATTACGATACTTTCACTTCTGAAATATGCACAAATATAAAGCTTCAAGAAAAACTTCTATCTTCAATTCAAGTAATGTAATTTAAGCTATTAAAATGAACAAATTTAGCATTTATTTAGAGGAAAAGGCACACGTCGCTATAATCTAGCTAATCGAAACGAATGCTCCAATCAAATTTATTTATTTATTTATTTTTCTAATTTTTAATAAGCTTCTTTTTATCTCGATAAACTACTCTTTGTTTGTTAATTAAGAGTCTTCGATTAGTGCCCTGCGCGGGTTGGGTGCTTGTTTTATTATTATATCAGAGATAAACTGTGCAGTGTCCGCATTGACTTTTATGCAAGAATAGCCATTGACCTTAAGACATTTGACCGAACAAAGATTTTTTCAAACAGCCATTATACCGAACCACATCAATATATAATAATGTATTATTATCTAACACCATATTTAATTTAATTATACCGCATAATTTTGATTACCGGTCAATTGAACGATTTCGTTTTTTCTAGGGTATAACTAACTGGAAATATTCCAAACTATTTATATATTTTTGTAGAAATATTCGTTCAGCAAATGTTTATTCGGTCAAATGTCTGTTCGGTAAAATTTTTGTTCCGCCAAATATCTATCTGTTTGGTAAAAGTTTGTTCGGCCAATTATCCGAGTACCGTCTGCGCTGCGTGTATCCATTTAGATACAAAGAAATTAAATGACATATTTGAGCTGGAGATCATTAGGGTGTGAAATCACTGTTCAAACCAGAGTACTAAACGATCTACATACTGCAATCAACGCCAATAACCGATTGGAATTCATGAATCTCGCACTATTTTTTCTAGATATTTTTATTCCTTACTTTTTTTTTACTTTAAACTGTACCGAGCCTCTTAAATCAAAAACTTTGCACATCTGTTCTTGTTTAAATAATGTGTGCAGTAAAAATTTATTATAAATACACATGCCTTACCGGTATTTTCTTTCAAGTTCCACATATACCCGCTGTGAACCTTCTATTGCATCGTTTTAACTTTATATCCTGTTAGTTCATTTTAGATCTACTTTTATGGTAATTTTTAATAGGTAAAACGGAAAAAAAGTTTTTATAACTTTGGGGATTTTTAAACATTCATGATTTCTTCAATTCAATTTTATCTATCTTATCATTTTTATTGAAAAGGTATTTTACAGCCTTTTGCTGGTTTTCAAAACAGAGTTGGCTAATTAAACATTTTTTGTTTCTTAAAATTATAGCTAAATAATTCTTATTTTTGTGCTAAAAATTACAGGGGTGTTACAATTCATTCAAAAGACTTCCAAACTTATTATTCACAAATTATCATGCACGAAAATAATTTTTTTAATGTGATGTAAAGATAAGCACTGTTTTATTTTCAAAGAAAAAGAAATTAGGAAAATGTAAAGAGACTCTTTTCTTTTTGTACACTATAAATACCAGTGTTGCTTTTATGCAACATCAGAAAAACTTACTTATAAAGTCTAAAAAATATCAAACTTAATTCTATATCAAATTTAAATATTATTTATATAAGAACTATGTGAAATTTTGAATTATACATTTCAATATTTCTAGTCGATAACACCACATGTTGCAAAAATGCAACGCTGGTACTTTGTCTAATATATTCTATTGAAACTCTAAATTTAGTCGTTTATTTTTTCTAAGACGGTAAAATTTTAACATATGATTAAAAATTAGTAAGTGTTGATAAAGTAAACTTATTTGAAGCTTCAGATGATTTTTATGGACTAATATTCAAAAAGAGTTTACAAGAAGGAAAATATAAACTGAGAAGCTAATCATTAAATCATGATAGACTGTTTTAAAGATAAAATATATACCGTAATTGTGAAGTTACTATGAAAATGAATTTTGAAATATCCTAAATATTTGTGTCTCCCTCAAAAAGGCTGGGTTGGGAAGTCGGAGGATAAATATCCGTGTCCAAGTACTTACAAAAATCGGACTCTGATTCCAAATACTTAATAAATTTAACGTCAACTCTTCTCTTATTACCTACCAAAATAAAGGTCATTTTAAAACAGTATCGAAAAATTGGCGAGAATGAATGCGTGGATTTTATGTTTGCTTGACTACTCACTTGATCGTTAAAATACTTTTAAGGAAGGAAATAACGACTTTGTGAGCTCGAGTAAGAATGTTTCTTCTGCTTCATCCAGTCAACGAGAAAGTGTGCTGAAGAGCCTGGCTACTTCATACGAAGCGTTCATTGAGTTAGCAGCAAATCTAAAAGAAGGCATTCACGTATCGCAACTTTTCTTTTACATCACTACTATAGCACTTATAACACACGTTCATAAAGTTTTACAATGATCTAACTCCAATTTTGGTGAAGTTTCAAACAAAAGCAACCGATCTGTGCCTTGCTAGAAAAACCGAAAAAAATGATTTACTCAAAGACCTTCAAAATTCAGCTTCTTCTGGACATACCCAAAAATCTGCGCGTATTGATTTATTTTTTAGATTTGAATTATTTTTTTGCGAGATTTACCTTTTTTTGGTACTTTTATAATTTTTATCAGGTACGCCAACTTCTTAATAAATTATAAAATAAATCAAATTTTTTAGCGCCTAAAAGACCTCCACCCCCAAATTCTTCGTTAATTAATAACCTGACCACGTCATCATCATCATCAAAACCATCTTTTATTTACCCAAAACATGAAAGTTCTCTAAAAGCTAATCCTTATGATCAATCTTCCGTTTCTGGTATAATTAAAACTTTACCTAACAAATGTGTTCATAAAATCCTATTGCATTTTTTTTTAGCAATTAGCAAAATGTAAATATACAAATTGGATTTCTATTTAATTATCTTATAATTGTGACTAGAAGTGCCAACAGGCTCAAACAAAATCTAAAGAATGTGTTTAAAATGTTATTTTTGAAGTCATTATAAAATACAAAAAAATATTTTATTTTAAACATGAACGTAAAAACCAGCAGGGTCAATTGATCTCAAGTTATTCTGTATTCATTATATCAAGGTAAAACTGTAGAGCAAGATTTACAAATATTATAAGAACAAGATCCACATACGAATAAATTGCAATTACAACACTTCTCACTAGTTTTACTTTTTTTACAAAGTGAACTGTTTTGGAGATAATTCGATTTTTCCAGAATTTTTAGAAAGCATGGTACAGTTGTTATTTCTTTTTGAACTTTCAACTTCACGATATAAAAAAGATTTCTCGATTGAAAAAAAACAATTTTTTTTGAATAATAAAGGTATTGTGACAAAGTGTACCAATACGCTTCAAAAATAGGACTAAATTGCCATCTTATAGTTACATTTTTTTGAATAAGTTCTTGATTGGCTTTATCAAAGCCTCTTTTTTGAATTATAAAATAAAAGTGGTTGCCATTTCTTTTTGAGATTATCATAATCAAAATGAAACTTGCAATCCTCGGCCGTAAGGAAATGAAGAATTTTGTTTTTCCTAACTTTATAAGAATACACAAAAGTGTTTTAATGTTGAATGTAATATATGACATAGTACAGAATTAAATTACTAATAAATATTTTTCCCATTAAAAAATTGGCATAAAATTAAATGGAAGCTTTAAAATATTGTTTTTATGGTTGGTCAATTGACCATTTGGGACTTTATGATATATAAAAATTGTGGTACTCCTAGAGTTAAAATTAATTTGAAAGACAATTGATATTATATAGTGATTATTTGAATTTTTAAAAAACTTGCGCATTTTTGGTTTGAATTCTACTGACTTATGCATATCAGGTATTTTCAAATATATAATTTAACATCGAAGACAACTGTAGGATCCTTGCATATACAAGTCACTTGTAGAAGGTAACTAAACGTAATATGCCTTACTGTATTTGCTGTTTGTAAAACAAAATTACGATATGTGAAATGCTCATTTATTCATTTCTAAACGCGATCGTAAAATATAAAAGTTGGGCGTATACCTTTTTTTGGTAACTAAGCATCTATAAGTTTGTCTCTAAATGTTAAAGATGATGCTACTGACTCGTACAATGCTTACTACAGCAATGACCAAGCCTCTATGTATTCTCAGCCGGATTACCATACCTATCGTCCTTACTTCCAGCCCTATGCTACAATGATACCTCATTCTTTCAACCCCTTCTCATTCGTTCCCTCTACAAGTAATCAAACTTGATATTTTCCTTCAAATCTCATTAAACAAATCATTTTAGATTCCAATCATCGCTCATCCACTCCACTCCCTTATCCTGTTTCTCAACCAAGATACCCAGGCTACTATATGAATCCTAGACCGCATTGAAAGAATTGACACAATCACTTTCTGTTTATATATATTCTTTTTCTTCTACCCTACTAAATATAATATATATTCGTAGAATTGATGAACTTTTCTTTATGTTAATCGAGCTTTTATCGTCTTTTAAATAAATGATTTGATTACTCTTTATTTGAATTTATGAAATCATATATATCTAAAATTGCGTCACATAGAACGAGTAAATCGGCTTCGTTTACTTCAGGGCACATAACTTTCCACCATCGGGTTGCGTTTAATGAGCTCTCTTTGTGGAATTTGTCCAAAATCGCTAAACCTTAAGAGTAAAATGAAATAAATATATTCAAAACATTTAAGAAGGTACTAGAGATAATTACACAAAAATATAGAAGCAAGTGCCAAATGTGCTGGATTTATTCGGGAGTAGTATTGCGTGTAGCAAAGATCGTTTAAAATTCTAGAAGATATGTCGATTACTGAGTCAGCCATCTTTGTTTTGCTTAGAGCAATGAAAGAGTAAAGGTAAAAGGGTAAGAGCTTAATAAAGATGGAGTTGATTCACAAAAATTAATATCTAATCACGACAATTGATGAATCAAGAGCATAACCTTATGAGGGTAGTTGATGTTTAGATTGAAGTTTATTTCGCCCAAGATTAAGATTTCACAGTTGGTGATTGAAGTAATAATGCCATAAAATCGCTTGTTTTCTTCCAACACTTCATCTGGGTATAAGTTACTATAGACTCATACATTTTAAAGGTTAAAAATGATATTGATTTAATAAAATCGTTTGCATTTACTTGTAAGTAACGTTGACAAGGTCTCTGCACTTGCATCGTTCATGGTTGATTCTTGCAGCACAATATATGCATACCATTAAAAATGTCTATATAAAGTGAAGTTAAATTAAATATAACTCTTTCAACGCTTTACAGGCTAACGTCCCCAAACGCCAAAATATTTTACAATCAGAAAAAAACTGTAGATTTTTCAAAATGATATAATCTATTTGTTATCAAAGAACGTATATAAAGAAGTTTAAAATTCTTTTTTGACCTTTTCAACAACCTTTAAATATGAATATTACCATAATTCAAAGAGATAAATAAATAAGATTAAAGTTTTGTAACTTAAAATTTTAAAAAAAGGAATTAAAGAGGCCAACAAATTTTGATAAGTTCATCAAACCTTTTTGGGAGTGACTGACTAATTCATTCAAACTTCAAGAAAACTTCTTTATAAATACATGCTTTTAATTTTATCATTTCAATCAAGTTCTAAAACTATGCCTTTTGAAGTTCAAATGGGAATAGTGAAATTCAATATGAAAATAAGGCATTTTAAAACAATAAAAAATCTTGTTTTTTTGTCAATAATAACTTTCAAAAATTTTACTTATATTTTTTTGCAATAGAATTAAGATGTGTTTGAAGTAATATTTTAAAAAGAGGTTTCAAATATTTTTACAATTGATTTCAATAATTATTGTTTTCTCTGCAATTTGAAGTATTACTCAAACTCATTTTTTCTCTTTTGCCCATTTTGATTCAACATTGAACTGTCGATCGATAGACAAAGTAGCTGATTTAACCTATTGCAGATGTTCCATTTTTGGAGAGTAGTAGGTTATATATTTTACTAGTTTTGGCATAAATTAGTCACTCCAAATCTTTTTGTCTCCATATTAAACGTTTGGAATACAAAAACAAAAAATTTCCTCCTTATTTTGTTATTCAAAAAATAAAATTAAATATTTAAGTACCTGGCAAGAAGACTCTGACCCATATTCCAACGTTTTGAATTTGAAATACAATGACAATAAACTTTTTTGTATATGTTTGTATATACCTTTTGTATATATGTTTGTGAAGAAAAAAACTCAAAAATCATAAAAATGATCCCAATTTTTATGGTACTTTCAAAGAAATAAAGCAATTCCTGGGTATCATGATTTTTTAGGTTATTTTGTAACATCAGAAAGTGACTATTGAATTCAACTTGATGTGATAATCAAAACTTATAAGAGAAATAAAGTTGCCAAAATTACATATCTACATGATTACATCAAAAAATTCAATAAAGCTCGGTGCTTTCTCTAAGAATAGAGTATTAGCTTTCAAATTTAAAAAAAAAATGTTGATGAATATTCTTATAAATTCATATTTATACTGATAAAAAAATCTGTTTGCTAAAAGTTGTATTTCAAAATTGAGTTCTTCAAAAGCACGAACTATACTTTGAAAATATTTTCAACTTATTGGAGTTATTAAAGAAAAAAATATGTCATCTGGTACAATTCATGAAAACAGGACAGGACATGGAGCAAACAAGTCTATGATTTCTAATTTTGATTTGTAGAAAAAAGGAAGAAGTTTTGACGTTTGCAAATGATTTGAGAGTAATGTTTATATTTCAAGTAACCATTTGACTTATATTCCAATTCGAAAGAGAACTTGCTAAAAGAGTGTTTCGCAACTAAGGAGTTGATTTGATCGTCGCCTCTTAAGCCCATATAGAGCTATGATTAGATCAAGAAAATATTGTTGGCCTAGACAAATTTATTGACTCTAATGTTACGGTTTGGAAATTTTACTCTACATTTTCAACTATAAACAAATCATGTCCCCTTCCCAAAATACGGGCCCGATACGAACTATACCAATTTTAAGCATAACGTTCTCAAATGAAACATGGCAATATACACTTGAACAGTACTTCCAAAAGAGGGAGCCATTACCTCCAATGGGTGTTTTGGAATTCTTAGGGGGGTTGTAAAAATTTACAAATAAGCAGTATAATGACTGAAAAAATTTCTTATTTGAAACGTAGACACATTTTGGATAATTTATATGAAAATTTTAAATTTCAAATATGCTTCTTATAATACTTAAACGCCATCATATATTTTTTTTAAATCTTTCCTTAAAAGTTTGGAAGATAAACATGAAATATAATGGCCACATAGAAAAACGGTGATGGTGTTGCGTAAATAATACTATATTTTCCATTATAAAAATTATTATTAATTTTTTATGCATTTGCTTTATAGTGAAAGAAATGATACTTTATAAGTAAGGAGGTGTTTCTTTGAAAAAATGTCTAATAGGGCGTTGAGTTGAAAAAGTTTGAGAAACACTGTATATGTGAACATATATATACATATGTGTATAAATGGACATATATGATATGTTTAAGTTTTCAACTCTATCTATTGTTATCAAAGTTTTTTATACTTTCTTTTTTACTTAATAAATTACTTACTTACAATAATAAACTAAACATTTAATCAGTCATGATATCAGTAATATATATTTCAATAATAATAATTAACTAAAAGACACCTCTGCTATTTCTCTTTTTATTAAAAAAAGTGAGTTCTGTAGTGCACTTCATTCTCCAGAATTAATTATTATATAAAATTTTATCTACAAGATGAATTGTTGAATGCCAATAAACCAAGATACAAAGAAAAAATATCGACTCCAAATCCTGCTAATTTTGCTATTCTGACTTGATTTCTAATAAAAGTTGGCTTGCATTATAGCTTTAATTTTAATCATGCCCTATGAGAACCATGCTACACTTTACGTTGTGTGGACTGGAAATACACTTTTTAACTATTTTCATTTATTGATATAAAAAATCCATTCAAAAGTGAGAATAAGAATATGACATTCGATTTAAGTACACATTTATCATGCAAAGAAGCAGTAGTGTTTCACTAAAAAATTGGTTGATTCCGTGGAGTCCGGCATACTTTTTTCGACTTCAGCAAGTTCTTAAATACCTGCGACTCCGCAGCCATGCCACAAACTATTATATATTCAATTATGTTTATTCTTGCGTGTCATTTCAATAAATAGCGTTCGTTTAAGAAAGAAACGCGCATATAGAAAATACTACTTACAAATTTATCCATATCTTCAAATATCGCGGCATGTTGCACTTTGTGGTATAAAAAACAGGACAGCGCTTTTGTGTTTAAAGACAAATCAAGACACGAGCCTAAATAAAAATGCATTTAAAAGTTGGACAGAAGTTGAATACAAAAATAAGACGCGTTTTTGAGAACAACAAACATTACTAATTATATCTGTCTCTTTCTTTTGTTTCCTCATTCAAAAGTAAGTTGAAACATTTTTGCTTAAAATAAATGTAGAAATAAATTTTCGGAGATAATTCACGTATAAATTATGTCCTATAGTATACTGTAAATCAAGAAATTTGCGCAGAAGTAGAATTTTGGCTATTTGCGAGTTAAAAACGTACGTCATTTTGAAATGTAGCGTATCCTATTTCACCATTGAAAGGGACTTTTGGGAATACACTCGCGATCCGGGGGTTGACAACCGATGTCTTAGATTAAGACGAATGTGTGCTGTTGTTTTAAAAGCAAAATGGAGACAAAGAATACGTTTTTCTCAAAGTAATACCATATTTAAAATCTACAGAAATATTTGAACAAAATGAAAGTGTCATTTTACTCTACCTAATCGGCTCAAAAATCTGCGAATAAAAATTTACCGCATACCAATTCAGTATAACCGCAAAAGAATATAACCCGAATAGAACGGTCACTTTTCTAAAACAGGCTCTACTGCATATTTATCGTCTTGTTCAGTTCAAATGGACATTATATATAAAAATTAAATGAACATTTATTTTGTTATAAAATAAACATTTTCCGACTATTAATTACAAGTTTCCAAGTGAAATATTTAAACGTATTTATTTTAGAGTGTTTATCGAAGAAAATTTTTGAATAGGTCGCGCAATATTGAATCAAGTGAGAATTTTTTGGATAATTTTATAAATAAAAACATTACAATAATTTTCGTCTTTATACAGTAAATGATAAACGTAAACATAATCTACACTCTTTGAAAAAGTTTCGATACTAAGAAAATTGCTCACGTCCTCACTACGCCCATGTTGTGAAAGTATTCACAAGAACTGTCAAAAACAAATGAAACAAAATACGAATTGAAAGATTAAATTACAACTCTTCATGATTAGCTTGCAACTGGCTAAGTCTTCCAACTTTTCTAAAAAAAAAAAAATTTACATTTAGGATGTATAATTCAGAAATTCGCATAATATAAAAGTGGCTATAACTTTATTATATAGCTTATGAATTTGTTGTGAATAATGACAGACACAGGGATGCACATTGGAGAGGAAACTTGGCGAAAATCTCCCCCCTCCCTCCATTCTAATAATTTGAGCCTGACATAGATATAGCAAATATATTATTTATATTCGTACTATAAATAATTAAAAATTTGATTTTGATATACCGTTTGTGACCAGCACATCATATGTAATACATCTAAATTTTCTCTCAAAAAAACTTTTAATATGAAAGATTTCAATTAAAATTGGAAATTTCTATTTTCTTATAAATATAGCAATCGATACTGTATGTGGAAACTTGTAAATAAAAAAATGCGATCGTCTTTTCAGCTTTCAAGCATCTCTTATAATTTTGGAATAAAACCATTTGCATACTTCAGCTATAAATTTTTTAGTATAACTTTTTCTTTCGCGTATTTTTGAATTATGATAGATATACCTTCATTTAAGTATCATATACTTCTTTGTATAAAAATAAATCATAATTTTTGATTGATTAATCATACAAATGGCTTATCACATATGAATCTCTGATCGTGACTAGGAAGTAATGAACAATACTATCTGCATTCCTTGCAACACAAGCTTTCTTTACTTCCTATAATTTATATCGTATGATCACAATATAGCGTAGATAGCGTATAGACACTTGCTTTTTAATTTTATTAGATTTTATCGTATACTCTTTCTCTTTTCCAATGTTTCCTTTATGTGGTTTGTCTTTCAATAATTTATTATTATTGCTGATAATGGTATGCTTCTGGTTTTGCTAAAAAAATAAGCAGATCTGCTATTTTTTGAAACTTTTGCTTGAAAAATTGTACTAAAAAGAACATTTCCTTATTTTTACATAATCCCCAGATCATTTTAAATAAGGACTTTCAATTCATGTTACAAAATAACGATTTTATTTGATGTATTTAACTTTTTTTTGAAACTTTCATGATTTCAGGTACATTAAAAAATAAATTCAATGATGTAGTAAGAGGTAAATGTTTAGAAGTTATAAAAATTTAAACAAAGTTTATGATAAATAACCAGGGGGATAGTCAGGAATTCTACTCGCAGAGGGAGTCGGTTAAGAAATTTTCAAATAGCAGGAGATAAAAATAAAAGTTATTTTTCAATCAAGTCACAGAGAGATAATAATTTTTCCTCTCTTGAGCTGAATACCTGGTAGTTATTCTTAGAAAGAAACAGAGGCGTAGCCAGAGCGGGCCACAAGGGCTCCTCGTAAAACAACGCCCCCCTCCTGAGACTTAATTTGTATATTTTTATGTCTGCGCCCCTTCAAAATTGTTTGGCCCCACTGAGTAAAATTTCTGGCTACGTCACCACGGGCTAAAATAGATAATATTTTCACCGGGGCTAAAACAGAACTGCTGTCAAACCATTGACAAACACGTATACCTTCGTTACTTGTAATTTTGCAAAAACTTGCAGGAGGGTAGGATGTGCGGTCCTTGTCGCTACGGCCATGAGAAACATTTGGTGAATTGACTTAATTTATGCGTATTTTGTTTTGATTAATAATATAGACATTTGAATAGTGAGGCCTTTCTCTTTCTTCCTAATTTCACATTCTGCCTCTCTTCCATTGCTAATTTTTAGCATATAAGTGTATATTTAGATCAGAATTAGAGATTGATGAGAGCAGGGACAGGTTTCTCTGGAGACGTATAGGCTTGCTTAACTGTATTTATTATTTGTCTTTCTTGGTGATGACCCGGCTTACTCCAGCATACTGGAACTAATCAAAGCGAATAAAAGGGAATGATGATGATTCAGTAGAGTGGGTCGAAACCAACCAATTTTAAAGTTGCAGAGTCGAAACATATTTAAAAATATGCTTTAATTACAGTAGTTATGATTCAAAAAGATTTCTATCAAATTTTTTAAATTTCTTTGGATAAAATCATATGGTGCATAGAATACATATTTCCATAAGTCTAAATAAAATGATAGTTTCCCCCTTTTTAAACATTAGTTGATTAATCTTTAACCAATTATGTCCCAATGGCCCTCTAGGGGGGCGCGCCCAACCGGTTAAGAATCTGTGGATTAACTAGTAATAAATTAATAGTTAATTATTATTAATAAACCATATAGCTTGGGGAGGATTGTGTAGTTTCAAAAAGATTTTCCGACTCCACTTATATATAATTTTTGACTGAAACTTTCCCTTCATTCTTCTAATTATACTCTCTACACACTCTTCTATCTGTTACCTCTTGCATAGATAATTTGTTAGTCACTTCATTCCTCTAATTATACTCTTCAAACCAGTTCCGGATCTACCAAGTGCGGGGCCTGTAGCAGATCGATTAAATTACAAATGACAGTCAAGAAGTAAAAATTTTTTTAATAAAATTTATCTAGATTCTACAAAAAAGATTCTTTAACTAAGCACAAGGCCTGTAGCAGCTGAAAAATCTGCTACTATGTTAATCCGGCAATCGCTCCAAACACTCTTCTATCATTTGCTTCTGGTATAGGTTAATTTGTTAATAATATATATATGTATACCACAATATTATATTTCATACTTATATAGATTCTCTCTTTCTACATGTCTGAATAAGCCATGAGGAGGCGAACTATCATATCCTGATTAAATATTTGTGTATTCATCAGTAAAGTTTTTTACTATATTTTCTAATAACTTTATGATTGCTTGCCAGCACCACTTTGTTTACATTTTTTGATATATTGTGATTTTATATTTTACACAAACAAACCACACAACATATACAAATACATACTGACAAAAGTTAATCTTTATTTGATAAATGTATCTGCGAATATCTTAAATATGACCTACGGTCTTTTTTATATAAATTATTTAGTAATTGATACCTTCTTTACTTATCAATATGTTTTCAATATAAAAAAGTAAAAAACTCTCCATTTATTTTGAATTAGCATCGAAATCTCCGTTTCTATGAATTTACTTTTTAATCCAACAATTATGTAAAAAAATTTCAACTTGCTTTTTTATATATTTTAACTTCTATTCTTGAAACATTTAAATTCAAATAAAAAAAGAAACTATTAATGTATAATCTAATTATATTTTTTAAATTGTAAAATACTTTGATTTTCATCCATTATAAAACTGGTAAAAAAAATAGGTCAAAGAAAATATTTTTTCAAAAAAGAGAATTTTTTGTAATAAGTTATTATAGCCATTTAATTCCTCTTTGCCATCGAGTAAATTTAGTCATCGAATAGCATATATGGATTAAATTCGTAGGTCTAACTTTTTATTTAGAACAAAGCAACATGAAGACCTCCACGGACTGTCGTTGGTGTAACACTCTAACCACCCTAATACAGATGGTCTACACAAATGCTAAACGAATATTAGGCAAAAGGGATGAGTTAGAACAACTCCTCAGAAGTATGTGGGCGGATATCATAGCCATCACTAAATCATGGTCATATCCTAATGTAAATGACGATGAGATTGTGTTAGTTAGACGGATTTGAAATTTTACATTGTGATCCGGAGAATCATAGAAAAGAAAAGAAGTGTTGATGATGATAAAACAAGAAATAATGTCCTTCTTTGTATCGAAAGGAAGTCCAAAATGGTAATTTGCAAGTTGTGGGCATGTATAGAACGCCTACAAAAGAGAGGATTAAGACATTTTGCAAAGAATTCTGTGGTATTCCAACGACATGTCTTGCTCTTAGGAAACTTTAACGCTTCAACTATTGACTAGGAAGAGGGCCTGAGCAGAAATGCTATTGAGCATTTTGATGCCAGGCTTATCAAAGAAACTATGTCTGTGACTTAAGTATGAACCTGAAACAAAAAGAAACTTAAAGAATCGTGGGCCTGTCTGGATTGATTGAGAATAAAAAATTCTTTTGAATCAGAAGAGGAGACTATGTAATATCCTCCGCAAAACTGGTGATGCTAACAGCTATAAAACTTATGTAATTTCCCGAAATACTTCAAACCATGAGATGTGGGGGAAAAGATCAATGTTACTTTGTCATTAGTATATATAGCTATGTTAGAAGGCGCTGTAGAAATGCAACACGTATTCCTACCTTAATTGATGAATTTCTTGTTGAAATTTAAATGAATGCTGTAAACACCTCGCCTAAGTTTATATGAACAATATAAAAAAGTATAAGAAAATCAAAATAAGCTAATTTTCAACTGTTAAAGATTAAGCAAGACTTTAATCTAAACAATATTACATTTGAAGTACAACAGATTGAAAATTTGTTTTTTAACCTGGATATAACGAAATTAACTGCAGCTTTAAGACTAGTTATGCAATAAAATAACCGCAGTTTTTTTCGTTCAGCTAGACAACTTATATCCAATAAATCGGCGCTTACAAAGTCAATAGATGAAGTCAAAGTGTCGAGTGGGTGGAGGCAGGATGATATAACCGCGATACATAAAAGAACTGCTTATAAGTGAATAATCACTATTCAAAATAATTAAGCGGATTATTAAGAAGCGTATGCGTGGACACTTTATGAAACATTCAATGCTCGATGAAAGACAATATAGGTTTATGTCGGGAAAATCTTGTGTCAGTAACTTGCTTCAAGCGATGGAAGATTGGGGTCTAGAATTGAGGATGGCCAGCAGATTGATGTCTGCTTTATTGAGTTTTCAAAGGCTTAAGAAGAGTGCATCATGGTCTCCTGATAGAAAAACTGAGAGCATATGGAAATTGGGGGCAAAACCCTAAAGTGGTGCAATCATTATATCACTGGCCGAGAAGCTAATGAGAAGCGAAATGGACGAAGGTTCGGTTTAGCGTTCCTCATAATTTCGTACTAGCTCATTTATTTTTTACTGTTTACATAAAAATCTTCTTGGCGAAATACAAACTGGAATTTCATTATATGCTGGTGATGTCAAAATGTAGAGGGGTTTGGAATTGCAACAACAGTGATGATCTACATTTTAGTCTTAACAAAATCCAAGCATGATCGTAGGATAACACCGTGCTTATAAATCCAGATATATGTGCCGTATTGAGCTTAGGTAAGAAACAAATAATTTTTGCATATAGTTTAAATGGAACAACATTCAAATATATGAAAGATATTGGCATTATATTGCAAGCGAATTTGAAATTCAAAGTTATTGTGCTGCAGCTTCCGTAGAACAAAGTTTCATGTTGCTAAAATGCACGTTTGCAAACTTAACACAGAGCAATTTTAGACTTTTAATTCATACATTTTATTTCATTTGGAATATAGTATGTCTGCCAGGATGTCATATACAAGATATGATGTATCAAATCTAGAAAATATTTTAAGTTGTGGCACTAGAATAGTTCAAGGAATTTAAGATCTCCAATATGAAATCGACTAAGAAGGTTGAAAATGTTCACTAATTCTAACATATCGATTTTTAAAGGAGCATTGAATTCAGACAATAATTTGTCCTAGACAAAAGGCCGAACCGCCATGGCCCTGTTTAAATGTTAAGAAAAGAAGGCTTTTAAAGATGCGGAAGTAATTATTCTTCTCAACTCTTGTAGTGAACAGATGAAATTTTTTGCCAAGTGTTTTCATTGGAATTGAGACAATATATGCCTTGAAGAAGAGTTTGATCGAATGCTAGATGACTAAACTTAGTTGTCTGGATAAGCATTACTCTTACCAAGTTTATATTTTTGTGCATTACGTGACTCATATATACCAAAAAGGTTGCTGTTATTAATAAGTGTATTCTATTTTATTAGAAAATCATTTTTTTTTAATTTTTTTTAAGAATTTTTAGATTTTAGATAAAAATAACCATATTTGAGAAAATGAGAGATTTATGTTTATTTTTTTTAAATTCACAAAATCTGTGATTAACCATCTTAAGCATACTGCGAGCATATAGCCTTGTGGCTGAAAGTGCGTTGATATCTCCAACCAACCAACCAACACCAATAATAAATTAAAAATTTGTTAAAATTTTTTAAATTTTATTACATTTTTCTTCTGATCTAGTAAAATGTCAATAGTTTAAATTTATTATTATTATATTTAAATATCTCGTTTTATTGTTTTTACCTTCAATTAAGGGGTTTTCAATCTAGAATAAAACTTTAGGAACCTCTATAATTATTTATTATTTAAAGCTTAATTTTTTTCTCAATCTTTCATAATAATTGATATATTGTAAATTATTGCCTTTTCATTATAGTTACTATTAAAAAAAGTTTTTAAAAGGGTTAGTATTTTCTGCTGGGGATTATTTTAAAAAATATTTAACTTGGAAAATGCAAAAATTAATGTTGTTACTCGTGTGTCATATGACAACTTATTTCTTTGTGCTATTCAAACTAACCCAGCTAATGCTATATTACACGTTGCATCTTTTTAAGTAATAATTGTATACCTTCAACAATATAAAATTGCAATAATTACTTTCTAATTTGTTCTATTAGATGAGCCTGGGTGAAATCATTTTACCTATCCAAAGTAGCCTAACAAAATTGCTGTGGGAGCATCACAATTTGTCTATATTTATTATCATTAGTAAAAAAGTTATATTATGAACTAATAATGTTTGATACTTGATACGATTACTATTTTTATCTTTTTGAAGTGTTATTAGAACTAAAGTTATGTAAGGGTATCCACCATACAACACACGGGTCCATCCAATAATACCTGTAGCAAAGTATTATTTATTTTTTAAAAAGTTAATCATAGTTCTAAATAATTATATATTTTGGTAGGTATACGAAATTCCTATTTATACTAAGATCAATAAATCTCAAAAGCGAAGAGCAGTTTCATTCATTGGCGTACTAAGAGTGGGACAATGTCACGTAGGCAGGGTTTCGGAGGCAGAAAAAAATTGTCTGGCTCTAGCTCCGGAGCAGAAATATTTTTGTCTCTAGCTCCAACTCGAACTCCTTCAACTTTTTTAATCATTTATAAAAAATTATTGTAGCTATACTACATATATAATATCTAGAAAACTAGATTACATAATTGTTTTATTATATGCTTACAATTGAGGATCTACACTTTAATTTTATTATATTTTTATATGCCTATGATTTTACACGAGGCGTAACGTTCATAAAAGAGAGAACATATGCCGAATAGAGAAAACCATCTTGAATATAAATACTGGATAAAATATTCAAAAAAAATTAAAAACCTGGATAAGATTTTTTAATGCAACAATAATGAATTGTGCTGGTAAAAGTTTTATTTTTATAATATTTATATTCTCATCTAATTTCATTTTGAAGCTTTAGGAGATGAAAATTTGAATAATTTTATAGGAAAAATAGAAATAGTTCAGATTTTGACTATATACCCTTCCGAAACAACTATGTATTTAAGTTGCCTGGAACCAGACATAGGAGGCATATTTTAATCTTTCAGGCTCCGGATCCATGTAGACAAATCATCTGGCTCCTGCACGTGGGGCAGAGTTTTAAAATTAGAAAAAAATATTTTCAACTTAAATAGTAATGTAATAATTATTTGCTAGACTGTATTCTCATTTTGCATACCTATATACTTGTAATATTGTTTTGGACGTTTTGAAGTTTAGAACTTTTAAGGGGCTGGGAAATTAACATCGGTCCTTTTTGCTGGGTACACCACTGCTTCCAACAGTTTAACAGCAGGTTTCAACTTCTTTGTACTTACTTACCCAACGCGACATTTTTAATTAAATTGATCCTCAGAATTACTTCAGTAATATATATGTAAATAAATTATAAATATAGCCACAAGAATGGTGTAATCGGTTCGCAAGAAAAAACATTGACTCCGACTTTATTAAAATTAATGTGTCATAATTCTTGTTATACCTGTACTAAACTTTATAAAAAAATTTATTATTTATTATATAATTTTTTTAAGTTAATAGAAATTATAGCAAAAACAAAAATCCTACATTATTAATCGGAGTCAGCTTAATTTTATCGACACTGACTCCAATAAGCTCTCAAATGCGTTCGACTCCATTAAGTTACTTCAATGAACTTTTAAATTTATTTATTTTAATATCTAAGTTTTGGATTTCAATAGAAGCCCTTACTCTTGTGTTTTCTTTTTAACTCATTAAGTCGTAATGCTCCCATTTGGGAACATAAGTAATTTCATCTTCGTCTGCTTTTTTCAATGACTTTGAATATAAATCGTCTGCGTTTTTAGATATCGTCTGATTTCTATGGTACTTAATGAGTTAAAAAGTCTTTTCTAACCTTATAAAAGACACCCAATATCTAAGTTTTTAAAATGAAGTAATTTTATATTTAATATTCAGATATAGCACAAAGTATATCTACATGCAGTGACTTATTCCGAAAATTATTTTAGGGGGGAGGGGGTTGGGGTTTAAAAATAATCATCATAACTAGGTGGTTAATATTAACCCATTTAAGGCCAAGCAAAGGAGACGATATCTAAAAAAACGCAGACGATTTATATTCAAAGTCATTGAAAAAAGCAGACGAAGATGAAATTACTTATATTCCAAAATAGGAACATTGGCCGTAAATGGGTTAATGAAGTTGGACTTTTAAAAGGTAATTCGTATTACATTCAATTTCTAGTATATTTCTATTTACAAAAATACCTATTCCCCATAAGCTGGAAGGCAAATAAATATAAAAGATCGCTACTTCATTTTAAGAAAGGGAACTAGATGTCCCTTGAATGAATACGCCAATTTATACATGTATTGATATCCATAGCTTTTAAAATCATTTTGTTGGTGGTTAAGGTAAACTTTTGAGTAGTAACAGATCATGGGCGCCCAGGGTTGAAATTTAATGTGGTGGATAATTTGTTCTTGATGCTTTTAACACTAAAAATTCGCATTAATGTATTTATTTTTTATACAAGTCATATAAAAATTTTTTTATACTTAATCTGATATTGTTTTCCAAAAATTAAAAATTAAAAAAAATAAATTTAATGAAAAAATATATTTAATCTATTTTTATTGTAAAAGGTGAAAAAATTTAATGTTGTTTTAATCATACACTAAACTTAGCTTCAAGATAATGATATATAACAGGCATGTCCTACCTTTTTTCTGCTTGGTTCAACTTTTTTTCAAAAAAATTTTAGCGATTTACTCGACGAATATATAAAGTAGTGGCAATTTTTTTTGAATTAAACACGTAAAAATTTTATTAAAACGATAATAGACATAATATTGCAGGAAAAATTAAAACTATGACATGAAAAGAAACAAAAAATCAATATTTTTTTGAACACACCTGAATTTGCATTTTTTCAAAAAGTTTTTCAATATTTGGATTTTAAGTTGTCAGTGCTATTTTCAAGCAGGAATTTAAATGATCTGTTTTTAGTTTTAATGATATTCATAATAGAAAAAGTGGATTCATACAAATATGTGGAACCAAAAAATGCCGTAAAAGTAGCCCATATTTTCGAAATACTCGGGTATTTAGTTTTCTGAATGTACTTTTTGAAATCAGATTCCTTCAGCAATGTTTTCAAAGTTACGTCGCATTTAAGAGTGGTTAGTTTGTCCTCCAAGTCAGCTAGACTCTTGAAATCAAACTTGTTTTTAAGATTGCTGGCCAAATTTTCAATATCAACTTCTTCATGAAAAGGATTGGATAAAAAAGTTAAAATGATTCGGAGTTCTTCAAAAGAAGTAAATCGTTTGTTAAACTCTTTCTGAAGTAAAAATAAACTTTCGAGATATTTTTCAATAGAAACGTTCTTTTTATTTCTGATTTCATCCTTCAGAATTGAAAAGTGTTTGAAGTCTGTGCTTTTGAGTTGTTTGATTAACATATTCAGCTTTTCATTGAAAGAATTAATATGCCCAAGCATATCCATTAGTGTTTTTTCTTTTCCTTGAAGTTGGAGATTCAATTCATTGAGTTTTTCCGTTATGTCACAGTAAAACTCTTGGTTTCTAAAAATGTACGAACTTGCGGCAGAAGCTCTCTGAAGCGAATCAAAAATCTAGCACGACTCAACCATCTGACATCAGTATGAAGAAGAAGTTCATTTTTTTCTTCGCCACATTTTTCCAATAAAGCCCTAAACTGTCGTGGTGATAAACTTTTTGATCTTATGTAATTGACTGTTTTGAAGGCCACGTCCATTACATGATTGAATTTTAAAACTTTTGAGCATAAAACTTGATTGTGAATTATACAGTGATAATCAGTAAATTTTGGAAAGCTTTCATCATTTTTACAAAGGGCGATAAAACTACTTTTATTACCCACCATCGCTGGAGCTCCATTTGTAGTCAATGAAACTAACTTATGGAGTGGAAGGTTAGTCGATGAAACAAAAAACTTGAATGAATCATAAATATCCTGCCCTCGTGTTCTCTCTTTCATTGGAATGATAGTCAACAGTTCTTCTTTTGTTGACATATCTTCGAAAACCATCCTGATGAATATGCATAACTGTGCAGTACCAACGAATTCAGTTGACTCATCCAATTGAAGAGAGAACACTACACACTTTTCAATATTTTTTTTTAAAATTCGGTCGATATCATCACCAATGTCTTCGGTCCTCTCATTACTTGACAGTGACTAATTTTTATATTTGTCATAATCTCGGACTTGTTTTTCATATTTTGGAAAAGAACTTCACCAGCTTCGATAAAAGCTTCTTAACTATTTCTCCATCATTGAATGATTTATTATTCTTAATCAGAACTTGAGCTATTTTGAAAAGCAAGTAGGGCAGATTTTGAACTATTTTTGTGCCTAGCAAAAATATTTTGTTGTTCATTGAACTCCTCTTGGAGATAAAGCGAGTTAATTGGAAAATCCTCCTGATATTTTTTATGAACTTTTGAAAAATGTCTTTCCAAATTACCTCTTTTAGGAAAAGCAACTACTGCTTCACAAATCAAACACAAACACTTTTCTTTGAACATAATGAAAAAAAAATCATCTTCCCATCCTTGTGAAAATGATATATTTTCTGTTTTTTGGATTGATTCATTAAAACTTTGTCTACACCAAAACCATTAAATCTTAAAACAATTTCGTTTAGAACTTTTTGAAATAATAATACTATTTGTTAAACAATCTGAAAAATAAAAACGATAAATTTTTTTTATTTTCTTTGGAAATGAAAAAGTCATAAAAAAAAAAAGGTTAAAAAACAGCGAAACTTTTCATTTGAAAACCAAAAGAAAATTAAACTATAAAAAAAACTTTATATATTTAAATTTATAAACTTCAACTTTTTTTTACTGACTTTTTCATTAAAAACTTATCTATCACCATATTATTATTTTTGCCTTATTAAGGATTTATTTTATAAACCAAAAAATAAATAAATAATTTACCGGCGTGCAGACATTTTTTTGCGATGTCAAAATTTTTAAAAAATTTTTTTATTTAACGAATAAAAAAATATTGTAATTAAATATCACTACAAATAACTTATTTAAAAAGAAATTGAATATTTTTTTTAAGTAAATAAATAATTAAAACTTTTTTTAACGTCTTTTTAAAAAAATTCGTTCATTAAAATTCAAGAAAATTTATTTGATTATTTTTAAAAAAATTATTTTTTAAATTATTTTGAAATTGTTTACAATATTTCATAGATATTAAATTTCTTTCATCTACTTTTTGCTAAATTTGGTTCAGTTTGAGAAGTAATTAGGTTTAAAAGTTATAATTTTAATCACGTTTGAAATTTTTCCATAATAGAGAATACTTTTAAACATAAAATATCTAAAATTTTGCTCATTTAATTGATAAATATTTGTATGAAAAATAAAAAATGAAATGAGTATATTCGTTCATCTTGTGCTACATGGCGAAAACGGATCAGTACTTAGAAAGTAGAGATGTATCGGATGTGAAATTTTTTAGATCCGCGGATGCGGATGCGGATATCTCACTTGACATCCGAGAGGATGCGGATGCGGATCAATAAATTTATATTAATGCGGATGCGGACATTATACTTTTTAATATAACAAGCCTTTGTTTAACTTTATTTGTTTACAACTTGGCAAACTAAAAAATTTATTTACAATAATTAAATTTTATCATAGGTAAGTTTTTTTTGATAAATAAAATTTTTTCAACTTTGTCTCCTAGAAGTCTTTTTCTTTTATTGGTATAAATGTTTCCAGCAGTACTGAAAAGCTGTTCGCTTTGCACGGTGCTAGGAGGACAAACGAGATATTGGAATGCAATTTTTGATAAAAATGGATACTGTTTTTCTTTAATTCTCCACCAATCCAAACTATGTATAGTTGTACCATTGATTCTTTTCTCTTTTTGATATCTCATTATTTCTCCACCACAAACATTATCTTCGTTTTCTTGTTCATTTTCTTCTTCACTTTCAGAATTTAACATAGAATTCATCACTTCATTTATGGTAGTAAAATTTTCATTAATACTTTTTTTCATCTTTTTACAGCTTGGCATTTGAGATTGATTATCTTCTTTATCTTCATATAAATTAAAAAGGAAATTCTTCACATTACTTGTTATTTCAGAGACAGTAAAAAATTTACTTTTAAATCTTGGATCAAGAAAAGTAGCTACGGTGTAAAATTCTTCATTTTCAATTTCACCAAATCTAACTTTGATTTCAGAATTCATCTTTTCTTTCATTACATGAATAATTTTCGTTTGGTAATTTTTTCATATTCATCTTCTTCTTCCTCATGTACCCATATTTTTTCTCCAGTATTTTGATATGTTAATGTTTTTTTCAAGGCAACAATATTGGGGATAACTTCTGAAATTGAAGATGATGTGTAGCTGAGTTTTTTTGTTATTTCCTCATATGGATCCAAGACGTCAACTATTTTTTCCATTAAAAGCCACTCAAAGTTGTTTATCTGCTTAACTTTAACATTTGTAGCACTATAAACACATAACGAATCTTTTACTTCGAGTAATCTTTTCAACATGTAAAATGTGCTATTCCACCTAGTAGGTGTGTCATTCAAGATTGAAACTTTTGGAAAGTTTAAACGATCTTGAATTTTTTTTAATTCATCCTGTGCCATAATAGAATGATGAAAATGAGAGCCTATATCACGACTTTTTTTTAATAGGTTTTCTATTTCAACATGGGATGTTAAACCATACTTAACAACTTGTTGAATTTTATGAATAGCACAGTCTAAACTTCTCAAATTACAAAGATTTAGTGCTTTTTTAATGTTACTTCCACCATCACGCAATACACAATGAACATGTTTGTTTTCTATCTTCTATTGCAATTTTTATTCTCTAAATTTTTTTCCTATCAATTCTACCTCTTTGCAGTGTTACATAATTAACTAGACTGTGAAGCAGTACGCTACACTAACACATTACACTAAATTGGATATATCGCTTGCGACTCATCTAACGCAATGACATCTCTCAAATAAATCCGAGTAACTTAATACTTTGTTATCTATAAATTTGCATCTAATATGCTGTACTATTTGACTTAGGTAATGTAAAACAGGTATTAGAATCTTATTGCGGATGCGGATGCGGATTTCAACATCAAAAGAATCCGCGGATGAGGATGCGGAGCGGATGTTTGTTTTTTTGCGGATGATCCGCATATGAGGATGCGGATGCGGATATCCGATACATCTCTATTAGAAAGTCGAATGTTATTAAATTAAATCATTATGAAATTTTTTGAAAAAAATAAAAAAAATTTTTATAAAATTTTCGTTCATATAAAAATTTTCATAAAACATCTCGCGATTACCTGAAGTCCTTTCATGATCGACGTCTTGGACATCTCTGATATATAATTTTATCGTTTTCTGAAGAATAATAATTTAGAAAAAATAAATAAAGTTTTACCTTAAAAATAGTTTGTGTAAGGTGTAAAATTGTTTTACAAGATATTTTGTTGTTTTTAAGATGTTAGATTTCAATAGGAAAAAGTCTCTCCACTTAAATGCTCTGAAATTGCGCCAAGGACAAAAACATTTGGTAAATTTTCGAAAGCTGTTTTTCGCAGCATTGAGTATTAAATAAAACTATAAAGGTCATGCAGCTTAGGGATCTGATCAGCCCCATATCCAGATTCTAAGCACTCGGGTTAAAGCTGATCCTAGGAAAGGGGTGGGGCGGGTGATCTATGAGAACGTTTGTTTTTTGTTTCTTGTTGTATTGTGGCTTTAGTAGCGGTGCTCAGCAAAAACTTTACGGCCAAATCAGTGACTGCCGAAACTCCCCGGATTCAAAAAGCAAAATTCGTAGTTTGCTTTAAGTGATGTGGATAGTACACCCCTATTTATAATTATACGACTCTGACTTTAAAATTTTATAATTATGCAACATCCAATTTTCTGTTTCAAATATTATAAATCTTCAACGTAAATTGCATCGTTATAAATTACTGACTCACTTGTTAGTTTTCAATCTATAACTAATGTTAAAAGTATAATGACATGTACCATATTTCAGGGTGATGTCCATTTTAGATAGTCATTGAAAGATGTCCTGAATCTTACACGCGTCTGCTTTGTGTTGCAACGTAAAATATTGATCTATTTCTTCAACACAATTTATTAAAATGTTTAATTGGTTTTTATTTGTAGTTTTGTGTCTTTTTTATATTGTCGTCAAAAAATTTTTACAAATCATTGTGTACAACCTTTTTATTTTGGTCAAAACAATAGCACCCAAAAACTAAATTCATTACATTTTTTCCAAAAACTTTCTACTCACAAACTGAGCTTTGTTCCTCTACAAAGTATTTGTGTAATAAAAAAGTGCATTCTTTAATTTTGTTCAATTTCTCAGTCTTTTTTTATGAGTTGCAAAAACACAACCTAAGACTAAAATGGTTAAGATTTTTTACATTGCGCGTCTTTGCAACCTTAGGCACTAAAGATAGTGTCTATGTATTTATTATTTAATCTAACAATTATGAATATATCTGTTTGTGAAATGGGAGTGTCGCGATAATTATCTCCTTATCAAAACGTGCGACTCCACAACCCTAGTACACTTTAATGTTAGTTCCTTACAATCGCTTTATATCTTTTGAAAATTAGTCATTTGTTCATTTTACGCGTAATATCAATTTATTACGTTCAAAATTGCTAATGAAACTTTTCATAAAAAAATTTCTTCATAAAATAAATCTATATAAATTTGATAATTTAGTTTAGACTTTGGTTGGCATGGCAGAATCATACGCATCTTGTCCAAGATGCAAAAGCAATAAGTATCGCAATCCTTCCATGAAGATAATGGTAAATTCGTGCGGGCATGCGTTATGTGGAGTTTGCATTGAGGCTATATTTTTCAGAGGAGCAGGCAATTGCCCACAATGTAATCAAGCACTAAGGCGTGACAACTTCAGACTTAAACTCTTTGAAGATCCTTCTGTTGAAAAGGAAATCGAAATAAGAAAGGGAATCCTGAAAGATTTCAATAAAAAAGAGCACGACTTTGCCTCCTTGAAAGAATATAACGCTTATTTGGAGGATATAGAAAATATCATTTATAATCTCACTAATAACCTGAATGTGGAAGAGACTAAAAAAAAGATAGAGCATTATAAGAAGGAGAATAAATCCAACGTCTCAAAAAATAAAAATAAGCTTAGCAAAGATGAAGAATGGATTGAAAAAATGATTGAAGAGGAGAATTTACTCAAAAAAGCAAGCTTGGAGAAGATGAGAATTAAAATCCTGGACAAAAAAAGCTGTGATGTGAGAAATCAAGAGATTCTTTTGCATGAAATTCAAAATTCTGACATGCCAGCTATTAAAATAATAAACGATATCAAGAGTGATAAGAGGAGCTTAAATTCTTTGACTGGGCCCAAACTGAATAAGCTGCTAAATAATAACTCTTTGGCATGTGAAAATGTTTTTAACGTTGCTAAAAGTGAGGAAGTTTACAAATACAGTGCTCCTAAGATGGAAAGCTATGGGCCGGATTGGCCAAACTTGAATAATATAGACCTTCTTGGCTATCTCATCAATGTCAGAGAGTCCTCTCTGGTTGAAAACGCTGGAGGCTACCTATCTAAAGATACTTGCAAAAGAGCGCTACAAGAAGCGTTTAACAGCCTATTTTTTTCACCGATTTTATATAGCGAATAAAATTGAACTCTTGCGAGTGAGCACGTGTAACATTTTTAAGAAAGAATCCCGTGCCAATTCCAGGGCAATTATTTTATAAATTAACAAGTACGAAGTAGAATTTTCAATATAAATCACAAGGATTAGTCAAAATCGTCTGATCTGCGTGAACCAAAATGGATTAAGCATAAATATTTTTTTTATATCATTAAAACGCTTAATCTTATTTTACATCTTATCATTATTACACCCCATAAAAGTAATGATAAACTACTTATAATAAATTAAATATACGCGTACCATAATTAGAAGACATCTAGATCTTATGTAGGAGAGAAGATACAAAATCGGACTAAGAATTCAATTTTGTATTCAACTTTATATATTTCTATCTTTAAAATGTCTCGTAAAAAGCATTTGCATTTAAAAAGAATACACTTTAAATAGCAAGTCTGAATCCGGTTCTCGTCTCAAGCAAAAGTGTTTCTACTTCTGCTTTCATTGATCTAATCCACAAAAGAATTAAAATACATGTGAGGTTCAGGTAAGAAAACTTACAAGGCTAAAAATGATTAAATGCATAAAAATGAATATCCAACCTTAGACCAAATATCGAAGGCCGTATTCTAGCTAGATAAAGGTAAATTTCATGTGTTCTCGTCGAGTGGAACAAATGTATAGATGAGCAAAAAAGGCTTGATACTGGATTCGAAGCCACACATCTAGACAAAAATTGATAAGCCATTTTAGACGAATGTTCCCAAAGGGAACGCAGGGGAACTCTTACTTTTAATGAAATAAAATAGGAATTAGTAGAGTCATATATGCTTAAATGGGTTAACAAATCATGCGACCTAAATTAAAAACAAACGCTTTTTTGAATTCCTTCTAGTTTAGTACTTTGATCAATTAAATGATTAAAAAATGATTAGCAGGGGCGTTCAACCAGGAGTGATCGGTGTGTGTTATTGCCCTTGACTCATTTCAGGGGGAGGAAGGAAATTGCAGAGTTTTTCATTTTGTTTTATTATCGTACCATTAACACCCTCATCATAAAATTGGTTTCAGTTTAATATCAATTGACAAATATGAATTAGTAACATTGATCGGAAATTTTTGACATTTAAAATCAAAATTAACATTTAAACGAGAGAATCGTCATTTTTAAATGACAGACTTTTCTTTCTTTACACGCCTTCCTTTGCAGTAGTTATTCGAATCAATCAAACATGAAAGCTCGATTATCATAACTAACTTCATGGTGCGTATTTTTAATCAATAAATAGTATTATTTTACAAAATTCTTTCAACAAATTTTTAGCAATTGAATTCATATTATGGCAATGTGGGTATATGCACAAACCCATAGAAACTTTAACTTGTTGGGTGAAGACACAAAAAATTGATGTAATAGTTGTAAACTTTATATGAAGGAAAACATATATTAGCTCAGTGGAAAATTTTGAAATTGACTTGACCACAAAATTAAGTTTAGATAATATCCTGAAAAATTTTGGACACCACTAAGTTACCAGATTACGAAATTCAAAGAAATCATCTCATTTGTTTCGAACAACTTAAAGTGAATATGTGCCTTTTCAATCTGTCAAAAAATTATTTTTATGCTTAGATGTACAATCAAATGATGACAAAACTCATATAGCATGCAATGGTTTCACAATCAATCACAATTCACAGTTTTAGGTCAACATTAACATTATCTACAGATTCACGAGATTACTATGTAATATCATCTACATACCATGGAGTCAATTTTGTTTTTTATTGTTTGAAGAAATGATTACCCCTAACATCCAGCGGTTGAAGATTGCTTGCACATAAATCGGGAATTGAAAGAAATTCAAGTCCTTGCGACTAGAGTGCACACTTAATGTTTTCTTGCTTACCAACTTCTATATTTCTAAAAGAAGTAAACGTTCTTGTGGAAGTGAGAGTTTTTCTCGTTGAATTCGAAGTATCGCCCAATAACGTTCTACATCATAATCCAGTGGTTTTCAGAATCAGTAATTTCTGCACTGTGCAATCTTTGACGGAGATGGTTGAAAGACTAGTTTGTGAAGGATTTAATGTTTTTCAACGGCAGTCTGAACACGATTGAGGAATTTTTTGAAATGTTCCTGAAGTTTAATGCTAGGTTTTTGCTTCATTCGTGGTTTGTAAAATCATTTGGTTTTGAGACAAACAAAAAATATTTTTTTTATTTATTACACTGTTTTTGAAATATATATAGTATATATTATGTCTGTTGTCTTATATATAAAGAATTGAAAGCAAATCATATCTATATTTTGAATTTTTATATTTGTTGATGACTCTTTTAAAATCAGCATACATACTTTATTTCATTCGGGGAATCTGAGGAAAGTATTTTTTTCATATCCTTTAAAAATCTTTTTTGATGCTTTAGTTCTTGTAAAGTAAAGCGTAGTGAACGTTATCGATCACTATTGACATTGTCGCGAATACAAATTTACAATCATTTTAAACTTCTTTCTTTAGTTGGCAGCGCCATGATGTCTAATCTAAAGCGAAGATTTTTAAAGAAGCAAAGCCTTTATGATTCGCAAGCCAAGTTTGAAGGTATAGCAATTCTTTCAAAAGACAAAAAGCTTCATGATTATTCAGCGTTGAATTATTTTTACCAAGCAAAGTGTTCTTCCATTTTGGGAGATCAAGATGTTCAGGTTGAATCATTGATGAAATCTGCCCGCCAGTTTTTCCTTTCTTACAAAGATAGTTTGGACCAATTCTGTTTACTTGACGCTTTGAACTGCTTTTGCAAGGTTTTACTCATTTTGAAAAGCCAAGATAAAACTTGCATAAAAGGCGTGTATTCTTCAGAACTAGCAGCCAGTCTCAGCAAAGTGAAACACTTTGATGAAGCTTGCAAGCATTATCTACTTTCCTTCCCTTCATTATCCACGTTTCCCTCTTTACTAGTTAATAATATGTACGATTTGGCAGTGGCCAAGCTCTCTATGCAAGATTACATGATGGCTTTGCAAGTCTTTCGAGCGATTCAGGATTTGTGCAAGCAGCTAGTGCAAGATAATCAGGTCTTTTCTTCTAAAATCCAGGAATGCCGAATTTATATCATCCTGCTGGAGCTCTATCTACTTCCAAGCAATGTATTTAATTGGGCTGAAAAGAATTGTATTTTCCATTACATTAATGATGGCATCAACGCCTCCAAAGAAATCTCTCCTCTGGATCATGAGTTATTGCTTATTCTTTATTCCTTTGCCTTGCTTTTACAAGCACAAGATTACTTTGAAATGGAACACTTTCATTACGAACTACTTCCATACTTATCCCCTCAGCAGATAAACATTTTGAACGAGATACTTGTAAACTCCCAAAACTTTTCTAATTTTTCATCATAATTTCTTATATTTATGTTGGAACAATTTTTTATAATTTCTTTCTGTGAATGGTGAAATTTTATCAATTTAAAATTAACAAACTTTCTGGTTTGGTTCTTGTTAAATAAAAAAAATATTATCCTATCATTTTTCCTTTTTTATCACATAAAAATTGAAAAAGGAGAAAAAGAACCCACTTACCCCCAGTAACCTTAAATTAGCATCCATATTAAGGGTAATGCAATGCCTCTATATAGAAAAAATGGTGGAGAATGTTATATAATTATATTTTATTAAAAATATCACAGTCCTAGCAATCTTTACAATAAAATAAGATTACTGATTCAAATTGACTGATATTTGAAGAGAAAAATTTTCTCTTTGATCTTTGTTATAAATATTGTAAAATCATGTTTTATAACGCATTGAGGAGTATGAAAATATTTAATTATTCTTTCTTATCGTGGATAATAGATAAAATGTTGGAAATGCGTTGATTTTCAAAGTAATAAATACAGGTTAGTAAAAATAATGAGGATAAAGATGCGAAAAAGATATTTAGAATAAAAGAAATGCATCCAATTTCATATAAATGACGGCAGATGAGGAGAAAAATGAATACGCAGAAATTTGCTCCAAAAGTTTTGAAAGATGGCATCAAAGATGTCAAGAGCGAATGACATGAAATTTGATAATAATGTAAGATGTATTTGAGAGAATTGTGTATGCGACATATCATGTTAAAGGAGTTTGCTAAAATAAAGCCAACGACGCCAAACGTATAAACGCAAGGAATGCAAGTAAATAGAAAGAGGAAAGAGAAGAGAAAGAGTTTGTAGTTGTAGGAGTCAATTGTGCTTTTGGTGGCGGTGGCGAAGAAAAAGGCTTCGGTGCAGCCATTCAAACCCAGCAGGCCGAGGTATACGAAGAAATAGCGCAGCAAAGAAGCCGCTTGACTGGATGCCGTGCTTGCACCGCCCAGTATATACAACAGGCTCTCGCAGTGAAAGAAGGAGTACACGTTCATGGGAATGATCACGTTTACGATGAGGGCGAGCAGGTTGAGAAGGACTTCTCTATTCACACTCTCTTCGTAGGTTGAGAGGGAGAAGTAGAAGTAGGCACTTTCCTCCATCGGCAAAAAAAGGAGGCGAGCAAAGATGGAGCCGATGTTGTGGACTATGTCATAAACTCCTTGCACTTCAAAGGATATCAACGAAAAAATTGTCATTACAAACTTTTCGCCTTCTGTCAGGATCTGTTTGAAAAATGACTGTTTCGTAAAGCTCCACGTTAAGTGAACGAGACTCCATTCAACGCTGACCTTAAAAAGCACCTCATTTATCCAATCACCATAATTTTTAAGAATCAACGACACCAGTGCGCTATATAAAAAGAGTAGCGAGTGAATTCACTTCATTTCGTTACAATTAAATATAGTAGCTAGAAAGACATCTCGCAACTCTTTCATATCATGATGGAAATTTGCAAGTATTTAGCAGCGACAAAACTTATAAATCATTTAAAACAATTTTTACCTCCAGTACTTTTAGGTGTGCCAACAAAATTAAAAAGTTTCCTTTTGAAAATATATTTTAAAAATGACATTATTTTACCCCAATCATAAGCCTACGAAATCTTTATTCTTTTTAAAGTTAGTCATCTGTTTTCTTTCTCAATGAATTTCTATATCTATTTAATTAATAGAGTTTTTCATTTATTTTTTTATTATTTTGTTCCGTAGACAGAATTACAGGAAATATATTCATCGATTTTTTCTCAAAATTTAGTCAAATAACAATTTTATATACCTCTTGTTCTTCAATTTAAGGATATGGGAAAGCTTTATTTTATTTTATTATTGCTTTATCCTTATGAATTTTAATAATGATTAGATACGATTACTTTTCAATAATGCCTCCTCAATTTAGGCTTTTATTGATCACGCAAATTTGAAAAAAGGATCAAAATGAATTTATTCATAGAATACCTTTTTTAATTATAAATTTTATTATATTTTGAAAAGTTGACTAAAATATTCTAAAAATGTTGGTTGTACTATAGGGTAAATGAATCTAAATCTTACTATAATTACAACTTTATTTACCCTATATAATCATTCACAATGCTATGTAGCTTCTGAGTTAAACTTATCGAACAAGACGAACTGCAAATTATAATGTTTTACAAGTTATAATGGAACTTGTAAATATTCATTCATAACTTTCAACTTGTAAAATCAATTAAATTATAATATTCTACTTGTATAAATTAAAAATGAATACTGAGTTTGTTATCATTCTGAAGTCATCCCAGGTTTCCATAATACTGTTAATATTTTAAACCAGTACTGGTTGGTTGGGTCTTTGGCCATTAAACCCAAAACTCTTATACAGTCGGTTGGAGAGTGCATCCGTCAAAATTAAAAGCATTGCATGTCAAAATGCGTCTGATTTTACAAAAGGAATCAACTGACATCAATCCTTTCCACTATAGTTATAGCTTTAGGGTAGGTAAGCGAAAAAAATATTGGACCAATTGTGTCTATTCGAACATGGTCATTAACCGGCGTATCGGTTGTCATGAATGGAACCTTCTAGGAAGCAAAAAAAATGGCGGTTATAAAGATGGAAGAAGCATGAAGATAAGATCTGCAATGAAGAAGAGAACCGTTAGCATTGATTTATCAAAGAAATAGGGTGTAAAAGGGGATATAGAAAAATCTTGTCTACGAGAGGCCGCATATAAGTTTGATCGGAAGATGGAGATGATGCGAGAGAAATAGAAGTGATCATGAAGGAAGAACTCTGTAATAGACGCATAAGTTAGAAGAAAGAATGGTAGCATCATGGTGATAGCGATGGCATCCTGTAAGCAAATAACGCTAGTGCTAAGCTGTGCACTGCAGAAAATTAGGCTTCAGGAAAAAGTTGTGATACAAGATGACCTTTTGAAAGACGAGTAATTGGTAGTTCTTGATTTTAGAACTTAAAATAGCAAAAAAGGAGCTGTGCATAAAGTAATTAATGACAGTTTTAGTGTTTAAGAATGAATTTTGTGCAGAATGTTGATTTGAGACACCAATGCCTGGTTCAAACCGATAAAAAAATAAATAGTTCAATTTGGCGCATGTGCGTTAAAAATTCACTTGTCACCACATTGAAAATGTAAAAGCAATTCCTAGTTAGCTCAAAAAGTTTGGAATTGAAGGAAAATATATAAAATGGATGAGCCAGAAAAGTTCACAGGGACATGCATAAAACAGAATAAAATAAGAGCCCTTAGTTAGAGCAAGGGAAGAAGTATGTGATGTGAGTAAAGTAAAGCACAGCGTAGTGGAAAGCGAGGATAAACAAATTAAAAAAATATATAGGTGCTAGCAGATGTAGCTTATGAGATAAAAGTTGCTGCAAAATCGAATAAAGAATTGGCAAAAAATTGGACACTGAAATGTTACGGTAACGGCATATTCCCAAAATTGAGAATGCGAACAGAATCACATGACATCGATAAAACAAATTGAAGATGTTGAAAAAATAAAAAAAATAACGAAGCAAAAAAATGAAAGATATTTTGGAAAAGTCAAAATGCAGTAAAAGATCATGATCGAACCGATTAAAAATCTAATAAAATTTAGGAGTCGAAGTGACCCTTCTTTAGTCGAAGTCGGAAGCGAAGAGTTTGGTGTTGAATTCAGAGTTCGCTCTTTTAAGTACTAGGAATGGAATAGGATATTTTCCCTTCGACTTCCCAGGCCTGTCTTTAGTTTGCTTTTATTTCAGGTAAGAGAACAGAAGGTTTAATATTCACAGTCTGTCGAATGCTAGAACGTAATAGTGTAAGCCTTGTTGACGAGAAGATTGTGTTTTATGCTTTATTGATTTAGATTAAACAAAATCAATTGTGTAAGCGAGATTTCTGAAGGGTTTCATATTTATATACAACGGAGCTGTTATATTTCTTACTGTTTTATCTGGAAGACTGAAGAAATATGTGTTATGGATGCACATCTGCTCCACGAGAATAAAATATATTTGGAAAAAGATTTCACCATTTAGAAAAGCTTACAAGTGTAAATGTTTGAAGGTAACAACCATCAAAAGGCAAAGTTTTTGGGGTCAGGTTGAGAAGTAAATTGCTACAAATTTTGCAGCCCAACTTGGATTTCATATGATGTAATTAAAGTTTATAAAAATTATACAAAACTAGAATATTGTGACCTTGGATTTATAATAAACATTTGTCAATGAATAATAATGACAATGCCGGTAGTGTGTGATTTGGTGTAAATTTATCGCCGTCATTGAAGATAAATTATTTAAATTGTGTCAGCAATGCTTTATAGACTTTGATTCATGTTGAATTAGCAATACAATATCCAAAATTAATCTTTGAGATGCGTGCAACAAACGAATGTTGAGCCATTCTTCCAAATGCATAAATTTAAAGTGGATTCGCGTTTACTTTCTGGATGAGTCTAGTGAGATGGATCGTATATTCAGGTTGGGCAAAAGAAAAGTGCATGAAGATGCGATTAACCCATTAAGTACCATAGAAATCAGACGATATCTAAAAAAACGCAGACGATTTATATTCAAAGTCATTGAAAAAAGCAGACGAAGATGAAATTACTTATGTTCCCAAATGGGAGCATTGGGACTTAATGGGTTAATAGCAGATTAGATTTGAGATTGCAGTTATGAGATGTAAACACGTAAAATGACATTTAAAATGCTTTCTACGTCCTAAGTTATAAGGCTCGTGATAAAGCAGACATTGTTTATGGCTCTAAACATGCAATATAAAACGTTAGAAGGCTCGATGACAAGAACAGAAAGAGTCATGCAAAGACGGCGTGAGGAGTAAAAATTGTTGACAGGAAAAATATGAAAAATAAAGTAGTGATTGGACGAGACCATTGTAAGAGTAGTGGAAAGGAATAATTTGCTGGATCATGAGTTAAGAATAAGATGATGATGAACCAGTAAAGAAATCTCAGAATCTTGTGATTTATATATATATTCAAAATATAAACTTTTAAAAATCTAATCACTTTCATTATTCTATCCCTTTTCACCTGTCACATTTTATTTGATCTAATATTGAAAAGCTTTTATTCATGGTCATTATTAGTGCTTCCAAGAATTAAATTTACTGACTTTTTTAATAAAAATTTTAAATTGTGTGACAAGATAAAACATGTTGATTTTTTGGCTATATCTGTATTTGGCTAAATAAAGAGTTAGGTACACTAAAATTTTTAATTTTTTTCTACACTAGACAATTGAAAGAGTAGTGGAAGGAAATAGTTTATTGGATCATGTATTTTAAGAATATGAAGATGAACCAATAAGGAAATCTCGAAGCATTTGAGAATTCGGTGTAAGCTTGAATTACATATAATAAACTCTGATGGATTGAAATGAAAGGAAGTGATCATGATGGAGACCAATTGTATCGACTTTACGGTGCGACAGTTAGTAATCCCTTGAAGGAGAGACAAAATATTACAAATAAATGGATGAACATTTTATATGCAAAATTTTATTACCATATTAAAATATAAACAAGTTAATCATCGATTGACTTTTTCAATATCAATACTTTCTAACTTAGCTGTGTGGTGCTGAAAGGATCCCCTTATAAGTTATGACATGGTATATTATACTCGACAAGTGGCGGATCCAGAAATTTCTTATAAGAAGGGGGGGGGCGAAATCTATTTATTTTTGCAATTGTGCTAAAAGTCTTCAGAGAATACGACAGCTGTATTATGTCTTTTAGAATTCGACTTGTCATATCGTTGATATAAACGTAATCAACTACCAACAAGTATTGTTTTAGCAAAAAGCAAGATTAGTAAGGGTAATTTTCGAAGCCATTTTTCATAGGGGGGCTAGGCCCATGAGCCCCTCCCCCCCCCCCCCCCCCCCCCCTCTGGATCCGCCACTACTCGACATGATAAAATGTAATGTCTTCTATTTCTACCCAACTGGATCAGCAGTCGTGATTATAGCTAAAATAAAATGCTATTTATCGCATTATTTTTGTAGCGCACTGTAATCCATCATGATCTTTACTTACGTTAGGAAAAGAAGGAAAGAAGGAGGAAATATTTCTCGGAAAATCTTCATCCTTACAATCACAAGTTGAAATCACATGTAACGTGTAAAGGAGATATGCGAAGAAAAAAACGATGGAGTAAAACAACTAAAAAGAAAAAAGTAATAAAATGTTATAAATTTTTAACTTTGTGCTAGTCGAAGATTGCATGAAATCAAAAATTTTAATCGAGTTTTTCTGTGTCCTTTGTTGTTTCAATCACATTGCTTTTCTTCATAAAGTTGATCTATTCTATTATGTAGGTTCTTCTCAATTGTTTATGCGTAATTTGTCCCGATTTTGCCAGATTATTCTGATTTTATCCGACGCTTTATACTTCAATTTCGAAAGATTTAGAAAAATTCCGGTTTTACATATTTTATACTTTCAATTTTTTTTTGGAAAAGTCTAGTTCTAAATATGGGTATTTATCTCTTTTTTAGAATAAAAAATTCTCTTTTACTTTCATGTACTTTTCATATCAATTATTTCTTTAGGGACTAAAAAATTTGTTCTTGACTTTTTTCAAGCTAATATTTGTTCAGGTTAGCGGTTTTAAAAATCTAACATGCCTATCATAGAAGATATTGTTGATACCCTCATAGTTTGGCACAAATAACTATTTTTATTCTGGGGGAAATACGACTTGCTACCAAGCACCCCTTTGGTGACATATGGTAATTATAAAAATAATTTAATATGAAGCGAAAAAACATCAGGGTTTTTATGATATAGACATCGAAATTTTTACGGACTACTCCTAAAAACGGTGACAGACCGAAAGCTTTTAAAACTTTGTTGTTTTTTGCTAGAAACGAAAACCGTTGTGCGACTCTACCTGAACTTCTCGCAAAGGACTATGGATGGATGGATATATTAATTGCTGCAGGATGTTTCGTAAGGAAGCCTTATAATCTTTGGTACGAACGGGGCGAAACGTTTTCAACTAAATGTAAATTTTAACAAAATAAGCACCTTTTCAAAAACTTTATATAATGTCTATTTTTTATTTCAGATTCTTATGTAGCTTTATTGTCTCGTAAACATGAAATAACCTTCTCTGAAAAGATATAGTCAAAATGCAGAAAATGAAAGAGTTAAAACAGCTTGCTAAACTATTTTCGCTAGGTAAAACTAAAGTTCAAAATATTTTCAAATATTATGAAGATAATGTCAATTTTGTTAAAAAAAACGGATTTGCATGAGCTTAGATAGCGATGAAATACACAACATTGTATGCTTCAGAAAGCTCGTTCAAACAAAGATAATTCTGGAAGATTAATTCAGGAAAAAGCACTAATGGTAGAGAATAACCTTCAACAAGATTTCAAAGCGCCGAACTGCTATCTTGACAAATTTCGTCTTCAGCAATTGGCATAATATGACCTTCAATAAAATTTGTCGTGAAAGCGATCATGTAGATTTGCCAACTATTAACAATTGTAAAAATAAAGTACCAAATATTGTACAAGAAAAAAGGATATTTATAATATGGATAAATTTGGTTTATTTTTGCGTGCTCTCCCTGATGGATTGTACAGGTTGAAACAAATCGAAATAACGATCAACAGTTCCGCTATGTACGAACAAGATCTGTGAGTTTGATCATGTTCTTGTTATTGTAAAGTGAGTAAAACCACGCTGTTTCCAGAACTTAAAACTAAAACAGTTGCTTGTATTATCGAAATTCTGCTCAACCTCGGATGACAAACAAAATTTTTGAAGAATGGATTTTGAATTCGATAAAAGTTATACGATTTTTAGATAACACTCATGCTCACATAAGATTTGCTTAATTTAGGCAATAGCAAAACAATTTTTTCATGTGAACACACCACTGTTGCTCAAACCTTTCGAACAAGGAAAAACATCATACGTCGAGGCAAATTATATAAAAGAACCTTCTTCGTAAAATTTTCAATGGAATAGACGGTGAAAAAATGTCTCTTGTTTGGTTAAAGCTATGTCCGTTCACGATGCATGTGAATGAATACACGCACATGTAAGAAAATGTAGATTATTCAAGTTTCAAGATATTTTGAAAAATATGGCTTTCTTATGTAGGAGAATACGAAGAGATAAAAAGAAGTGGATAATAATAAAAATCTAGATCTAGATGATTTTCTAAAACGTATTCAATTCATCCTAAAATTAAGGAACCAATTACTGAAGTCTATGAATATATTAGAGTTAATAGCGATGCCCAGCAACTAAAGAACTTTGTTCAGATTGACAGGAAAGATTCTTTAATAGTGATGTCTGTGTCTATCAAAAAGAGATATAGAAAAAAGGAGATAAAATTGTCAAATAATATTGAAATTATTTTGTTTAGGAATAGATTATAACAAAATTTGTCTTCTAATATTGAAAAATAATCCTATTAAAAATTTTTTAGATTGGCCTTCTGCAAAAATACCAATGCCGCATTAACAATAACTTCCTTTTCCAATTCCATTTAGATTTCTTTCTACATAAACTTCACACAGTAAGTGATTAGCATGGGAAGAGATTTCACAAAGAATGCATGATTATGAGAAGTTATGATTCAATCCAAGAAAAATGGAGGATTGCTATTGTGGGATTTTACAGCGTGAAAGTGATTATAAAGTATATAAACGAAAAAATAAAACAAAGGTATTTTTAACAAACCATAAATAGAATTTTATTTTATAAGGAAGTTTTCTTTTTTTACAAATACTTGAATAAAAAAAGCAACAAAATTTATTTATTTTAGAAAAAAATAGACATCATAACACTGCTTTTATTTTTCTAGCTGGAAAGTGTTTTGAAATAATTTGCGCTCTCTTCTCTTCTGGTCTGTTTAATTAATTTGGAATATGTTTCTTTATGAATGACTTAATAATGATGAAACTGTTAAAATAACCTTCAATGACCATCACTACAAAACATTTTCCTTTATCGGCTTTAAAGTTATGGGTTCTTGAGCGTCTTTTAATTATTACAGATAATCACGTTATTGTATCAAAAACGTAGCTTAGAATATGTCACAAGTCTTGCTGAAGTTGAGCTTTAAAATACATTTTATATATACGAATTACATATTCCTACCTTAAAAAGTGTAGGAATTATACAAAGGATGAGTAAGTTTTTAGCGATTCTTCACAAGAATAAATCTTGGTTAAAAGAAAAAGATATTACTTGAGAGTAAGAGAAAGCTAATAATTGTAGATTTGGCAGGTAAATTATCAACATTACAGTGAGCAAGGATTTTAACGTCAAGCTAATACCTTCAATAATCGCCTATGAGAATAGAAATCGGATGGGCAAAAATAATTGCAGTATAGGCGCGCTATACCTTAACTTTGACGTGTAGGAGGACTTGTGAAAGCATGTGAAATGGAAGCGCAAAAGCCTCAATCACAGCAGAAGCACAGTACAAGCCAAGAGACAGAGTATATTGACTGGCGTATTCAGTGGGATGAGTTAGAAGAAAAAACCATAAGAGAAACAAGGTAAAGGAAATTGTGATTGACACAGGAACGCTAAACAAGTCAAAATTAGATCACTTTCATTAAAACGAGGACGTCATATAGTAAACGGTGGCTCGTCGTGATGTTGCTCTGAGCGTCACAAAACAAGAATACCAGCGTATTATTTACATAAAACACCAAAGAGAACGTCCAATTTTCATTCAGAAAATCTTTTAATAAAATATTATAAAGTATATATAGTATACCTATTATATATAGTCAGAAGGGCTATTGTAATACTTAAAGACATTGATTTTAATAAAAAAATATATGTAAAATTTTAAATGTCATTGAAGACTTCACTTAGCATTAAGAATCAAAAGGAGTATCGAAGAATAAATTTTATCTGGTCTTTTTTCAATTTTATTTTCAATTTTATTTTCTATTTTTTCAATTCTATTTTGTCTTTCTAAAATACAAAATTGAATAGAAAAGAGATCATCTAGAATTGAAAAAAACAAGATAGAACTAAAAATCATATGTATAAGATAAACTTTATAGAATAAAAACCAAAAAATGAATTGAGTTTTAACAGGATAAAAGGTTACCATAAAAATAGAGTTGGTATAAAGGTTTTCCATTTGTAAGTCCCCTGCTTTACCAGTGCAGCTCTACGAAATCCTTCTGTAGAAAGGAAAAGAGAAGTTGAGTAGAGAAGAGAGAGTCTAAAAAGAGAAGAAAATGAAGAGAAAGAAAATAAATATTCCGCTGAAGTAAACCTGACATTTGCTATTCCAATCAAATCTTTTCCAACACTTCTCACGACTACAGCATTCAAAAAAAAGGAAATCAAGCGAACAAATATCTAAATAAAAGTCAATATTTGATGATTTAACAAAGCGCCTCTTCAATAAAATGGTGAAAATTTAGATGTAAAATGAAGTACATTTCGTTGCTATAATGCTCAATCAAGAAAACAAGAAATGCTATAAACTGTGGTGAGAGAAGTTACCTTAACTAACTCGTCCAGAGAAATGGGAATATTGTTAAAGGAAAGTTGTTTGCAATTATGTTTCATTTCCTTTAATTATTACACTTACAATATTTAAGATAATTAATTTATTCAAAAATGTTCACTTCGTATATGTCTTATATTAACCATAAACCTTCTCAAAAGAATCATAGATTTTCTTTGAAGAGATATTAAGAAATGTTGAAGAAAATTTTTTGCACAATTTTCAAAAAAAAATTAATTACTTTTTCAAATATAAAAGGATTGTAACCTTAAGTTATCTGCAAGCCCATATAACAGCAGATGCCAACACAATCTCAAAAAAACTGTCAAAATTTTATCACTAAACCCGTTTTTCTATATATCTGCTTTTTTATTTTTGAAGCTTGTACCATTATTAAGAAAAATTATTTTAAAAAGTGAAGGACGTGAAATTTTATCGGAATGGGTGAAATTTTTGCGGTTCACGTCATTTCGTACTTAAACTGTCGTTGCATGCCCAAACGTTAAAAAAAAAACTGCCTACTAAATGTCCAAAACCACGTACGAAATGTCTCGGATACACGAAACGTATTAGGTATGAAATTTCCTGAACCAAAATTTTTGCAATCATCCCATCACTAATATAAAAGAGGAGTTTTTGACTTTGGTTCTTTTAACTTTTAGTGGTGTATCGTAGAACACTGGACGGGTTTGCGTGAATTTAGGGGCCGGAGTCGGACGTTATATTATCCGACTCCGCACCCCTGGTTGCAACATATATATCTTTGAGATCATATATATATGCGCAAATATACTTCTATTTTTCAGAAAAATCTGGAGATTTCGTTTTTCTACTATTTTAGATTTAGCATAATATGAAGCAAAACATCTTGCAAGGATTGATTTATTACTATTTTTTTCCCTTTCCTAATGAAATTATCTTTTCTTATAAATACAGAATCTTTTACTTTCCACAAGTTTTGACAATAGTACATTTCAGCACTAGGCCACCTTCTTCAATTTATAACGACTGAGGCTGGAGGATACTTAAATTATTCTTTTTTATATAATGAAATATCAGTTCATTTACCACCATAAAATATGCTTCAATTTTCAAAGCTCATTTACGCAAAACAAGAAAAATGAACTAGTTGAGGGTTTTACCAATATGAGTAGTTTTATTACTTATCAATAAAGACAAGTTTGCTATTTTAACCTTTAAAATTTGTTTTTCGTTTGTTTTTACAAAATCTAAATTACAAAAAATGAACTATTAAAATAGTCGATATAAATATTTATAGTCCATAAAAATAAAAAGATTGACTTTTATCGACATAACTTTAATATCTTTTAAGCAAACTTTTTTAAATGACTATTAAGTGTTCATAGACAACTCGGCATTTTTGCAATTCGCTCTTTGGACAAATTGGCCTCACAGCAATATTAATGCGAATACATTTCTAGGCCGAATTCCCTAAGAAGTGGTATTAGAAAACAAAGGTAGAATTAATTCACTTTTAACTGCACATGGTGATCATTTCTCACTTATACTGTTAAGCTCAATTGTATTTAAAAATTGAAAAGAAAATGAAAGATGTAAAGAAATGGTAAATTAAAAAAATAAGGTTAGTTAAGGGTTATTTTAAAAAATAGAAACAGGAGGGGACAAGCGGATTATAAATAAGAACAAGTTCAAAGATTATTTAAAAGCGAAAGAGGGCTAATAAAATAAAAATTATTATTTTTAGTTGTCGCTATCGCACCCTAGGGAAAATATTTTTTCCCTAATTGGACAGATGATAGGGGTGTCACGATGGGGAATCCAACCAAGAAAAACCTGATCAAGATCCCATGTTTCAACCAATAGTCCTAACTGCGCCAAACGGTTACGAGTTCAAAAAAATAAGGATGTGCAGTGCTCTAATGTATGGTATTCATCAATTTAAAATTAACTGAGACTGGTAGATTTTCAGAGTCCTTATCCTCTTTTAATTTTCTTGCAAGATTTGAAATCATTTTAATAGTAATTAATTCATAAAAATTTTAAATTACATTCTCAATATTTAGTCAACATCATCTCTAGCTGAGTATAGAACTATTTCACCTGTGTTGCTTCTGAGTCTCCCTGTCCTTGACCATCTACTTTCACTGTCTAAAATATGCAGATTCAATCTCCTCATTTCTGCTGTTATTTGAGCAAGCTTTCCTGTTTTATACATAGAATGAACATTCCAATAGCCTGTGTGTTCTTAGTTTGACATAAAAGACTTTCACTTTCCTGTCAGTAGCTTCTACATACTTGGTGGTATCTATTGAAACACTTAGAAATCCATCATATCCTGTTATTTTTGAACTTTTTGTTACTATTTCAGTGGAAGAGAAATCCTTTTACGAGACTGGGACCTCATCCCTGAATCAAACCATAAAAGTTGGTGACCAGATACTGCATTTTGCCGCATTATCTACAATCTGCCTGGAATGTTTCAACCTCTCGGGTGCTTAAGAATGGCAACAGTTGTAGCCGACAAGATCATTGTGGTACTCAAGGCTCTCAACCACAACAAGGTAGTAGGACTAGAAGTCTTCGGCAGCCAAATATAAATCAAAAGAAGACAAAGTGTAGAATAAAATTTTATTGAGTTTGAAAACATTTGGGCTTCCATGTATCTATACCTATATGTCATGATTTTCTACCTTATTGAGATCTTTTGCATGAGGCCAAAGAAATTGAACGAGAGCTTCACTTATCTATAATGATTTTTGTATTTGGCAACACACAGCGATCGATAGAGGCGGAACAAGGGTATATATAATAAATCCAAACCAAAAGGGTAAATTGTATAGCCACTCATCAAATTAGGGTGGTTTCATTATATACGTAGTTTCATTGATATTTTTGAAATGTGATTCATATAGAGGCTAAATACTAAAAATATAGATAAAAATTACACTAAAAAACAAAAAATTTGAGGCAAGAATGCAATTAGGTGAAAATAACTAAATCAAGTACGCTGATTTCATTTCTGGTATTTATTTTGGCTGATCTCATCAAGTTCCAGAGATATAACCCCAAACTTACATGAAAGGTTTCATATATTTTTTGCTATAAGTTTGCTGGAGTATTTTTAATTAGTAAGCGTTATGAAGTAAGTAAAGTGAGAAAATATTTTTTTTATTTTAAATTTTGTATTTTTTATGATTTCGACTATTTTTTTATTTGAAAATGTATATAATGAATGGTATTTTGACATGATTTTATAATGAACTATACAATAATTCCTTTACTGAAAGCAGCTTACTTTAGTTATTTTGGTTGTAGAATAGAAGTCCAAGATAAACCTTGGGCTCCGCCCCTTTCTTGCAAATCATGTTACAATGCCCTGACTGCCTGGTTTACAGAGTCATCTTCCAAGTTTGCCGTTCCAATGATCTTGAGAGTTCCGACAAGCCATGCCGATGATTGTTATTTCTGCCTCACTAAAATCACAGGTTTCAAATATGCATCCAGAACAAAAATTGTGTATTCGAATCTTCCGTCAGCTATGAGACCTGTTTATCATTCTGATGATTACCCAGTACCTGAACCACCCCGAAACAAGAACATATTCTTATCGGGGGAGGAGGCGAGTTCTGCAGAATCAAACTCTTCGAGAATAAGCACTTCACCCTGTATTAATGAAGTAGACTGTGAACCAACAGTTTTTTTACAGAGTGAGCTAAACGATCTCATACACGACCTCTATCTCATGAAAGAACAAGCTGAGTTGTTGGTTTCAAGGCTCAAACAACATAATTTGGTTGAAAAAGAGGTGATGATCACAAAGTACAGAAAGCGTAATGCCGAACTATCTTCTTATTTTGCGTGCAAAAACCGTTTATGTTATTGTTGCAACGTTCTAGAATTATACAACTGCTTAGGCTTTCAACATGAGACATCAGAATGGAGACTCTTTTTAGATTCCTCCAAAAAGAGTCTAAAGGCTGTGTTTACTCCATAACGGCAACAAATACCCAAGTGTCTCGGTTGCTTACTCAACTCACCTGAAGGAGTCTTATGACAATATGAAGCTCCTTCTTGAAGCAGTTGGATACTCACAACATCAATGGAGCTTATGTGGCGATTTCAAAGTCATAGGCTTCCTAATGGGAATGCAAGCCGGCTTCACCAAGTATTGCTGCTTTCTCTGTCTCTGGGACAGTAGAGCAGTTTCTAAACATTACAAAAAAGAAGACTGGAGTGAGAGAACTTCATTTGAGCCAGGCCAACACACTGTTAAGGAAACTACACTGGTCAATATGAATAAGGCGCTCTTACCTCCTTTACACAAGTTGGGTGTGATGAAAAATTTTGTGAAACCCCTTGATAAAAGTAGTTCTGCTTTCCAACATTTAACTCAATTATTTCTGCATTTGAGTTCCGCGAAATTGAAGGAGGGCATTTTTGTTGGCCCCCAAATTCGAGAAGTGATGAGGGACAATTGTTTTAACGACCCTTTGGGGAAAAAAAGAACTGAGCGCTTTAAATGCTTTTATATCAGTATATAGCGGTTTTTCGGGAAATGTACGTGCTCCGGATTACAAAAACCGTATCAATGAATTGTTTGAAGCATATGAGGATATGGGGTGTCGGATGTCATTGAAAATTTACTTTTTTTCATTCTTAACTAGACTTTTTTCCTCCAAACGTAGGAGCAGTGAGTGATGAACATGGGGAAAGGTTTCAAGACATTAGTAAGATGGAATCCAAACATGATAGATTTTTGTTGAATGTTAACGCGTGATAATCTTGAAGCAAAGTTGGAAAGATCGGCTAATAAGAAACATTTTTGATTTTTTTCCGAAGCTTATTTCAAATTTGTATTTTTTTAATAATTGAATAAATTTTATAGTTTTGATATGTTAATTACTTCAATGAAAAAAATGCTGATTGTGAAAAAACTAGATGTGCTGAATGAAAACGGATAACAAATTAGAAATTGCCATGGTCGAAATATTATAAAAAATATATTTTCATGCTTGCATCTAAAAAATTTTTTTTTGTACATTATGTTTAAATCAGTTGTAGAGTTGGAGATTTTAAAAGGATAGGAGTCAGAGATGGAATCTAGTAAAATTTAGCAGTATGAGTGGGATTTTTTTTAATAATTTGAATGAGAAAAAATGTTTTATTTTTGTAAGCATATAGAGGGCCCCTTCTTTGATCGAAGTCAAGAGTAAGAGTTAACATTTTATTAATTAAATTTTCACTCTGACACCGTACCTTTAAAAGGTAGATAATTTAATTAAAAAATGCCGATTGTGAAAAAACAAGATGTGCTGGATGAAAAGGAATAACAAATTTGAAATTGCCATGGTCGAAATAATATAAAAAGTATATTTTCATGCTTGCCTCTGAATTTTTTTTGTAGATTAGTGTTTAAATCAGAGTTGTGGAGTCGGGGATTTTAAAAGAATAGGAGTCAGAGTCGGAATCTAATAAAATTTAGCAGTATGAGTAGGATTTTTTTTAATAATTTGAATGAGAAAAAATGTTTTATTTTTGTAAGCATATAGAGTGCCCCTTCTTTGATCGAAGTCAAGAGTAAGAGTTAACATTATATTTATTAAATTTTCACTCTGACACCGTAACCTTGGTTTAAGTAGATAATTTAATTAAAATGAACGCAGCATTAGTTTAAGTCCAACCCTCTAAAATATTAATGGTTTTTCATTTTGTAAACTTAATTAGTGTTAATGCATTTTTTTTCTTTATTCGGCATATATATTATGAAATCTTAATATTTATTTTGATTAAAATCAAATGTAAAAAAAATTAAATCCACGAAATCAGTCCATATATAGTCATACCGTCATACGTTCAGCTTATTTTGAAATAATCACTAGATCTTCGAGAAATAATTATTAGCTAGAAAACCAAATTCCTAAGTTTTTTCAGTACAGTCTTGGTTATTTGCAAAGTATATTTAAAACAATGAAGTTATACAAATTGAAAAGTGTAGCTTTGAAAGCGGGTTCTATAAGGGCTATAATGAAAATAAGAAAATTTTATTAAAAAATATGCATGTTTCAATTTCCTTAGAAACCTTGATAATTTAGAAAAAATATTTTGTTAAATTTCACATTCAGAAGCATATTATAGAAAGCAGCCTGTCCTGCAAGAGACAAATAATTTTTAGTAGCCATTAAAAAATGGGTTTGTTAAAATTAATTTTCTTAAAAAAATATAAAAAAAATTTTCTTATGCTTATAGGTGAGCCCTTTTTATTTTAAATTCCAAAAGATTAAATTTAAATCTAATTTTCACTATCAGAATTTAGATCTGTTTATTGTAATTGACCTAGCTTTTTGAATGGAGCTTAAAAGGTAAACTTTTATTAAAATTTAAAATTATTATCTTTTAAAATTGTATAATTTAAAATTTACAGGTTTTAATTTTATTCTTTTCTTTTACAATATTTAATAAATAAGTCCAGAATAGTTTCAGGAGATAATTTAAAAGATTTAAAAATTATAAGGAAGAAAGTAATGGAAAAACTTAGTATAACAGCTTCGGAGTAGATTTTTCTACAGCTTTCTTATGCAATTTAAAAAGAAGTATTCTAAGTAATATATCTGTATATTATACTAACGCTAACCAATTATTGAGTAAATGAGAGAAATTGTCCAATATTTTGAATGATGGGAAAATTTCAGTAGCTGCAGTGACTGAAGTTCTTTCAAAGAAGAAGTCTATTTTGATCAATCCTACTGTCTATGATATAGAGAATTTTGTAATAGTTCGAAATTTTTACTCCTATTCTAATACTTTATCGGGATATTATTTTATTTGCATAAAGATGTTTTGTTTAAAGTTATTGAATTTTTTGACCGTAGATTTATTAAGTATCTCACTTTAAGAGTTATATTCAAAAACCAAGAATTCATATTTTGTTGTATATACAGAAGTCCTAATTCTCTTTTTTTGGAATCTTCAAATGAAATAATTTCCCTTCTTAGTTTACTTTACTCAAAATTTTGACATAGTAATATAATAGTTCCAAAAGATTTCAATTACTCTGAAATTAATTGGAATTCGAATTATAATAACACTGATAAACATCAAAATTTTTTAAATTTATTACAATAAAAATGTTTTCTCACCTCGCAACTGAAACAACAAGAATAGGAAATTCTGGTGGTCTTTCAGTCCTAAAAAAATTTAGTCGTACATAAATCGAAAGGAAAAAGGCAATTTCCCTGAACTAGTTGGATCTGATGGGTTTCGTTTATCGACAGATGTTGAGAGAGCTAATACATTTAATGAGTACTTTAGTTCTTGTTTTCGACATGCATTTATAAATACTGCTTTTTGGCCACTTGTAACGTTATAATTGACTCTATTAATTTTGATATAGGGACAATATGTAATAAGTTGAAAAGCCTAGACAAGTTCAAGTCCCTTCGTATTGATAACTTACATCCATACATTATCAGTAAATTACATGCTGTTTTAGCTATTCCAGTTAAAATGCTTTATGAAAAGTCTTTAGTGGAAAAAATTTAGATTTATGGAAAACAGCTTTAGTCATACCTGTACTCAAAACTAAAGATAGTAAATTTTATAACAATTATAGACCTATAAGCCTCAACCCAATTCTCTGTAAGGTTTTTGAGCCGTTTAGAGCTGAGAAAATTGCCAGCCATATAGAAAGTCTTGAGTTTTTTAATTTGAATCAGCATGGATTTATGAATGGTAAATCTACTATAACGAACCTATTAGAGTTTCAAAACGATTTGTTTCATCTACTTGAGCTGAATGATACATGCTTTACCATGATTTTCACAAAGCTTTTGACTCCATTCCACATAAATATTTGATTGATAAGCTAGAATGATTTAGCATAAAAGGAAACTTACTGTGATTATTATTAAACGATTTCTTTAAAGATATAAAACAAATTATTGTTGTAAATGGGATTTATTCCCAAGAAAACCCACTTACAAGTCGTGTTCCACAAGGATCTGTTCTGGGTCCCTTGCTATTTAATATCTTCTTGAATGATCTCTTAAAAATAGTTAGCTCCGAACTAAAAGTGTTTGCTGATGATATTAAAATTTAAAAGGTGTCTAATTCTGCTGGTAAAGCTAACTTGCAGAGTGAATTAATTAGCATCTTTCATTTGTGTAGTAGATGGAAAATGGAAATGAATCTAGACAAGTGTACCCACCTACAAATGGGATTACAAAATGATAAATCATTTCTCATTGGAGGACATAAATTGAAAAAAGTGGATATGCAGAAAGATCTTGGTGTAATTGTCAACATTAAACTTAATTCTAGAGAAAATATCTCAATGAGAGTGTCAAAGGCTTTCCAAGTTTTTCATAAAGGGCACATATGTTTCGCTTTGTTTGATGCCAAAACAGCTCCACTTCTATATAAAACACTTATTAGGCGGATTTTAGAGTATGAAAACGTCATTGCTTATCCTTTTTATTCCTGTGATGCTGCAAACATTAAAAGAGTCCAAAGAAAAATCACCAAAAAGATTCTTGGAATGAAACATTCGAAATATAAAGAAAGACTAAAAAGGTTGAATTTGCCCTCGATGATGTACAGATTCAAAAGAATGATATGGTTACTGTATCCAATATTGCAAATGGTAATTTGAGAACAATTTCACAAGTTTACCAGAATTCTCCTAAAGATTTCACTCTTACAAGTTTAGAAAGAGTATTTTTAAAAAGATTTTTTTCACAAGTATGATAAATGATTGGAATTCTTTGCCTAATTTTTTTTTGTTAATTCTCCGTCATTAAATATTTTCAAGAACAGGCTCGATAATTTTTGGAAAGAGAAAATGTTTGATCACGGTTCAATTTTATTTCTTTTCTGTAAATAACGATGCGAATATTTTAATAAATTATGTTGTTATGTTAAATACATAAAATAATAGGTATCTTTATTTGAACGAGGTTTCTGAAACATACAATGTTGATTTCATCGCTATTTAAGCTCATGCAAATCCGTTTTTTAAACAAAATTGCGAATATCTTAATAATATTATAAATATTCATTTTTTTCTTTTTAAAATATTATGAAAGGTAGTCTTTTTATTCAAAAATAGTTTAGCAACCTGTTTTGACTCTTTCCTTTACTGCATTTTTTGACCTTTTCATACAAGGTTATTACATGTTTTTGAGAAAATTTATTTTGTAGGTAAAAAAAGACATTGGGTTATATACGAACATGACATAAAAGTTAAAAAGTTTAATTTAAGGTAGATTGCGAGTTCAGATTAATGGTTATTCATATGACTCTGTCTAGAGAAAAGGTATTTGTCTAAATTGTTAATGATTGGATTAGATTTTGGGAGGTGTTGAGGATTGATTCTATTGAGTTGATAAATGTGGAAATGAGATGAATGATTTTGGGTGGGACAGAAGTGGTAATAGGGAGGAAGAGAGATCTGAGAAGTGTAGTAGTATATTATCAATGATTTTAATGCGTTGAGATAACGAGAATATTGAGCAGTGGAAGATGATGTGGATAGGAGTTTCAATGTGAAGTCATCCAAATCTGCAAAAAGGGTTGGAGTGTAGTTTTATTTTGAAAAGGTATGCATAGCATGGGCAATATGCGCTGAACCATCGTGTTATGTTACGTAGAAGTGTAAAAGTTGTATTCAGGGTGAATTGGGCTAAACTGGTAGATATGTTGTTAAGCCATTAATTTGTGATTGAGTTATTTAGGAATGGTTCAAAAATTGATAAATGGAAAGATGGGTTTAGAAAGTATTGTGAAGATGAGAGTGTCGACTTTGATAGGTAGTCGATTAATAAGTTGTGAAAAGAGGATGAATGAGAGGGACACCAAAAGAGTTTGATTGTAAAGTGTTTACTAGGGTTGAATAATTTTTTAGCTAGGCTTAGTGTGGATAGAGATATTTTACTGTCAATTTAAAGATCTTTTATTGTATTCTGTGAATCTGTGTAGAAAGTTAGCATTCTTAAAAGCATGTACCTACATCACAGCCAACCTTATTTTCTACAAATCCAATTACATTTATATTATATATAAGTAAAATAAATCTGAAGCTATTTGTTTTTTATACTATATCTGTTTTCTAAAACCCGTGTGAACCATTGAGGTAAAAAGTTGAATAATCTTAATTCACAAAATTTTATTAAATTTAACCTAAATGTTCGAAAATATTTAATGTCAAAAAACATGGCGCCTTGAAAATATTTCTAATTAAAAAAGCTTTTGTAAAATGACTTTTCTACTGTTAATTGACAGTGAAAAATAATTGAAAATTGTAACCAACTATCAACACAGATGATATCAGGTGCGGAAAAAAGTTGACGGAAAGAAATCATCTTCGTAAGAACACCATAAAAGAGCGTGATGATCAAACAACACCTCCCACTTATTCAGCAACAGATAGACAGGGACTTCTAAGCGTACTGCAGTTAATCACAAGCGATACTCAGTTACATGCTTTTCATTACAGCATATCCTTGTTCACAGATTTACTACAGACATCATAACAGATTCTGAACAAAATTCAAAAATTTGAAATATGGCACAAATATTGTGAATTTACATATAATTTAATATTTTATAATGTACTACTTTGACTATTTTCATTGAGTTTGAACCAGAAAGCAGACTAACTGTTCAAAAATAATGAGAAAATGTGTTTGGATATAAGTGATCAAACTAATTTATTGACGCGCGAAATATTTTCAAAATTTAGTTTATTAAATAAATTCAGACAATATTAAGCGAGAGTTAAGTCAACTTAAATCTTGCCGTTACTGAAATCAACAGGGATAAATCTTCTAATCTTTAAATTATAGAGAATACTTCCCATATACTTCCTTTGATCAACAATAGTTGAAATTCCGATTAATTATTATATCCAATGAACCAGGAATTAATAAAAAAAAATAATTATTATATAAATAAAGATAAATAATTCAGAAACTACAAAATTATTCAGAAGGAGGGGTAACGCCCTCTCCTCTAGATGTGCTTCCGGCTCCCTTCGTGCTTAGAATCTGACGACAGGGTTGCTTATAAATCACAACACCTATTACCTTTGAATTAAAAACACATTTTGAAATGAATATAAAATTCACATAGTTTGATTAAAATTAATTTTGCTCTTATTGTTTTAAGGGAAAAAATGTAGCTATATTTTACTTTAGTCGGAGGAGGAGACAAAATGTCAGAGCTATTAAAAAAATATTGACTGAGGAATCAGGGTAATTCAGATACTTTGATTGAAATTAATTTTGCTTTTATTGATTTAAGTGAAAAGATGTAGATATATTTTTCGGGGGACGGAGTCATTAAATTATTTAGTTGACTCCCCATTCTTGACACTAACTGTAGGCAGCAAAATAGTGAATTAGCAATTACTTGAGATGAGAAGTGAATCTATCGATTTATAAGATAAAAAATTGGCTGAGCCGGTTGACGTGTAGTTGTCTGTAAACCAGCGTAGGTGGCTTATGTATGTAAGGCGCATCAAACAACCTACAAAAATCGGCTGTTTCTGGAGTGCAGACGTAAATAAAACCTTAAAAATATTAATTAACGTAAAAACAGCTACGCTTTCCATTAATAGTTTCTACAATATCTATTTTAAGTACAAAATCTAATTTTAGTCATTTTTAAGGGAGGGGAAGTAAAATTACAAAAGTTAATTTCTTAAATAATGATTTTCAAAAGTTAAACTGTTAAAACTTATTTTTTATCATGTATACATCAAAGTTGTTAGTCTAGCATCTACAAAATTTTTCCATGTGGTATAAATATAGGGTAAATTTATTATCGAGTTTTCTAAAGTATAAATATTGTTATGGGTGTTTTATAAATATGTTTTATAGGTAGTAAATATTATTGGTTCCATATTTATAACAATATAACAAAATCATGGTATAAATGGAATAGTATAGAAAATTTATTACTTTTTTCTGCTACTCTTTCGCGATACAGGAAAATCTTTTATAACTGAACAGATGGGTGTATAATAGGAAAGGAATATAATAAGTGACACTAAGGCCAAAAAATAAGCCGCATATTTTGAGAATTCAATCAAGCAGCGTTTGTACAATATATAAGAAAAAAATTAATTTAGTTATCAAGAGGGAAAAAGGTAAAAATGTATTGTATTCATAATAATATAAAAGCAAATTAAAAGCAATAATTGTCTTCACAAAATATAACGGTTAAAAAACAGTTCAACAACGGTATAAAAAATAAAAATATATTTTCAATTGAAAGAAAGTTTTAAAATTTTTTGAGATCAAAAGACAAAGAAATAGAAAGGAGGAGGGAGCCAGAGGACTTCCTTTTGTGCAAGAAGGTATCTTTTTTCTCTAGCTTCACTTCCACGCATCTGCTTCCTTCTTTGTTACCAATGGAAACAATTGCTGAGCCCATGAAAGAATCCTTTAGAATGTTATGGTTCCATACCTTATTTGTTTAAAAAAATATTTAAAGTTTTTTTTTATATTATTTATTCACGAATTTTGTACACTTCCGTTACAGGTAAGCAATATGTGAAGATAGATACACATTGCAATATTCATATCATAAATACTAAATTTACAGTTTTATAATAAAATTTTTGAACTGTAATTTCTATAAATGATGCATTAGCAGATTACAAGTTTAGTGTAAGCAAAAATTCCATTTAGGTTATTTCAAAAATATCAAATTAACTTTGTCACTTTACAACAAAACTCGGATATAAAAATGATTAAAGAGATAAATTTAAAGAATGTAATTTTTTGTTTTCGATATCGTTGTTGCTCATAAAATGGATGATATTTTGATATGGAAAAAACAGTTGACCTAAGCATATCAAAAATAGACAGAAAAAATTTATTAAGACATTGTATATTATAGATTATATTATTTAAGAAAATACTTGAAAATTAGTATATAAAACATCCTCCATGGTTAGAAATTCCTATCGGCATGAGTTATTTTCACTAAACATAATAAATAAGTCTCTTGCCAGATCTAGAATAACTGATAAACACACTGTGGCAATAGTGAACGGTAAGAGTGTGAATTAGTTGGTGCAGCCAATTTGAATCAGTAGAGGGGGAGGGGCAAATTTTTGCAAGGCACATAACAATATAGAACACTTTTTTTTAGGAGAGGGCCAAAATTTTTTCAGGGTTTATCTTTTTCAAGTAAAAATGACACGTGATGTTTAAGGGCGTAATGTTTCCTTAAACTAAGACAGGCTTGTTGGAAAAAAAAGATTGGGAATCACTGCTCTAGTTAAAGATGCTAGTTTCAAAATTTCAAATAAGATTAAAATTTTATAATAATTTGAGGTCTTGCGGGTTTATACAATTATCAAAAACAAATAGTACATCATTTACTTTATATTACTTTTCCAATTTTCTCTATTTTTCTCTTCCCCTAGTTTCAAACTCCTCTTACCATCTTTGTTTTATTTACCTTTAGTTTGCTCCTACTTTTCTAATAAACAAATCTTTTGACCTTCTATTTACATAACCAAATCATGTCAATCTTTCATATTCCATAACATTAATTATCTCATTGACTTGACAAAGACTTCTTATTTTTACATTCTTTTATTCGCGTATCCTTATGAAAAAACTCAGAAGGATGAGCCCAAACGAAAAGTGATTACAACGGATCTTAGAGATCCTGATCTTTACATCACTACTCCACCCAGTGCTCCACAACTTATGTCTACTCTGATCAAGATCACCAGAAATCCTTGGACGACAGTAAAAGAGTATACAGAAATGGCATTACATAGGCAAGATAGTGGAAATTAGGTATTAAAGGGATAAAGAAGAGAAGGTATAAGAAGTGCTAACAACTAAAATCTGAAGGTTATGAATAATAAGGAATTACTCAGTGAGGCAAGCTTAAGGGGAGAAAGGGGTGAACATAGGGACACCACAGCTTGATGAATTAATGAAATCAGCATATTTATGCAAAATAATATACATGTTAATTTATTAATTTTTAATTTTATACCCTATATTATATATATTAACAGTTTATGCGCCTTTTACGAGATGAGGCAGTTTTTTTGCAATCTAAGCAATTCAGAGAATATATTACACAAGACTCATTTATTATATTACGATGTTGACAACTATTTTTGAACAAATTCACTATTCTTGATCAGCCCTCATAGATCATTCTAAAATAATCATCCAATTGGCAACGATGTGTCATTTTTTTGCTCTTTTTAGACACTTTTAACTAATCATTACCAAAATAGTTGATTGATCGAGCATATTTCAGACTTTTTTCAGGACATTTATTCTTAATGATTAAAAATGAGATCAAATTTATTTTTCTTCTCTAAAGTTTTTTTTGTTGTTCCAGACCCGCCTAGCTTTATATTCAAAACTGCTAATTAAGTTGAGACATGGTCATTCGAGTTTCAGTATAGGCAAGACCCAGAAGTTAAATATGAACACCTATACTCTGTTTGAAATATTAATAAAGTTCTTTCCTTGTCATTTTCTTACTTTTTATTGATACTATTGCTTTCCTAATACAATCCTCTTTATACCATGAGTGTTGGATTTAAGTGATGCCTTCATAGGTTTCAGATAACAAAATCTCTATTGATCGAATTATGCAAAAGTATACTATGTTTTCTCCAATTGCAAAACTGCGACATAAGAAATTAAAAATTATAAGTATAAAAATACAGATATGACGTCATAGACTGACAAGTGTAGTTTCGTATAGTGAAGCACTTAGGTTGAAAATGGAGCCATAAAGATTTTACAGTTTTATTTCAAAACTGTTTATTGGATAACTACAAGGTTTTCACTAGAAAGAAGCACTGTGCTTCTAGTAGTCCTAGAAATAGGCACTGTCAAAGCCAATGAATAATAGAAATGTGTTAGATTTTAAAATAGATGATCTCTCATCATAGAAGAACTCTGTAAAATTTGTTAAAAAAGAAAGAAATCGTAGTGCTAAAGCTGATTGGCTATATTTTCACTTTATATGTCATCTGACAATAAAAATAAATGAAAAAATAAGTCAATTGTTCGAGAACCAAAATTTCTTTAATAATAATTATTTGAAAACATTTGGATTGTTTCTCCAATCAATTTCAGTAGAAAGATATATGTAGACGTTTAAAAATATTGAATTTGAGATAGTTACAACGTTAAAATTTTGTGATGAATTAAAAAAATATTATGATTCTTTTTTCTTCAAATGGCGCTTACGAAATCAAACTGATTAGCTTTAGAAATCCGAAAAATATGGATGCTTATAAAAATTCATTGGAAGATTCCATAACTGAAAATAAAAAATAAAAATAAAATTTGAATTTTGACATTTTATATCTTTATTGAAGTTGAATTTTGGTGTCGACAATTAAACAATGAAAATTAAGATACAAAGCACCAAAATAAAATTTAGATTTTAATATTGTTACAGTCAGACCTCGAAAATCCGCCCCCCGTTTTTCCGTCACCCTCGACATCCGTCATCTTTTTTGGAGGACGGAAATTTTCTGTTTCATTTAACTATGAATATCCGTCTGTCGCAACATCCGCCTTCGTCATTGAGTTTTAGTGACAAATGAACAACTCTAATATAATTTTTTTCTCGATAATCCGTCACTATCTGCAATGGTAATGATAAAACCAACTCTACAGATAATCAAGTTTGTCTCATCTCTCAAAATCTGTGAACATAGTGCACACAGTTTTTGATTTTTTTGATAATGAGGACAAAAATATCGCATATGCAATATAACTGCGCATATGTTCTTTTTGATAGAAAAAGCAAACATTTTTTGAGTCATGATTCACCAGTCATAATCTCTTTGACACCTGTCTTGTATTAATCATTTTGTTATTGATCGAAAACTCTTGAAAGATACTCTTGATATAAATTTCAACATACTCATAATATAAATTCAACTACGGATTTTAAATCTCCTAAAGACGATAACTATTTCAAAATTTTTTCTAACTAAAATCACTATTAGATGAAGTCTGAGTTTCTTTTTGGACCAAGCGATTATTAAAACACTCTGATCAACTGAACAATAATTTGATCATTATTCGCATATATTTTGACTATCTAAGACACAGATATAGGCGATTTTGATTCATATTTCTTAATTAAATTTTAATTATTATTTTCATGAAATAGGTATAGAAATACTTAAAAAAAGTGATGATAAAAAATTAGACATTATATTTATTTTAAAAAACTGCATAATTAAAGTTTTAGCAAATTATTGCTCAAAAATTTCAGTAAATTACGTTTTAAATTTATGATTATTTTCTCGGTAAATTGACTAAGTGTCACGTACTTAAACGGTTCCTGGTAAAAACGGCCAAAAACCAAAACGGCCAAAACCAAAACGGCCTAAAACCAAAACGGCCAAAACCAAAACGGCCAAAAACAAAAACGGCCAAAACCAAAACGGCCAAAAACCAAAACGGCAAAAAAACCAAAACGGCCAAAACCAAAACGCCCGAAAACCAAAAATTTAATACAAAAAGTTGAATCCAGTCAAATAATTTGATTTCGGGCAAATAAGGATAAATTTCAATTAAATTTCCTGATCCAATTTTAGTCAAATGTCATTTTTTTTTATCAAATTCACTCAAATCTGGTGTTTATACGAGCCCCAACCCAAACACCTTAACATTTCCGTCAAATGCTAACATTTAGTCACTGTTAAATTCAAACACATAACTCTGGACGTCTTAAAATACTTGGCGTTTTTTCAATTCAATATGAAGCATTTAAGTCTGTATCTCAAAATAAAAAATTTGATAAAAAATAGAAAAATACAAGTGCTCAAAATCAAAGCTTTTAAAAAATCAAAGTAGCAATTTTTTGTCAGTATCAATTGATCTTGGATCATGTGATGATCAATCAAAATCTTCATCGAGGAGTGTCCTCGTGGAATCGTGAACAATGATATCGTTACATTCATCGAAACAAAGATTAACTCAAAAGCAATAGCACTTTTTCACTTCTACTTTAGTGAATTGCATAGCTGATAATGAAAGTTAACATCTAAACAACACAACTTTTAAATAGCAAAGCAAACAAATTTTACAACTTCTAATGATTGTAATAGTTACCAAACAATAAATTTTTTGATATGTCAAGGTATTTTGGATAAAAGGATAGGCAAATCAATGTACAGGACTCTCTTTTTTCTAAACTAAAATTTACACAATATGTGCTGATAACTTTTCTTGTTAAGATACTGACAAAAAATTTCTACTTTGATTTTTTTAAAAGCTTTGATTTTGAGCACTTGTATTTTTCTAATTTTTATCAAATTTTTTATTTTGAGATACAGACTTAAATGGTTCATATCAAATTGAAAAAACGCCAAATATTTTAAGACGTCCAGAGTTATGTGTTTGAATTTAACAGTGACTAAATGTTAGCATTTGATGGAAATGTTAAGGTGTTTGGGTTGGGGCTCGTATAAACACCAGATTTGAGTGAATTTGATAAAAAAGAATGACATTTTACTAAAATTGGATCAGGAAATTTAATTGAAATTTATCCTTATTTGCCCGAAATCAAACTATTTGACTGGATTCAACTTTTTGTAAATTTTTGATTTTTGGTTTTGACCATTTTGGTTTTTTGCCGTTTTGGTTTTGGCCGTTTGGTTTTTGGCCAATTTGGTTTTGGCTGTTTTGGTTTTTGGCCGTTTTGGTTTTGGCCGTTTTGGTTTTGGCCATTTTGGTTTTTGGTTTTTGGCCGTTTTGACCAGGCACCGAAAAAAATATGACTTTCTGTCTTTTCCAATTAATTGTTAATTCAGGTAATGTGTTCATCAAATACAGTGAAAATTAATGTTTTTGCCTCATCAGTTGTTTTTTGAAATGTTTTTTCGGAATAAAGGACAAAAAAATACCTCCGTTTTAGTTAAGTACAATTCAATTACGTTTTATTCAAAAAAGGGCCTTAAATGCTGAGTTTCACTGTAAATAACCATTTTTATTTTTTCGTTATTATAACTACTAAGTACCGTTTGTTAAAATACTAATTGAAAATTTTTACTTATAAACACTCTTTAATGTATTTTAGATATTTTAAAATTTTACTGTTTTTAATCACTAAGTTGATTTTATGACTAACACTATAAATAATTTAGAATGCCTTCTACAAGACTAGAAAAACGTCCACGTACTGCTTTATCAGTAGAAAAGAAACATTTGATATGTTTGTACAAAAGAGAAAACCATACAGCTAGTCACACTGAAATAGCAAGCTATTTTTCCAAAAAATGGGGTGTAGTTATTGGACGCACTACAATTGGAGATATCCTGAGAAATGGCAAAAAATGGGTCCCAGATTCAGGCTATACTTCAGGGCGTTCAGCCAAAAATATCAAGGTAGAAGAAGCTCTTATGCTTTGGTTCAATAATATGAGGTTGAAGAATGCTTGTATATCGGACATGATGTTGTTAGAAAAAGCCCAGGATTTTGGTAAAAGTTTGAAAATTATCAATTTTTCATACTCTCGTGGATGGCTAGATAGATTTAAGAAAAGGCATGGGATAAGTAGGCGTTATGCACATGGGGAGAGTGGAGGCGTTGATGAAAGTAGGACGCCAAAGTTTGAGGGAAAAGTTGGCAAGTTTAGATCCAGCTACTATTTATAACTGTGATGAGACAGGTTTATTTTATAAACTTCAACCTAATAGCACTTTAGCAACAGCTCCAGTGAAAGGACAAAAAAAGAGTAAAGATCGTTTAACTATTCTTTTATGTTCAAATAGTGATGGCTCACACAAACTCAAGCCGTTTGTAATTGGAAAAGCAAGGAGACCTCGTGTTTTGGAAAAAAGTTTGATCCTTCTATTTATGTTGAGTACACACATAATGCAAACGCCTGGATGACGGTCATTTTGTTTCAAAACTGGCTAACAAATCTCAAAAAAGAGTTTTCCAACGTTAGCGTTATTTTTTTACCTCTAACACAACTTCATATATCCAACCTATGGATAGTGGAATTATAAAAAGCTTCAAAGCCCACTATAGAAAACTTCAAACAAGACATTTCATTAATTGTCATGAAAATAATGAGATTCCTACCGTATCTGTAAGAGCGGTATATAAAGCGTATCTGTTCCAATTCAGTACAGAATAGTTCTAAGAAAAGTGAATAGGTCTTTCATTACACTTCAAAGTTCCGTCAGCCTCGATTATCCGCCTTATTTAGCAGAAACGAACGTGGACGGAACAACGAGGTCTGACTGTATTTAAATGCTTAAAAGTATAAATCAGAACATGAATGAGAAATTAGCATGATGTAGACACGTGTAGAAGTTTTTATTATGGGGTATGCATCCTCAAAAAGCTTGGGATGCAGTGTGCTAGTGGACTGTATACAAATTGAAATGCAAAAATAATAAAAGAGAAGGTACTCACAGCTACATGCAAAGAACTATCCTCTTTCTTCCTGTAGAAAATGGCTGTTTCTTTCCACGTTGGAGATGTTGTATTCGTTATGAAATGGGTTTGAAATTTATTGCTTTCAATCTCTAATATGACGTATGGATCAGCAGCTCCTAAAAACAAAACACAGTCATGCAGAATCTTCCTACAAATTATTTTACTCTAATCTTCCAAATTAAAATGGTGGTTTGTTTTATTCTTTTTGAGATAATTAAATTCATTTATCATGGTTTAAATGAGGTATATCAAAGTTGTTTATTGTTAGAACAAAGTAAGCGGGTTATGCTCAAACTCAGTGTTTGAAAAAACGAGTTTTTATCAAAAAACCGGTGTTTTATTCGGCAAAAAATTTTAGCAATGCATATTATTTAAATTTCTAAACTAATATTTGAATATGGTGTGTATATTATGTATTTTTTTTAATAAAGCAATAAAAACAAAAAATACAAAGTGCTTATAAAACCTTAAAAAATATTGTTATTTGGAAAAATAAACAATTGAAATATTGTGCCAGTTCAAAAAGGAGCATTCAATAAACACAAAGCACGAAAAAAATTCTATTAGAATTCAAATCTAATGAATTTTTACCGATTTGTTGTTTTTCTAGTCGAAAGTCAATTTCTCCAGGTGTTCCAAGTATGCGAAAATATTGAAAATGATCTACAATGGAGCCGGGAACTGATAAAAGCTCAAAGGACTAATTATAAAATAAAAGATGGTATCAAAAAAACATAAAAATACAATTTTTTTTATCAATTAAAAAACAACAAAACCTTAATATGTTTATTTTAGAGTTTTTAAAATGCATAAAATTAAAAAAAAACTAGAGTTTTAATGTGTTTTTAAGGGGGCTAAGTAAAATTATCAATCATGCACTCAACTACAAAGGCTAGAGCTCTAAAAAAAATAGGACTAGAAATTTTGTCAAGTTTATTGATAAAGAGCCTATCATTTAATATTTACTCCTTAAAATTTTGATTCGTTTTGAAAAATATTAAAATTTTATGACATTGACTCAACAGAAGTGTTTGAACAAAGATATAAATAAGTTGATAGATTTAAAAAAATTTCTTCAATTGATAATACACGGCAACTGATATCAAAAAAATGTAAATTGAAAAATAAAGAAGGAAAATAAATCTGAGCACAAAATTTTAGTCCTTCATAGAAGAGATCTTAAAAATTTGAAAAGCAATAATCTATAGAAAAAAGTCACTATATAAAGTTCTTTTAGGGAAAGAATTTTCGGCTTCAAGCAATTAGTAGACAAGGAAGATAAAATCAAAGTATTTATATTGATGAAGTTTCGATGCCACATCGAAAAAGAAATGAACTTGTTGTCTAAGGTATTAAATTTTAGATAACAAGAAGAAAAAGTGAAAAATAACCTCTAAAATCCTGATCTTCTAAATGATTCGCGCTTATCACCTTGACTAAGATGACACTTTTGGGAAATCCTATGAAGAAGATCTTTTTAAGAAATGAGTGCCTGGGTTCATCATATTTTACAATTCTATCGAGAAAAATGAGGATCAAAAGAATTTGTGATTCATAAAAAGGAAAAAGTTTACGAAAAGTCAAAGCTTGTCATAGAATAAATTCTTAGAAAAAAAGAGCCGTTGACATTCGGATTAAATGTGGAAGGAATAATGCAGTATTTTGAATTGGGGGCTAGAGATGCCCGCAAAAAAACACTGCGAGAAGAAATGAAGTCAGATGTAATTACGCTATCTTCGATGTTCTGAACGTCATTCAAGCGATATCTGCGATTTCTTTGTATCTAAAAAAATCAATTTCAATTAAAAAAAAGAAGTTAAAATCAGAAAAAAATTGAATAAAATATCAATAACTACATTGCAACACATTTTATAGGATATAAATATTTAAAACAATTTTCTTTTTAATTTCCTGAAATTTCTTCAAAATTGGATCAATTTTCATATCTTCATTGCATTAACTTAAATTATTTTCAAGGTAAAATAGCCCTTGAAGATTTTTAATTTATAGATGTCTTCGAGCAAAATTAATTATAGGATCTTACTTTTAAATTAAATGTGTGAAGATATTGCTGTCAATAAAGTAAATAAAAGAAAGTCGTGATTATATAAACAAAATTTTAAATGTGTTTATTATTTTTCAGTTTTAAAGAGTACCTAGGACATGTCGATGTAAAATTGCCAAAATACGCAAAAACATATGTGGCAGGTAAAAAGAATTATTTTGAAAGTTTTGCCTATTTCTTCAGATTAATTATTGAATTTTATAAAAATATCAATCCTCCACTTGAGAAGGCATCCCAAAAATTACAATTACAAGGATGAACATTATTCATGCGAGTTTAAAAGAAAAAGTGTAATAATCGTTCAATCACTCTCTTTGGATTTTAAGGTAAACATACAATTTCTTTTAATCAATATTTTCCGAATTTGAAGCAATTAAATGATTGCATACATTCGCATAAAGATCTATGTGTTTTGGATTTGCGAAAAATTAACTCCGCTGGTTAGATTATTATTATTCTCTTTAATAGTACGCAACTTAAAATCATAAATTTATAATCTATAATACTAATAAAGAGCAAATTAAATAATTTAACATTTAATATTAAAGATCTTTTTAGTATTCAACAGTTATATCCTTTAGATATTTTCATTGAAATATTAGAGATGTCAGACAATTAATAAAGTTTAATCCATTACTACCATTTCTATGTTCATATTCAAATAAAATAAACTTTGCAATTAGTAGTCCTTACAAATAACTTGAAAAATTAACGTTTAAGCAAAAGCATAATCAAAAAATTTATTGAAAATTGCATTAAAAACCTTTAAGAGCGTAACTCCTATTGTCTTATTTTTTGCACCAAAAATGTTTTTATATCGGGTATCTTCCTGAGTTAAATAAATGTATGAATCTTCGTCAGAAGGACTAGAACTAGTTGTTATGAAATACTAAAAATAAAGATAGAGACAACACAGTATATAAGAGAATTTGTATGTGTACTTGTGGATTGAATAGAAAAGTGGTAAAATTTATACAACCTCCAGCCCTTGAAAGAGTTGGATGTTTCGTATCAAGCATCCATTCGCCATTCACCGAAACATCATTCCACTTGGATTCAAGAGAAAAGAAAGATGTGTTAACCAAAAAACACAGTGAAAGATGGGTAAAGTTTGAGCAAAAATCATCAAAACTCATCCTTTAACAAATATAGGATGTGATTAAAATCATGAAAATTGGGTCATTTTTTTTTACATTACAATGACTTTTTAAAAGAGAACAGAATATACTGAATTCGGGACCAATTTTTTCGTGTATTTTTTAAATAATATTATAAAAGAATATAATTATGGAAAATAAATGTAAAAAATATTATTAAATAGGGTTGAGAACAGAATTTTGGTGTTTAATGTTGATTACTTTGAAATCTGGTTTTGAAAAAGTCTGCAAGTCTTTTGTGCAAAAGTAATGTATAGGCAAGAATTTAAAGCATACACAACTACACCAATAACAAAAAGAAAATATTAAGCTAGCATACACCTTGATATTTCATTCCTAATGCATTACATTGAAATGAACCCAATGCACTTACTTTTCTTGAAGATTATATCTTATATTCTTCAATGTTTATTTTGCAAGTATATTTTTTATATATTTATGGTTAATCATTCCACAAGCCCTACTATTTCTTATCATATTCTATAACCTAATTTCACATTTTCTTGTCACTAATGTCTATGTTTTTCATATGTTAACGTATTTTACTTGATTTATGAGAAATAATATCTATTCTACCCTAAAAATTGAAGTAAAATAAATAAATGTTACATATCTAGCGCTGTAACCTGTCTTAGGGATCACCTTAATAGAACTTTGACCGGTCCTTATGTACTACTCTATAACATCACGATTCAGTATAATTGAAAAAGATTAGAACCCTAATAGAAATGTCACTTGTCTAAAACGGCCATTTTTTGGATCCCATGTTTGACCAATATAAACATGTTTTACGGTATTTGTTTATTTAGGTAGTTAGTTTCATATTTACGTTAGTTAGATGATAGTCATCTCTTCAGTTAGATATTTCAGTTATTATTCGGTTACTCAATTACTTAATTATGTAAAGCTTTATGTCTACAGTTCTGATATATACCTATCTTCCTCAGTTTTCTGGGTATGTCATTACTGCTTCTGTGTTGCTTTTTTATCTTTCCAAACTTACTTGAACTTCGTAAATATCTTTTTGAATTGTGTATGCTGTGTTCATATCCATATGCTTCTCGTTATTATCCTTTCAAGGCTGGTTAGGCACGATAAATATCTTTTTAAAAAATATTTTTGCGTCAGACGAGCCTTTTTTGATGAGGAGAAGATAAGATATGGTACAAAATTAGTTACACTTTGATATATCGAACGTATATTACTAACTTTTATTTACCTAATTAAAAATTAATTTATTTATTTCATTGTTAGGAGTTAGGACCCAAAAAAATCTTTGATTTTTAATTGTTATGAAAATGGGATCTAACAGCCCAAGTTGGACAAGCGCAGTCTATTACTGAACGTATGTGTTAGTTGCAGTGTGGGAAGTAGGGAATTTTTATTGGGGGAGGGGGGATATCACAAAAAATTATTTTTAAACAAATTCTTAAACAAAAGGCAAACAATATAAGGGCTCTCATGCCATTCTATTATGTAAAATTGTTAAAATTACTTATTTTAGCAAAAAAATAAATACAAAAAAAGAGATATTTATTTTATTGAAAAAAGTCTATGTTTAGAAGACAAAGTAGACACATTTTCCTAAAGGCGATCTTGACTGATGGCAAATCGATGATTTTTGTTGAGCCAGGTTTGAACATACTTGCCGAAATCCACGCGGGGAATTGGTGGTCCGTTTAAATTGATGAAAAGTATAGCACTACAAGTTTGCACGCTCATTTGGTTTCGCTCTAGAGTGCAAAGGTCGTTCATTGCACATCCCCCTCCCTTAATTCACACCTAGGGTAGATTAATAAGAGGTTATGCTTGGTAGTGCTTTGACTCCATTGAGTCTGAGTCTGTATTCTGTGACTATATTGTTTATATGTGTTACAAAAGAGATGGAGATGTTTTATGTGACTTCCAATATTTTAGTTTCATGTTTTTGATGTGTTTGCTGTGGCTGTTGGTTTATTTTGTTGTGGTTGTAAGAAGGGTGCTGGTTGATTTGGTTGGTGTAACTTTGAATCGGTTTTGCATTAGCGAGTTTTCGAGTTTAAGATAGTTTAAAAGTGACGCAGGAAAGCCTTGTCATGGAGTTATTAGTAAAGCATTATATATAGATTCACTAAAATTTTTAAGGAATATATACCAAAAAATTGATTCAATTTTCAAATTCAGTATAAGATTTGCAACATTTTGATGTGTAACACGACATAATTTGCTCTAAAATGAGACTAAATAAGTTTTCCAACTCGTGATTAGCTTGAAAAATAGCTGGCTAAAAATGAACAAACAAAAACAAGTGCTAATTCTATTCATCATCACTAGTGGTAAAAAAAATGCCTAGTGATGTAGGAGGCATAATATGTAAAGAAGGTCAACAAAGGGGGAATAATTAAAACCAGCGTTGAATAAACATAAACATTAGCGTTTGGTGAAAGTTTGTAGCTTTTCATTTTCATCTTCGTTAACATTAGTATACATTGTAGCAATTCTTCTCATCACGTGTGGTAATAGCAGTGCGTTACTAATCTTATGAATAACAAGAAAGAAAGAGCAGCGATATGCATTCACGCATCCTTCATAAGAAAAAGCCATATTTTCCTCTTTTTTATAATGATCTTCATGCGTTTAGTTATTTCAGAAAGCGCAAGAGAAATGCATGATGAGTATAAAAAAAAGAACGCAGAATATTTCCATAAAAAATAATCGACGGATTGGATTAGTACGAATTAGAAAAAAAAATATTCTGTAGCTTTGGCTACATAGATCAAGCCAAGAATGAAAGAAATATTTAAAGCGAAATTTAGATAAGAAATTTCAGTTTTAGTTACTGTTTTCGTTTGCGATATTTAGAAGCTTGGCTGTCAAGATACGGTAAATTACATTTCATAAAATGGAAAATAATATTACACATTTATATAAAATATTTTTTCTATAAGTATAAATATTTTAACTGTTTCATTAAAAAGAATATTAAATTTCAATATATGTTCATAATCATACTCGTGCCCTGATTTAATTAGTGACCCCAAAACTCGTATTTGTTAAAATTTATTTCATGAGTCTTGAAAATATCAAAAAAATTTCTTGAAGTTAGACTATTGTTATAAAAAAAAGGTTAAAAAATTTAATGGGATTAAACATGGCATTTTTTGAAAAATAAAGCATTCAAATATTTGGTCTAGTTTTTATATATAAATATTTATATAAGCGATAAATTAAGAAAATAGAAAACGCTAAAACTAAGAAACTTATTATTTTATTAACACATTTAAGGCCAAGCAAAGCAGACAATATCTAAAAAACGCAGACGATTTATATTCAAAGTCATTGAAAAAAGCAGACAAAGATGAAATTACTTATGTTCCAAAATAGGAACATTGCCGTAAATGGGTTAAACGTAGATCAATATGAAAAAAAGTAGAGTCTAAAACTGGATATCGTTCTGTTTTATCTTAATCGAGAAATTCCTAACGTTTAAAAAAGACACTTACCAAAACTCTCCATCATCATCAAAAACAAGACCAATTTGTTCTTTTTGATGAGACGTTATCTTGTTCCACTCTGGAGAGCTTTTGTAAAAAAACAAGAATTGAAAGAAAGAAATTGGATTTTGCAAAATAATTTGAAACCCATCACTAAAGGCACCTCTCCACTCTCCCCTGCCCCATGGATTGAGAAGCCGTATCAAGTAAATTTTTTCTTTTGAAGAAAATGTGAAGAGATGAAAGAGGTCTGTGTCTACCGTATTGACTTTTTTAATAGACGTGACACTGTATGCGTGGCCTTGAATCAAACCCATGCTTGTTTCTTTTTCAATTTCTAAAGGAGACGATGTCTAAAACAATTACATTAAAAAATTAATCGTAGAATGTGTTTCAAAGGGAGCTATCATCTTCAAAACCTTATTATTGAAAGAATGGAATCCCCTGTAATTTTAGGAATTAAATTAATATATATTAATAATCACATTGATGACTAAAATACGCCTATATGTTTTATAATACATGCATTTCTATAATTAAAGAATATCGCCAGTTTTTTAATCGTTTTTGTCGGTATAGCATTCAAGAGATAATCTTCCACAGCTGGAAACAAGCGCCCCAGGGAATTGAACCCAGAGCATGTGGATCGAGACCCTAAGTTTCAACTACTAGACGATGTGCCGACAAATAACAAAGCAAATAAAAATGAAAAAATTGTTATAATAAAAAGAAAGCCAATGAAAATGTTGAAACTCAGTGTTTGTTACGCGATCAAGTCTAATACTAATAATATAAACGAGCACAACAGTTGGTCAAAAGAGAGAACGATGTAAAAAAAGGATGAAGTGTAAGTTTATGACTCATAATAATAGTTAATTTTTAATATCGGTATCGCATCCAAGGGAAGAATAATCACCAATAGATGAACAGATAGTAAGGCCAGTCACCCCCCGCGAATCAAACCCGTACCATTTATAACGAAACATTAAACAGAGAAATGGTGTGATATAATAAAATATGCTTAAAAGTTTTAGTCGCCTCTTACAATTAACACTTTAGAACAGCCTTTTTCAAACTTTTTTTAATGCGACCCATAGCAAGAACCACTGTTTGCATCGCGACCCATAATACATAGGAGTAATAAGACAAACTCTGTTCACTAGGTTCATTTATTCAGCATCGACTATTTATATGTCCTTTCTTTTTTGTCATGACACATTTTATTTTTCACGCGACCCACTGAAGGGTCGGGACCCACAGTTTGAAAAACGCTGCTTTAGGAGATACTTTTTCATTATATATTTTCTACTACTAGCTGTCTTTAACATATAAAGGTACTTGGTTGGCATATATTTGCTAATTATGCTTTGATTTTTGGGTGCTCTTCTTCCAACGTTAATCCTTTCAGTGTGGCGTAAGAAAAAATCAGGATTATATACCCGGTTTTCACTCACTTCCATGCTTATAGTCTTTCCTCGCAAATTTGCCATTATTCCAAGTTTTCTATACTTTCCTATCTCCTTTATTTATTTTTAATCAACGTAGAAAAAAGACCAACTAAAATAGCAGGATAAGTCGAGGTTTAAGGATGCATGCAATATACGTCTATGAGTATTATAAGTATACATATTTTTGGTTGTGTTTTATCTTTATTAAAATTCTAAATTGTCTCCTTTCAATTCTATTGTGTCTTTTTTCAATTCTATTTTGTCTATATAAGATACAAAAAATATTTGAAAAAACAATTCAGAATTGAAAAAAGAAATTAGAAAAAGAAATGAATAGAACTAAAAACGGTGTAAAAATATAATATGGAAGATCACATTTAAGGGCGTTATAAAATCTATATGTAGGTTTATATGACAATAAAAAATATTTTGTTAAAAAAATTTGTTTTAAATAGACTAACTAAGATGAAGAGTAATAACTTATTTATATTTTAAAGATTTTATTTTTTTTTAAGTTTCATATCCATCATTCATCTCCCTAATTGGTACTTCAGCAACACATCTAAAAATAAACTTTTATTAGATTGGTGAAATGGAGCATTTGTTTTCTCTGGGAGAAAAACGTAGCTCATATTCATAAAAAGAAAAAAGGCTTTATCAGTTAGCTCCCATGGTCCTTATTTTAGGACCAATAAATTTTTTACATATTATAAAAAAACCATATCCTTCAATCATTTTATTGTTTGATAATAACAAAATAACATTTATTCTCTCTTAAAAGAGTAAATCATTTGGCATATTTTCTAGAGAATTGTCTATTGATGAACAGATTGTGAGGTATTATGGATAGAATGGCTTGAAACAGAAAAGCCTATCCGTTTTGGATTCAAGCAATGGATTATGTGTTGTGGAAAAATAGGATACTGCTGTGAAATGGATCCATACCAAGGCAAAGTAAAGTTGGAAGCATGTTCAAAGACACACTTAGGAAAAAGTAGTGCTCGACATGACGAAACATCTATACATTACGAGTGACCATAAAATGTACCTAGATAATTTCTTCAGTTGTTTGCACACTTGAAAGATCTGGCCATTTGAGTGTCAGGAACAACTCGTGCCAACCGAACTGCGAAGTGTCCACTGGGAAATGACAAGAACATGAAACAAAAGTCACGTGGAGACTCAGACTACAGATTTAACCAAGAAAAAGAGATTTCCATTTTGAAGTGGTATGACAACAGCTTAGTCACTATTGGCAGCAATCACCAGTTCTTTACTGCCGTTAGGTCTGCTAAACGGTGAAGTAACAAAGAAAAGAAATATGTCATACAGCCTCACTTCATTGCCATGTATAACAAAAATATGGGAGGAGATGATCACCTTGACTGGCTGACCCAGAAGTTAGCTATTGTAAATGCCTGGATAACCAACACAATCATCTTAGGAACTCAAACATCTTTCTTTGAGTTCAAGCGCTCTATTGACAGATATTATCTACAGATGCCTCTCCTTCAAAATCTAAACAGTGAGGACGAGTGAAGAAGCTGGCTGCAAAAGTGCCTTATTATGTACGATTTGATGGTACAGGACATCGACTTGAAGGAACAGAGAAAGGAAAACAAAGTAAATGTGCCCAGTCAAAAAAAGTCAGCAATCAGTGTGTCAAGTGAATGTTTGACTTAACATGGGAGCTTGCGGAAATCAGTGACGTACTCACAATATATAATATTACAGTTTTCTGGTGCCCATGGTCCTAAAATAAGAACTTAACATACAAAAAGTAGTGATTTTTCAATTTTATAATGGGTAGGAAATAAAAAGAGGGAGTTGAGTTGGTAGAAAGTGACTGAAAAGTGATAGCGTGGCAGAGAGACTGTAAGTATCTGGAAAATACTTTATTAACGCTATCAGGAGAAGGATTAAAAGCAGATGTTCTTTAAGTATGATGTGAATGGACGTGTAAAAGAAGCATCAGCGTGTGCATGTGAGAATATAAGATGAGCAAAGGTGAAATTTGGAAGAACAAAAAATATAGAAGGAAGGAAAAGGAGTTTTAAAAAGAGACAATAAAATATAAAATAAGTTAGTACATGGTTAAATGAGAGACCAAATAATATAAGCTATAAATTGAATAAAAACAAAAATAAATTCATCATATAAAAAGAGAGAGAAATTTTTTTTCCTTCCCTGACAGTGTTGATGTATTTTCCAGATACTTACAGTTCTCTCCCACGCTCCCATTTCTCAGTCACCTCCGAGCAAGATTAACACACTTATTATATTTCCATAAAGCCTTTTTTCGTTTTATGAATATGCGTACCGTGTTGCTTGAAATATGAATGAAGTTGAAATGTGTTTTTCCTTTCGTATTATTTTAACTATTATCACTATTTATTGTTATATTAACATCCTTTTAAAAAAGTTTAGATGAATGTCTTAACGCTGCGCATGTGCATATATGTGAACATTGACTCTTGATGCCAGAGTATCGAGAAGTCGAGGCTACCAACTTGTTGAAATAAATATCGATTTGTAGTCCGAAAATACGCTATCTTTCAAATGAATCCTTTCTCATTTAAGATTTTAAAGCATTCTTAGGAATTGGGAAATAGGTTTTATTATTTTTTGAATTTGGCTATTTACTTTGGACTTTTTTTTATGAAGATGAGCTGTTTTAGCGTTACATGCTCAAATGGTTATAGAAGGTGCTAATTTGTACGAATATGGTTTATTTTCAATGTTTTTTCTTTCAATTCCATTTTTTAAACTTCAAAAGCTCTTGAATACACAAATTGTATCTGCAAGAAATTAATTCTTACATTTAGAGCAGCAGACATGAGTGCATTAGAATTGAAAGCTTTGTACAATTCTTTGAAAAGAGTTTTTTGTTTGGAAGAATCTGTACTCAAGTCATCCTTCTTCATTTCGATATTCTCAGAAATGCCTCCAGTGAAGTCAACCAAAGCATCAGAAAGATTTCCCCCTTCTAAAGATTGGTAAGAGCCATTCAGCCTTGAAATTAAAAGGTAAAAATTCAGAAAAATATTCTAAATTAAAACATTGGTTCTCAACCCATCTGATGGCAGTAAAAGCAGACCAAATTAACTAATTTGATACAAAACTACTTAGCATCAAGAAATTGTCTGCATGATTTTAAAAGGACAGTGGGATCAAATCGGTCAACCAAGATCCGTATTATTTATCAAGTTGACCATAAAAGATCAATTTATGGATTAAAAGAATATAATAACTTTTCGATCATATTTCTCGACAAGTTTTGAATATATGAAGGATGGTATAGAAAAAAGTTATTTTGATAAAGATAATGAAATAATAGTATGCGTGCATCATATTATGGAAAATAATTGATTAACTTTGCATAAGCTTTTTCCAAAAGGGAAGGCCAAAACTCATGCCTATTTTTGGAATGCGTAAACACAAGATGGCCATTGATTGCAGGAAGCAAATCATCAACAACGACTTCAAGCCACTTTCCAAAACGCCAAAAACGAAATTTAAAGATTCCAGCATATGAAGAAGAGAACTCTTGTAACTTGTTATCTACAATTACCTTAAGTAGATGGAATATAATGTATAATCCAAGTATATGTATTTAGGACGAATTATAAGTGAATACCCAAGTAAAAACGTTAAATCTTAGAAAAATTCCATTTTCATATCTGATGATATATATTTTTAAAAGCAATTGTTGTCATATCTGGACAGTTTATCCATGGAAAATTTCCCCAGTCACTATAGACAGACATGCATAATAATATTTTGAAGGGGCACTCCTATTTTTCCCATAAATAAATCTCAAAGTCTCAAAGGTTAATAGTGTCAAAATGCTTTAAATCGAGCAAAGAATACAAAAAGTTGAGTTGCAAAGCAAATATAAAAGTAAGAACAATAATAAAAATTTAATTATTTTTACATTTATATAAATACATACTAAGCATTTTCTTCAAATTCAAGCTCGTTAGGAATAACATTTTCTAGCATATCTAATGCTTAAAGTTAATGCTTAAGCTGAAATGTCTATTCGACAAAATGCCTAATTGCCACTTCTATAATAATAAAAATTATAATGACAAAAAAATGATTTATAGAAACAATTTGAGGAGGATGGAGGATATTTATTTACTAAAAAGTACCTGATTTATATTTTAAGCCATTTAGTATCAATGTTCCCAAAGGAAACGCAGACGAACTCTTATTTCAAATAGAAGTAAATAGAGATTAAGTCGTCTACGTTCTCTATGGCAACATTGGTACTAAACAGGCTAAAATATATTATTTAGTACGTCTCTGATAATAAATAGGAAAAATGGTCGATAAGTAAGTGGCTCAAGTTATGGATTTTACGTGAAAATTGGGAGCGAGAAAAAACGTATAATAATGAGTTAATTCAATGAGAACAAATATGTTTGTTTATTTGTAATCAGGATTGTTCAAAGGCATTTAGTCCTTCTCCCTTAGAGTTTACATGCCCTTAGAGCCAAAAGTTCGTTTCGACAAAATTTAAACAATGTGTGCTGTTAATTAAAACTGAAAACGATATTGTTTATTTAAAAACCATAAAATAAAACTGATATAAATAAGCGCCTTGAGTTAAAGAAGACCTGTAAACAGTCTCTATATTCTCCAAATTTTGATATATTCTGGTGCGTTACGTATATGAACCCAGGCTCTTATTAACAAACACATTTCAAATGTTAGCAGCAGCAAGCACTTTTAATATTGAAATACTACCTCTTTAGTATGAATAAAATAAATTCAAGATAAACTGGCAACTCCATATGATAGCAAAGAGAGAGATTACTTCACAAATACGTTGTTGATTAAAAATGTCAAGTAAATATGTTTTAAAACCACTTTGGCTTTGTTATAGATTCCTTCATAAAAAATCTAGTTTTTGGCAGTAATGCTAGAAAATAAAGCACTATAAAAAAGGAAGCTATTAATTGTAACAAAAACAATTAATCAACATAGTTTCATTCAAGCAATGTTTCGAAAAAAATACCACATGTTACCTTTACCTATTTAAATTTTATGACTTCCCTTTACTCTGACCTTCTTAGAGAGAGAGAGAATACTTTATTTGAAAATAGTTTTACAATAAAAGAGCATAAAATAGATATATTTCAAATAAAGTGGAGGAAAATTAATAAGCTAAGGAAAACATGATTTTTTTAACTAACGAATATTTGAAGACAGAATACATAGTTGTATTGTGCAGATTCAAAGGCCAGAAAGCCGCAAGCAGGATGCAGCAACGACGTTATATAATCTTCTTATTAACTACTGAAGTTTTGATAAAATTAGAGGAGTTCAGTTAGACAACATATTCAAAAATTGCGAAAAAAGTTACACCCTTCATCCACTGTTGTTCATTACTAAGTATATAAAATATTTCACTCTAAAACGGTAAAAAAAATATTTAGCACATGCACAACCCTTTTATTTCTAAATGTCCTCAAGCGAATATACATTTTTACATCAACTTTGAAAAGTACTATCAATATGAAGCGTTAGATATATCTGTGAAGGATATGGTTTTAGTGTCTGTATTAAAAGTATGATAGTACATAAACACTCAGTACTTATCAAAATAAAATATTTTAGCGGGTTTGAAAATGCTACAGGCAAAAGTTACTTACTTAGAACATGAAGTGTAGACGTCATTTATTAAGGAATAATATACACATGCACAATGTTATGCTGAATCAAAATTAAATTCCTATAATACCTGATTTAGAGAGAAGTAAATTAAACTTGAAAGTTTTGCTTAGATTTTTTAAATCATTATGAACATAAGAAAAGATGAATACAATAAACAGGGAAACAGCAACTAATACAAGATCTAATAAATGGCTCATGTCTGAAAATAAACACCAAAATGATTAAATACTATATAACTACAAAAATTATTTATTCATTATAATGTATTCATATATATATTCAAATGTAAGGTTGAACACATTTAAAAAAAGATATTTATAATATGGATTATCTTGGTTCATTTTTGCGTGCTCTACCTGAAATATCTTCACCGTTAAAAGGTAAAAATCGAAGAAACGAATAAGAGTTCAACTGTGTGTGAATAATATTTCTGAAGTATAAGATTTTTAGATAAAGCTACTCTTGATAAAAAATATTTGCCTAAATGAAGTGAAGAGACATATGGTATTTTCCATCATAAAATATTTGCACAAATATTTTAATTTATCATACATGCACATACAGTTAGGACTCTTAGCTAAGTTGAGTCTAAAGGACGAAGTACCTCACAATTTTTCATCAGCTCCCTTCCTGCCTAAACTTTCGATTCCAGGAACAGTGAAAAAAATATTTTTAAGTTATGCAATTTTTGATCAGCATTTTTCTAAATTGAGATTTAATATACCTAGTAAATATTTTATTTATAATTATGTATGCAAATAACTAAGGTAAGGATACAGATTCTTATTACAGAAATGAGATATATAGCATATGTACAATCGGAAAACGTATTCAATCTTAGTTTATTTTGAAATTGGTGGTTGTGTATAATTTGATGTGAATGTACACACAGTTAAGAAAAACAACTAACTGCAGCACATAATCAATTTTCAGAAATTGATTGAGTGATTGAGAATTTTCAACAGCAGATATTGAGTAAAGCGATAAATAGAAGAATCAAAATATAAATATAATATATATAAGCCCAATTATACTTATAATGAGATACGTGTAATGTATTGCACAAGATATAGAAGCAAATGATTTAACCGGTAGTAGACAAACAAATTAATATATTAAGAATTATTGTTTTTAACTTCTAAATATTCATGACTCTCTTAATTCAATTTGGCACCCTTTAAGCTCCCCTTTGAATTTATTCGCAAAGCCACAACTGCGTTAAGTGTTATTTCAAAAAAGAGAGATATTGATATCAAAAAAAAGCAGATAGGATAAAAATTACGATGAAGGATGGGCTCAAAAACTTAGAAATTATGAGGGGTCGTCTATGCTTATTTAAATATATATTTCCATTTAAAAAATTTTATAAAAAAGAAGCAATGGAAGCGAAGAATATTCTAAGGAAGAATGGCTAATATTATAACTCATTTAATACTAGGCTATAGGATCGAATAGGGGAAATCAAGCCCAAAACCATTCACTCCAATTGATCATACAGTCACTTATATAGCTGACAATGATGCTTCCTTGACCTTGAGGTAGTTTTATTCCAAATTAGGTAAAGTCGTCGGCTTTTTCTTAGATCATGGGCTAAGGAACACAATATAAATCATAGCCTAAATGAAACAAAAATTTGTACGATAAAATATATGAGTTGATATATAAAAGAAATTAATTTTGTAGGGAATCTTTGGGTTAAATTTAAAAATTGTACATTTTTATGACAGAATTTTGTTCTAAAACTTTGAAGCAAAACTTGCATAATGGGAAATATAAGTGCGTTTATCCAATAAGTATAAAATATTATATAATGTGTAGGTCATCTCTCAAGAATAAAAAACGAAAAGCTTGAGCTATATAAGCAGGAAGAACAAATCACAAAACCTAATAGATCAAATATTTGTAAGATAATAAAAGAAGACATATTGAAGAAGAGATGTAAGGAGTGAATGTTTTAAATGACTGAAGCAGTCTCTATCCCTTGTGATTTATGTGTAGACAAAACAAAAGGCTGACACCATGTAGAAGAAAAAAATAATATACTTGTTTCCACAAAGATTTCTTGCCTATTAAACTTGCACATGCTGCGACAAACCAGCAATTTGCAACACGGCCTTGTTGAACTTGATGACTTTTAGTATTTTCAACTATCAGGATTGGATTTTCACATAAATCCTAAATAGACACAAAATCTAAAGTATAAACCTACTGTCAATGGTATATATATTGAAAATCTTAAATAAACAATTAAATAAGAATACCGCATGGCGTAAATAGGAATTTCAATATGCATTTATAATGGTAACATCAAACCAATCCATATTTATGCAATTAAAACAGAAACTTTTCTGTTTTTTCGTACATATTATTCAAAATAAAAAGCAATCGGATAAATTTACGATCAAACAACCTAAATTACTACAGAGCAAAATATTGAATAGTGAAAACTTTAAGTGATTGCTACGGTGGCCTATCTAGGGTAGGACCAGGGGCGCACATCCTCAAAATTATTGGGGGCGATTTTTTTTGTTGCAATTTTAAAAATTACTCGCCTGGAAATACCACGAGAGACCAAATATTCAAGCAATCCTTTAAAATAGAATGTATTCAGCGCATACCTAAATTTATAAGACTATTTTATATTTTTTTTACAAAATTGGTGAAATTTAATACTATATTTCCAGCGAAAATATTTTAATTAAATTTACATATCGCATATACACTAGTTTAAAAAAATCCAAAATTGTTGAGGCGAATAGGCTTTTCATTTGAAAATGAGGTAGTCTATCAGGCACATTAAAGGAATTGATGAAAGAATATTTGATTGATATAGAAAACAACTGAAAACAAATAACTGAAGGTTGGAGGGTTTTATATGAGTGAATGTAGTCTGAAGAGTAGTCTAGAGATAAGAGTCTACTGGACACCCTGCGATGTTTATATGAAAAATATGTGATTGATTCAGGGGCGCATATCCTTGAAATTATAGGAGGAGGCGGACTTTCAAGCGTCTTCCAAAAAAGACAACAAATTTTTCTGAATTCCTACTGCTCTCTTGTCTATTCTATTTCATTCTTACTTAAGCTTAATGTAAACTTTAACCCCCGCTCTATTAAGCTTAACGTCAACAATGAATGAGGACTTATATATAGCTACTTCCTTCTCACTTCAAATAAATGCGCACCATCTCCAAATTATGCGTAGAAAGGGGGTAAAGATATCAATTAACAATAAAAAATTGGAAATTTTATTGAATGGAAAAAATCATTCATTAATTTTCAGTTGTTCCTTCTTCCTAAAAAATGAAAAAATCTTTTATTGAGAAAAATAATTAAAAAAAACACATTCAAATTACATAACTTTTCTGAGGTAATTTCTATCAAAAATGTAAAACAGAACTAAAGTTAGAAAACTTAGTATTAGAATTTTTTCATTCTTTTTAGTGTATAAGAATGAGTGTAAGTTAGTTAGACTCTCAAAAAGGGTATAAAATAAAAATAAAATTGTGCAAAGAAATCAAACAATAAATTAAGATTGCATTACTTTATTTTTCTCAGCATCATTCAAAAATAATTTAAAAGATAAATTGGTGCAAGCTACAAAAAGTAAAATAATTTCGAACATTGGTTTGCCCTTTATAATAACTTTTAAGGAAAAAAAGTCATCAGAAAAAGTTATAGAGCTTCAACAAAAACAATTTAAGTTTTTGAAAACTAATTTGACGTATCCCCTACCTACAGCATACTCATCGGGTGGCATCACAGGTTGGTTGAGATGATAGACTCAGCACGGAAGTCTCTGGATTCGATTCCTCTTCGATATCAATTTGTTCATTGTTTGACATAAGCAGTACATCAGTGCCTTGTCAATGAAAACACACCCACGTTACCTTTTACCCAAAATTGAAAAATTTACTCATAATTAACATAAGAGAGAAAGGAGGCAAAATAAACTAATAAAGCAATTTTCACTATTTTAAAATGAAACTGTCTGTTCTCATAATTTCAAAATAATAGGAGGCATAAAAAATGAGATAGTTTATTGGCATTTTATTTTATATTTTCAAGTTTTTATAAGCAGCAAAAGACAACGTTGAAGTAGCTAACCCTTATAGGGTGATTTGGTAACGCTTGTATTTTTTACATTTTGTAAGGAATCATAGTATACAAAAAATGGTAGTTTAATCACTTTTCATAAATTATTTAAGTCTAAGAACACAAAATCATAAGAAAACTATGTAAACTAACATAAATCATAAAAACCATAGTATACGAGAATAAAATCATTGCGTTTTTTTGACTATTTCTGTCTACAAATAAAATTCTGACAGCTGTCATAAATAGATCAAGTACATTTTTAAAATAATTGTAACATCTAGCTACGCCACTGGAGAGAAGACAGATGAATGAGATCGGAGAGCTAACAAGATAAGAGAGCTTGAGTGGAAGAGAGCTTGAATGAAAGAAGAGAGATTGAATGAGAGAAGAGAGCTTGAGTGATTGAGTTTTAGCAGAGAAAGCGGAAGAGAAAAACAGAGAAGGAGACAGAAAGCGAAATAGAATCACTGTGACAGAAGAAGAAAATCTAGTGGATAATCAACATGTGTTTGCTCAAAAATACTACAAGGAGACGATACTATGATAAATATTGCTTACTTATTGTGGGCATTGAGACAATGGATTATGATTATATTGCTCTCACATCGTTTGTAAAATATTTTTGATAGCAATTTCAGAGCAGTTTGGCATGATGTTTGACTCGAAAGTCTGCATTCCCTCTTTTTTTCTCTTATCATGTATTCGAATGATCATTACATCCTATAATGCGATCATCATACATGTCTTATAAACAAGAGCAATTATAAAATTTGTATATCCTAAATTTAATCAAATTCAGGTAATAAAGTGAAGCTTTTAATAAATAATAATAAGTAAGAAAGACTAAAAAAAATATATTTAAAAAAGCACAAGAAATGAGATAGCAGAAAACTAGGCGACACCTTCTAATCCGTTGGGTAAATCCTTCACTGAGTCTATATATTGAGAAAAAGGCGATATGAATTTAATCAAAAATCATTGATAGAGTTAAAAATACTGTCATATAAACCGACAATAACCAGTTTTAATTTGTCTCTTTCCATTATTCAATGAAAAAATACGGAAGAAATAAATGCAGGAAAATGGCGAGTCATGTTTTCTATACCCTGCATTAAATAATATACATCCGAATATGCGAGGAAGAAAGGAGAAGAGTAAACCAAAAAAAGATGTAAATGTCCTTTCATTAATATATCTCAATTTCAAATTGAAAATACAAATTATAATGACTTTCCCAAATTGGGGAGCCCGTCTCCATAGACGGGCGTAAGATATACTTTATTAATGGAGCGTAAAAAGAGTTTTTTCAAAGTATTTAAAAAAATATTGAAGCTAATTTTTAGTTTTAAATAAAATAGTCAAAAAGTTTAATATATATTTGTACTGAAAAGAAGAATATGTTTCCTTAACTCTAAACATATTATCTGAAAAATATGATTTCTTTTTCAAAGGCATGCTTTTGCGAAACAGGATTTTAAACCCGTTCTGAGAAAAAACGCAATTTCAAAGTCATTTGCGCTCTGTATATTCTTTTTTAAAACTTAGAATTATGGAACTTACAATAAGAGAAAAGCATTTATGCGTAAATAAAAACATCCATTTTGCAATATTTTTTTATAATAAGTTTATTAGATTTTACTACAAAAAGTAAAAGCCTTGAAAATAAGACCCTACAGAGATTTAATAAAAGCGTTCAAGTGTGCATATATACAGATATTCACTATAAAGAAGTTACTTTAAATAAATGAAAACTATTATTTTCGCAAAGTTTATTTTAACGCCTGACTTTGGAACTTAACGATATTTGTTAATTCGGCATAAGAGTAGTAAAGTGTGTCTTCGTGAAAATACTCTAGCACAGTGGTTCTCAACCAGGAAAGAATTCCGTGATCGGCAGGAACTTCGGACTTTCAGTGGAGAATTTACGATAAAAAAAAATTAAATTTGAGGTAGATAATCTTGAAAAGAGGTTGTATCTAAGACAGAATATAAGAGGGATACATTAGAAAAATAATTATTAGTTAGCTTTGAGATCGAATATAAAAAAGAATTGATAAATATTTTTAAAAGCTGTATAAATTAGAAGAAAAAGAGGTACAAATGGTCGCTTCCATTTAATCTGTTGCAAGAGATCGTTTCGTTTATTGTCGAGAAAAAGGGAAGATTCTTTAGCGGGGAAAAGAGGATCTTCAAAGAGTTGCCCCTTTTGGAGTAATTTTCGTTTGATTTTATGGTATTTTTGATTTTGAAAATTCATCACACTTATCTAAAATATAAATCTAAGGCTACTATATATGAGAAGAAAATTCTGAAAATTTTATCCTTCAAATACTGAAGATAAAAATAATTTATTTCACTTTAAATATAAAATAACTAGCGATTCGACGATTAATCGGAAACGCAATAGGGAAAGATAAGATTCGTGCTTTTTTCAGGTATAGGCATGTATCGGGTAAATTCCGATTCTAAAAATGTATAAGAGATCTAACAGATTGATAAACATGGCTAGTAGTAAGCTTAAAACGTTTTAACATTTACTTAAAATTTTGCATAACGTTACATATTATTATTACATATATATTTTTAATTCCAATTTTATGTTTGAAAATCAAAAATCAGTTGGTTAAAATCTTTAAAGAATTTCTTTTAATAAATTGAGATATTTAAAAAGCTACTGGTTTTCGATAACTCAAGGTCTTGGCTTCGATCTCGCATCAAGCCTACTTTCTCATAGTTCGATACAAGCGGCGTAATTATGCCTTTTCGATGAAAACACACAACGGTACATTTACCTTTACCTTCGAGTTTTTTCATCGATAAGACGCGATTGCATCGCTTGAGTCGAACTATGAGCAACAAAGGCTCACCATGAAGTGATCATCTAATAAAAGCACGAGCCATACGCATATCATGATACAAGATATAATGACAACGAATCAAGTTGTCTCTCGTGAAATGTTTCCCAGGCGTATATAAATACCCTCAAAGACATATTCTTCAAATTTCTTTATTTTGACGAAGATATCGATAAAATTCCAAGCAAGAAACTTCTTTGAAGTTATGGTTAACTATCAGAATGCTTTTTACTGTTTCAATAGATAATTGGTATACACGATCTATCTATGATCCATCAAAGAAAAAATGGTCTCTATATTTGCGTTATGAGCTTATTATGTATATTTCATGGCAGATGGGATAGTGGTTGGAGCGTAGGGTCACGATCCAGATGGTCTGGGTTCGGTTCCCAATCGTTATTATCCTTACCATCTGTCCAGCAATGGAAGATTATTCTTCTCTATGGATGCGATACCGACAACTAAAATAAAAAAATATTTACGTTATGAGTCTGTAAGTGTAGGCTAAGAATACGAACACGGTGAAGCATTTCTATGGTTATTAATGTTGATGTTTCTCTAAATCTCCATTACCTTATTGCTAATCGAATTGTAAGTCGAATTCAAAGAAATTAACCTGTTAACGACCAGAGTCGCCTATAGTCGACTTTATAAAAAATATGCTTGCGTATATAAATTCTTTTTAATATTAGATATCGTCTGATTATTCTGGTCGTTAACGGGTTACCGTATATATCAGAGAAAAATCCGGAATTTTAGGTTTCAGGAAAAATATCGGACAAAAAATTTCTTTTTAAGGTCAGGACAAATTCGGACGTCTGGTAACCCTAATATCTTTAGCATTCTTTTTTTACTGGATTTATTGGTGATGTTGTTGATTAGTTTTGGAGTATAAACTCCGTTTTCAAAGCAATGTTTCTAAATTTTGAATATTTTTACATTTACTGGATCTTAATTATAAGAAGCTTTTTTAATTAAGTTAAAAAAAACTGTCAATATCTTTTAATAATAAACTTAAGGGTTCTTTACATTTATTAATATTTTTAGTATTACGGTAAAACCTATTTTTAAAAGTAGTAAAATTCTTTCATAAAGGTAGAATTTTTAGGAAACAAAAATTTCATTTTATCTTTGATTTCATGTTTTTTAGATTATTATTTAAACAAAGTGAAGCTTTCAGAAGTTAACAAATTCTTTATATTGCACTTAAAATTTTACCTTTCATAAAATTTAGTATAATTTTAATTTTTTATATTTAGATGGAGGGTGACGGAGGGAGTTAAGCCTCTACCCTTTGGCTGAATAAAAGAACAGCATGGGTAGGGTGAGACCCGTTTACCCATAACCGGTACGGCACGTGGGCGGACTTTGGTGGATATATGTATATTCAAAAAAATTAAGAGGGGTATGGGAGGCACAAGTTAAAAAAAATAAATATGAGATGGATACGGTCGATAATAAGTTAAAAATAGAAAATACAATGTGAATATAAAATTTTATTGATGTTACTATTACTCTTACTTCTCAACGACAACTTTTTTTATAATTATCCTCAATAAGTACATTTCGAGGGTATGCTTATGTTATTTGTTTTTGCAAATGAGCTTACTTGAATTTCTAATAAATACTATTTTATAAATGTTTTAGTGAATAATAAATATAACACTTCAATAACGTGTAATGGTTATTCAAAATGAGGATCATCAATTTCAATGCTTTTAGTTTGCATCCACACTCTAGCAAATTAGACTATAGCTTCACACAAGAGGTGTAAATGTAATTTTTTAACAAAACCTACTAGTCAAAAAATTGAATTAAAACTACGTTTTCCCTAAATATCAAAATATAATTGAAAATTACAAAAAAAAAATTATGTGAGGATTGAATTCAAATGAGATAAAAGCTATGAACTATGAAGTTAATATATTTAAAAAATAAAAAGTGGCGAAAAGAGGTCATTTTGTACAAAAAATGGTGTGAAAGACTCTTCAGGTATGGGTGGTTAAAAATATGTAAAAAAAAGACGGATAAGGCGAGCAAAAAAAAATATCGGTTTGCTTTAAAAAAATATTCAAATACTGAGCGGGTTCGAAAAATATTGGAAAATACCGAAAGGGTTTAGGTGGGCATATTTAAGTTTAACCCTTAGAGGCTTAGTGTGACACCGGTGTACCAAGAAATAATAATCGTCTGCTTACAACATACAAAATTCCATTGAAAAAAAGCGGTGCTCAAGGCTGAATACGTCATTTATTTATATTATCGTAAAAATAGAAAATTTATTTTAGACGTATTTTAATAAGAATATTAACTAAGGTTGTCATGCCATTTTGCTTTGGCATTTACCATTTGGAGACTAGAATTTTAAAAACTAATCGTCTGCTAAAATTTTGTTGGATAACTCTTTTTTATTTGTACAGCAGTGCAACACTAATCATCAAAGAGTTAATTGTAATATGATATGTAAATTATTTTAAAATTCTATAGAAAAAATTATACATCAAATAGCTTAGGAAATTTATTTTTAAAAAATTTAAATTTACAATTTAAAAACTTGGATAAAAAAGAGTTGTTAATTAAAAAAATTAAATTACATAATTATTTGCATGGTAGCGTACTGTTTCCTCTAAACTAGCTTAGGTGGCTTATGTATGAATGGCGCTTCAAACAACCTAAAAACTAACATAATTTAATTTTCAAAATTAAAATATATAAAACAAACACATGTCAGTGAGTGAGGAAATCTCTAAGCACTTTCCAGCTTTGGCTGATATGCTTGCAGGTTGCTAGAGTTTGGGAATTGATGATTGGGTGGAGTTTAGTTGAAGAAAATGTGGCAATTCTAGTATTCTAGGAGAAAAATTGTAAGTAGTATTTGTGTTCCGCATATAAAGTAAAGGATGATAAGAGTATAATTAATTAAGAGGTGTGGGTGGAATAAGATTTTGGTGTACGATAAGGATTGGTTCAATTTTGTTAATTAAAATAGAGATTTCTTGAAGTATGATTTGATGTTGTAAAAAATCATATATAGAAGTAGGAGGTTCGTAAAAGTGTAGATTTTAAGTAGTTTAACACGTAAATCGTGAAAAATTTGGCACTAGAGAATTATGTGTAGGGGTGTTTAAATGTAGGGGCAACCAAATTTACATAATAGATTGTTGTGAAGTTTGAATCTATAGAAGTAGGAATAGGTTGGGCAGTGTGATGAGATCCACTTAATGGAGTTGTGGGAGAGAGTGATTTTTTTGTTGTGAATGGAAGGTTTATCAAGGGTGGTGCAATATTAAGAGATGACCATGTGTTCAATATAGATGCATATGCGGCTTTAATGAAAGTGGATAATATATTAAAAATAAAATATATATAATATATATAAAGATATGTGGAAAGTAAATAGTGTAAATCTACAAAAGTAAGTAGATATGTTGATGTAAACATATTTTTTATCTATCTAATCTTTAAACCTTTTTTATCCTAATTTATACTTTTCATTAGCTAATTATTCTTTATTGCTCTATTTTTAATCCATATATAATATTATTTTTAACTAACATCACTCATTTCCTCCCACTATTATTCAGATATGACAAATAAAAGGGCACGCTCAGACACTGAATCTCCCAAATCTATCAACGACACTTTAAATTATCTATTCGATGATTATAAACTTAAGTTTAGTTTGTATCTTTTTGTTTTGAACTAAATATATCTTATCTTATATAGCTAACACGACACTAAATCCAAACGATTTAATGCTATTTAACAATTTAAAATAAAACATAGCTATACATAATATCAAAACTTTAGAAAGTCAAAACATTAAATCAACCTCAACACAATCATAAGCAAATGCTGCTAGATTAGCCCCTACTCACTCATCTACTGTATCTCTAAACAGTGGGCACAAGAGGACACAATGATAATATTAATTTATATAATTTTTATTTTATATACTTCCTTGTTCAATAAAATACATATTACAGTTGTTTTAGTTTGAATTTTTCATATAATTAAAAATTTTAGTAGATAAAAAATTTTTTAAACTCTTTTTTTTGCCTAGCTACTCTTTTCATTTTAATCTAAAAAGGGGTTTAACCCATTTAAGACCAACCAAAGCAGACGATATCTAAAAAAAACGCAGACGATTTATATTCAAAGTCATTGAAAAAAGCAGACGAAGATGAAATTACTTATGTTCCAAAATAGGAACATTGTTCGTAAATGGGTTAAATTTGAAATTAAAATTTAAAGGTCACCAATAATCTTAAAAATGCCGTATGGATTTAAAAAATTTTTTTTAATGTTTTTTGTTTGTTTAGATTTCAAAGATCTAAGATATATGGGACAAAGAAAAATTTTGGATTACTTTTAAAATAACAAAACTAAATTTTAATTTGAGACATTTTAACTAACTTTTTTCTCTAATTACTCTACTTTACTTAAAGTGATCTTTATTAGATTTATTGAATTCTAAAACTCAAACAAGTTTTGTTCATAAATTTAATCAGCTTTATTTAAAAAAGAAATTATATATCTGTGTATTTTCAAAATGGTTTAACCCTATCAATGCCTTATAAGGGATTATATATAAGATTTATTATAAGGTGGGCCTTATTAGATGCCCTTGACAAAAAATTTAATTGTACAAAATTGGCAGAATCATATCCCTTCAAATTTTGTGACTTTTCCTAAAATCGCTAGCTGCATCTTTTGATACCATTTTCATGGTAGTTTAATGGCCATTTCATGTCCAAAACTCTATCAAAATCAAAAATTAAAATTTTTCATCAAAATTTTGGCGTTATCTATAGTTAACCTTATAACTTAGAGTCTATATTATATACTACCTTGAAAAAAAGACATATTGTGTGTACTTGTCCCCATATTAGTCAACGATTTTTTTTAATGATATGAACATCTACCTGTTTTGCAATATCGCTCATCTAAAAAAATAAAATATTTAAAGTAAATTCTGTTAAGTTTTAGAAAAAATTAAAGAAGCTTTAGTCATCAATACATATATTTTATGTAATTTACATAAAAAAGACAAAATCGTTTAAAAATTAAAAGACAAATAGGCGTAACTATCCCTTCCTTAATTTTTATTTATATTAAATTATATATCATGTGAAATATAATTTGTCATTTTTTCAAATGGCATTCTTACTTTTTTATTTATGTAATAATTTATTACTTGACTTTAGAATAAATTTTACCTTTGATAATCATTTTTGTGAAATATGTCCAAAGATAGTATATAGAAATTACTTGAAATGTTCAAAATGCAAGAAAGTTTATCATTTTTATTGCCAAGAACTTTCAATGATTGAAGGTTGTAATTTTTGGAACAACCAATTTCTTTGTTTAAAATGTGTTCGTTTGGATCATATCCAAGGTTTTGATTGCTCGTTAAAAAGATTACAATTTTTTGATTCTCTGAACAATATTGAAAGGATGCAATTACTTGTTAAAGAAAATATCTTTTTGCGTAAAGAAGTTTCTCCTTTGTGTATTAAATATACATCGAAGCCAGTTGATTTTAAGTTTATTGATATTGATATAGTTTCTGTTCAATATTTTAAAAGTGATTATTTCATACCTCTAGTTACAAAAGACGACGGCAACTGCTTATTCAACGCTCTTTCAATTGGTTAAATAGGGAAAGAATCAATCTCAAAAAAAATCGATTTAAAACGGCAATCGAGAACAATTTCTTTAAAGACTATTATGTTTCTTTAGGTAAAAATTTTAATATAGAAAATATATCTACAGAAATAAATGCTCCTCTTCTGTGATAGGTTTACCGATAAATAGTTATTATCCTTCTATCAATGGAAAAGTCAACATTTATAGTAAATTGCTGAATTTTACTTTTTTACCTCGCATTTCCAAAGTCTTTCGAGATAAAAATTCCCTAAACATATTATGGACTTCGACCAACTATATAAAAGATAAAACTTTTATGCCTAATCATTTTGTACCAAATTAGAAAGGAATGATTATATTCGAATCATTATAAAAAAAATTTTTGCAATGAAAATACAAATGTCTTCAATTTTTCCCCAGAAAAGAAACCAAAGATTATTGAGTGTGGAAAGACTGATAATAACATTGGAGTAACATCAAATCCAAATTATGATAAAAATTATATTCAACGTTTTATGTCTTCACCTAGAATAATTAAAAATCTGAAAATTACTATCAAAATGTTCCAAAAAATATCACAAAAAAAATTTTTGTACTGGAAAAACTATATAACAACAAACTATTTTTCCATGACTCATGTGGAAGCTGGTAAAGCATCTCATCAAAAGTGCACTATTTTTTGAAAAAAGATGATTCAATAGAATTTATTAGAAAAGCGAGTAATGGATCTTTTTATAAAATTCTGAAAGGTAAAAATAAAACATTATTGTTAGATAATATAATATATTTACATAGATATTATTCGGTTTTGAAACGTTATCCTTCATATAAAAGGAGAATCTCATGGATCGAAAAACATCCAAAATTGAATGGTTCAAATCTTAATCTTTGTGTATACGAATATATTGGCGAATTTCCAATAGAAAAAATTTCATCCCATGGGAATAGTAAGATTTCTAGTTGCGAATATATAAGAACTGAACATAGTACTTTTGAATACATAAAATTTTGCTATCAAAAAAAAATACCCCCTAGAAAGATATATAGTGAATTTTTGAAAAATGAAAATTATATGTTACGGAATTCATCTATTATTTATAATACAAAATATTCAATGAATATATATTCATCCTTAAATAACGAAAAAACTTTTGTGATAAAATACATGAACTGTTATCTCTATCTTCAAAAGGTCATTTATATATAAATCGAGTGTCTCAAGTTGGGAATAAATATCCCACAATTATTTGTTACACAGAAAAGCAAATGATATATATGAAATCTTGTATTTTATATAAAAAAAACTTATGCTGTATTATGGGAGTTGATAAGACTTATAACCTAAGTTCTTGTTTTGTAACTACTACTGTGTTTCGTGATAAAAACATTCTTTCAAGAAAAAACACGGTCTTCTTCAGGCTAGTTTTTTTACATTTTGATTCAACTTTTGAAACTTTTTGCGAGTTTTTCTCTTATTTAAGGCAAATTTTATTTCCAGACATTACATGTAAGAGTTTACAAAAACTTATAATAAGAACCGATGAAGAGTATGCATTGATTAAATCAATTAATTTTTGTTTTGGCGAGGCCAAAATATTACTCAGAACCAGTCATTCAAAAGAAAACATTGAAGGAAACTTGAGATAAATTTGGTTTTTATTTGTCAAAAAAACTCTTACCAACGATTGAGAAGTTTATGTTTATTCCTAGATCCCTTTGATACCATCTAATTGGAAAAATAATCTATCAGAATCTTTAAATAATGTTTCAAGTTGTCAATAAACTGGGAACCAAGGAGTTTGATTGATTTAATTACCTGTTTACATGATCAAGCAATTTTTGCAGAAAAAATGACCAAAGAATCGATACATGGTATTGGTAACTATCAATTAATAGATGAAGCAAAAAAGTTTTTGATTTAAAATTTTTTTGGAATCAATATGATGAACAAAAGAAAGAAGAAGTTTTCAAAAAAGTAATAGAACCAAATAAAACTTTGTTATTTCAAAAGATGGTGAATTAACTGTGAAAACCAAAAAAATTGCATCTAAACCCTGTCAAACCAGTTATAAAAGGTAATATTTCCAGCTAATTTTTTATTATAATTTACATATATTTTTTTCTATTTTAAGATCGAAGAGAGCAACAAGTTAAAAAACTTTTTGTCACTTCAATCGAAAGCATACAACTGATCAATGAAAAAAGCAAAATTAAAACCTAAATTAAATAAATGAATTTATAACGTTATTGATTGAAGTGCAAAGTTATCTTTTTAAGCCTATTATAAAAAAAGACTACATACTAGATAAATAAAAAGAGTTAAGTTTCAAACAAATTTATTTAAATAAAACAAATTTTCGACTCCACGAGTATACGTTTTCAACTAAATGTAGAAGATATAAATGCTTTGAATGAAAAGAATTAAACGGAGTTAGAGTAGATGAGAGGATCCTTGGTACTGTTAGAGGCTGAGTTGTAATGAGATATATTTGGTTGAAAGGATAACTGTTTAAAGATGAATGACAGATAAAATCTGAGAGTGGGTTCATAGACCAAAGTTGTAGGAGGATGCAAATTTTTAGTGTGAGGAGTTGTGTTACAAGTATGATTTACATAAAAAAAAGTACATATAATAATGTATGAAGATGCATAGAATATTAAAGAAGATTAAGTAGAGGAATGAATATATGAAGCAACAAATATATATGTAGGTTTATATGAATATTGATACAAAATAATAAAATAAAACTTTTACATTTTTAAAGAGAGAGGAATGAAAATATGGAGCAACAAATATAAATGTAGGTTTATATGAATATTGATACAAAATAAAATAAAACTTATACATTTTTAAAGAGAGAGGAATGAATATATGGAGCAACAAATATATCTGTAGGTTTATATGAATATTGATACAAAATAATAAAATAAAAGATTATACTCATAATCTTATTAATACAGTAAATGATGAAATTTTTTTTAATAAAATCTAAAAAAAGAGCCCTATATTTACAGTCTTTTGTTGAATGCATCATGATTAAACTTTACAAATTTTTCCGTATACAATTAATACATTTATCGGAATCTTTCTTTGACGAAATGGTACATGATTCAGATTTATGGCCTTCAGCGAAAAATTTATAGACGTTTCTTTTGTTCCTACAATATGAAGAGGTATGACCAAAACTTCAACAATTTGTGCATTGCTTGCATGAATAGAAATCAAAAATCTTGTAACAACACTAGGATAAATACAAATTATTTCCATACTTTTTATATCATTATATACGGAAAAAACTACAAGTTTGTTATTCATTATTTAATTTCTTTAGGAAAAAGCTATTCTAAAAAGTTTTTTTTTCAAGTAATGATTTTATGTATTCATTTTTATTTATTGAGTCAAGTATCAATTCATCACTCAAATCCTAATCTAAATTCTTAAGGATAATTTTAGAGCAAAATCTAGGGTCTTTAGTATGCTTATTTTTGGTTTCAGTTTCAAAAAGAGATTTAGCATTCTCCAAGATTGGGAGTCTGGTAAAATGAATATTGTAAAAAATTGGCTCAATCAAAGGCCTCAATCTTTGTGAATTTTCTTAATATCGCTAGGAGCATTATAAGTAAATAAACTTAACAGATAAAATGAGAGAATTGAGCAAATAATTTGGAAATATATGAAAAACTTAACAATTCAAGGCACAAATCTAATTTAACAAAGTAGCGCCATCATAAAAGTGAGTTGAATGTATAAGATGAAAATTGATATACGAATCGATTAATATAGTGAACATCTACTAAGAATGAAATTATATATTTAAAAAAAATTAAAAGTATAGAGAATTTATAACCTATAGGGCAATAAAAATTAGAACAAGTCCTACCAAATACATTCTTCAATTTTATAGTCTAACCGTTGTTTAGACTTTTTTAAAAATCCAGCAGCTACTTACACGTTTTAGTGCTATAATTCCTATATATACTTGAATAAAAAGAAATAAATTTTTTTTATTCCTAATCCATAAATTTCAATCATAACAAAAAAAAATAATACGAAGAAAATTCTAACCAAACATAAAACACAAGAGAAAAATTTTTAAATCCATAAAGCATTTAAAGTTATTGGTGACCTTTAAATTTAAATTTCAAATTTAAACGCCTTTTTGGATTAAGACGAAAGGAGTAGCTAAGAAAAAAAAGAGTTTAAAATATTTTTTATCTATTTTAAATTCTATGAAAAATTTAAACTAAGACAACTGTAATATGTATTTTATTGAATAAGTAAGTATATAAAATAAAAATTATATAAATTTTTAGTTTATTTTGCTTGTGCCCACTGTTTAGAGATACCCCGCTTTTTTTTTTAATCATTTTTATGACTTCTAGAGTTATCCAAGTGTTGATTTTAAATTTATATTTATTTTTTTTAAATTTAACTAAAGAGGTGCACTTTTTAATTGTTTCTGATATTGTAAAAGTTATCTGCTCTAAGAGTTTAGAAGCATCATTAGCGTATAACTCAGGAATTTTTGACATTCAACATTTGTACATAGTTCATCGAACATCCTTTTATCAAATACTTCGCACAACTTTTTTTTATTTATACTATTAACTTTAAGATTTGTTGATAAAAGAATTTGAACATGGTCTGAAAAAAAAGACATGCAATTAAAGGCTTCGTAATCGGCAAGTTTACTACTTATAAAAAAATGTTCAATTAAGGTTTTACTTGCATACCGCGTGGAATAGTTGGAATAAGTGAACCAGCTATCGTAAAATTCAAAAACTTTTGAGTTAGATAATTCTCTATTTCAATAAATCAAAATTGAAGTCACCACAAAAGAAATTAAAATTTTTCCTATCTATAGTAAAAATCAAGTTTTCAAAGAAAGAAAAAAACTTGTTTAGAAGATCTTTATTTGTAGTCGGCACTCTATAAATATTATAGACAGTAAGCTTATTTTGTTTGGCAAAATATGTTGGCAAAATTTTGTTGGCTCTTAATATGTTGTAGTTCTTTAATAACGTAAGGACATTGGAAATCCATAGATGAGTGATTGTGGAGTCTTCACCATTTTTAACGCATGTAAAGCATTTATACTTTGAGCGGTCATCTTTAATTGGGAAGGGTGTGCTAAAGAGCAAAATCTACATATCGCTTTTTTTTACAATTTGTAGTAGTATGTCCGAAAAGGAGACACTTGCCACATTGAAGATATGAGAAGGCTTACATTTGATGATTTGCATCATTAAGAAAAATGTAAAATTATTCTTATCCAGGAATGAGAATATTTCGGAGTCAATTTTAAGCACAATGATTTTTTCCCATGTTTAATATTTTTGGAAAAAACGAAATCAAAAACCTTTCCTTCATCAACCATTTTTTTATGACTTCATTCTTGTTTTTAATCATTTCAATTATCAAATTATTATCAATATTTTGTTCAACAAGAAAAGAAATTTTAGGAAGTAATAACTTGATTCTTACAGTTTTTAGAGCTTCTTCTTTTTTCAACAAATTTTCAGCTTTAACAAGGCTTTTTTTATCAGGAAAATGTAGTCTATACACTTTTTTTGTCTTTTTGTTTGAAGTCACTTGAACATTGTTCTAAAGAGCTGTTGTCTTTTCGGCTAAGTCATCTATTTTCAAAGTTTAAGATTTAATATATAGGGTTTTTTTTTGTTATCACTTTTATTCAATGCATCACCATAAGTAAATGAAGACCGTAGAGATTTTTGATATTGATTATGTGAAGTTAACAACTCTTGAGAATCTTTAATTTGATTTGTCACACATGATGAATTTACTGGTTTAGTAGAGCCTTTAATGTGATTATCAAAACTTGTCTTTAAATTAAATATAGTTTTATTTTGTTCATCAACTTTTTCTTTCAGCTCGTTAACTACTTTTAATAAGTCATTAAACGCTAAATTAGATTTATCTTCTTTTTTACAATCAAGATCACGACAGTTATTACAGTGGCATTTTAATCCTTGTTTGTTATATTTATCAAGAACTTTTAACAATAAAGGGTCAAATTTTTGCCATGTATGACATAGCTATTTATCATACGAATCACATTTAACAAGTTTAGACGATTTCTCATGGCAACATTCACAGTTCCAACCATCTCCTTCCATGAAAAAGAACTCTTATGTTCAAATTTTAGCAAGAGAAGATATAGTACGTATAGGAAAAGAAGAAAAAGAATTTGAAAGAATACAATAAGTACAGGAAAAAAGAAATAAACTAAAAGAACACATGAGGAGAAATATAGGTAAAAGGGATAAGTACTAAATGATAGTATTAGAAAGCAGACGATTCAAGGCAGACGAAAAAATTTTAATCAAAATTTTAAATAAATATATAATAATTAAATAAGGAATAAGAATTTTTAAAATTAATTTTTAAATAAGAATTGCTTATTTTTTAATAAGACAAATTCTGATCACTAGATTTTTTATTCAGCAACGACAATTTATATGTATATTTTTTTTATGATCTGCACATTGTTTTATTTATTGGTATGAATAAAATATTTTCATTTTCTTCACGTTGCCCTACCTTGATTTCCTTTCTTTTTTTGTCACGACCCATTTTATTTTTGATTCGATCCACTGAAGGGTCGGGACCCACAGTTTGAAAAACGCTGGCTTATACAACTCATGTTAATTGTTTTATCATTATGAAAATAGTATATTTTGCCATCATAACTATTTACATAACTAAATAATTTTGATTTTTTGCACTCATCTGTATCGTTTCTACAAAGTCTCACCATGATATGTTTATTATTATCTTTACCTATATAATGAGTACTATCAATAACTTTTCTACCGATAAATTTATTTTCTTATTAAAAAGATTTAAAACATCACCTGATAAAGTATCTGGTTTGGTTTTGAGCCCATATATATGCAAACGCCTTGTATCAGTATGTATCAAGTATGTTGATTTGTTTTTAGCTTCATTATTAATTTTGTTAGAAGTTTCACAAACCTTTTTAACTTCATCCAACTCGTGTTTAATTTTTTTCCCTTCTTGATCTTTAGCTTTCAATTCCTCTTTGATTTGAAACACCTCATTTTCTAAAACCTCTATCAGATCCATAACAACATCGGTGAACGTTTTAATCAACTTATCTTTAAAGTCATCCTTTTCAAAAATAGCATAAATTTCTTTTTTTTTAATAACTTCTCTCGATTTATTCATTTTTACAAGTCTGTTTTTAACCGAGGTTGTTTGAATGGTCTTGGTAGGGAAATTTGAAGCAAATAAGATATCTCGCGGAGAGCGTTTTTGTACCTCCCTCATTTAAAGACAAAAATAGGATGTTTGAAAAAGAAGTAAATGATTTTGTTACACGCTTAAAGTGTTCTTTTTCCTACCTTTGTATGCTTCGACCATTTCTTGAGCTACATTTACGTTTGACTCTGCTGCAACAAACAGGGATTGAGGCATAGTTTTGAAAATGCAAATATTCTTGAAAAGTGTTTATGCAGATTAACTTATTTCTAGATTAAAATCCAATATATATATTTTTCTTGACTCATGAGAAGGAAATCACAAAAATATTTTAATTCCTTTTAATTGAAAAAACGCGCTTGAATTAACGCTGAAACAAAATTCTTTTTAAATAGCTTGAAGCAATAATATCTAGAATGCATTAATCACAGCTTATAATATACAAAAAGATGAGTCTTAAAATTGCAGCCAAGAAATATCATTGATAACTCTAACAATTGTTGTTTATCATTTTGTTTATTACTTCTACATAGATATCAGAATATTATGTAGTTTCATTGCTTTTTCAAGCTTGTGTTTTTTATTTATTATATTTATACAAACTTTCGGGTCCAGTCTCAAAGATGTATACTTTTTATTTTTTTTCTTAAAAATTAGAAAAACTACTCCTTCAATAACATTTTGCTAGGTAAACCTAGCCCTACACTTTTATTTTCTTAAATTATAATCATGGTTCCCAGCCAACTTGGAAATTAGCCAATTTTATATTTGCGCCATGCATAAATCTTATTAGTATTATTTAGGATAAAATATTTTATATATTTGATTTAGTTAAAAACTTATGAATATAAAAATAGTTTAAAAATCCCCAACGATGAACTATTTTTACGTTTAAAAATAATTGGATTGAATTTATGAATACTTATCATTATTTGTATTTCCTAAATACGAAAAGGAATACTTATCGCCATAACGATTGAAGGGTCTTGTTCAATTGCGTTACCAAACGTTACATGTGCGAACGTGGGCGTGTTCTAAAAGGAAGATTAATTGGAAAATAATTAAGTTATTTTTTTGCCAACATTGAAAATAGAAAAGGGCTTCATTTTATTCATGAAAGGTAGTTAAAATAATCAAATCTCTTTTCTAAATGATATTTGCCAAATAATTGTTCTTTAGCCTTTTAAAGAAAACTTTTCAATTAAGAATGCTCACTCATTAATTTTGCCTAAAGTTTCAATGGTTTTCAGAAAAATTAGTTAATATATTTTTCAACTAGCATTACTATCTGAAAATCATTTTACTAAGCAGTGGCGTAGCTAGACATGGGGCACGAGGAGCTGTGCCTACGATGTTCCTTGGGTGCCCCCCTCTCAGTTTTTGGCTAGACTCCATGTTGGCCCCACCATATCAAATACCTATTTTACTGGATTTAAAATTTACTCCAAACTTTTTATAATTAAATTTTTTTGAGTCGGTTTTGCATCCAGGGGAAGAAATATCTCTCTTATCTGGACGGGTGAATCTCAGAACAACAGCACTCTTAATTTGATTTTCATTCATTGGAATAATTCAAAGAAAAAAAAGTAAAACCTATGTATTTGGTAAATTGGAAAATTTATAAAAAATTATCGATTTAAAAACTTGGCCCTTGTTTGGCCCCCTCACTTTTGAAAATCTAGAACCGCCACTGCTTATGTGATGTCATACATACATATTTATAATTACATTTATATATAGTTGATTTTCTCACAATATATCATGTGTCTCACAACATCCATAGAAGACTTTAATAATAAAGAAATAACTATCTCTATGCTTTTTCTGTTAGTTGTATTAGAACTATTCACAGTTAGACGTCGTCACATATAGGGATGGGTGCCATGACAACGAAATGTTCAAACCATGCATTTTCTGTTAGCAATGTTTTATCAAAAAGTTTCAATGTGTGGCCCCCAGTACGTGAATATTACGAATTTTATGAAGCAAATGCATAAATAGCACTTTGTCATTACTTATTTATAATCTGCTAATCTATTTTATCTATTGAATAACTTGATATATTTTATTAATTTTGAAATGTCAAATTAATAAATTTAGTCATTTACTTCCTAATATCTCACTAATAATAAATCAAAAAAAATATCAAATATATTACAAATAATTACTAAAAAGTTATATCAGTTTATCTTCAAATAAATATGGTGTCACCATGTGAGCTTACTGTAACTCTGGGTATATCAAGTTTTTAATCTGGCGTAATAAATTCTATGGCCTATGTGAAACACACAAAATATAAATTCAATGCCGTGATTAAAAATGAGCAAAATGACGATATATTCTTTGATTTATTTCTCTCTCTCTCTCTATTCGGCGACGCCTGTTTTCAATATTAAAATGTTTTGCATTAAGTAAACGCTTAAAATTTAGTCAACGAAAAAATTTAAAGCGTTAAGTGGTGTTTTAAGCAATAGTATCTTTCGTTAAAATTAAGGGGGTTTCTTTATAGAAGTTGCATTAGGTCTAGTTTAGTGTATGGTGGCCAAGGTTGGGCTTTAAAAGAATCTCAGAAAAATTGCCTAAACACTACAGAGATGAGGATGTTAAGAATTATGTGTAGATTTAATTTAAAAGCTAAAATAAGTAATGAAAAGATAAGAAGTTTATGTTAAGTAAATGAAATAAATAAAGTATTAGAAATACAAGGGTTAAGGTGGTTTGGGCATGTAAATAGAAGACCTTCCGGTGATCTAATTAAAGAAGCTTATAAAAATCAAACTTTAGGTAAGAGTAAAGGCAGGCCAAAAATGACATGGATAGAAACAGTCAAAAAAGACATTTTGCATTAGGGGACGAGCAAAATAGAGATGCATTGAGACGCAAAATAATGAGAGATTAGTTTAATTTTGTCTAAAATGCCATAGTGGTAAAAAACCGGCTAAACCTCAGTGTGCTCGGAACATTATCCGTAAAATTGATTATTATAATAATATTATTATTATAACTGCCTTTTATAATTCATAAATGAACCTTCAACTCATAAAAGTCCACAAAAAGTCAAGGTGAAGATGGATTTTCTAAAAAATGATGTTCAGAAATTTTCGGCAAACTGAAGATTATTTTTTGTAATATAATTAATTTTTTTACATATGTATGCATATACAAATTGTTAAATATATTTGTATGCAATTTTATTTTTTTTTATTTAAATTAATTAATTTTTAAGTTATAGTTTATTAATTAACGAATCAAATAATAGCTTAACAAATAAGAAACTTTTTAAATCAAACAAAACGCCCAACACTTATTAACACAGTTATAGAGGTATAGAAAATTGGAATAAAAAGTGTAAGCAACCATTGTTACATTACTTACGTCTAAAATATCTAGATTAAATTTTAATTGATGACATACTAATACAAATAAATTCTGTGCCCCGGAAGAACTACTCCTCCCTTCCCATCTTGTTACGCGACTGTAATCAAATAAACGATTAACTGGAATGTGTTATTTTTATCCCATCTCAAATTGTTTCCTTTTAAATTTTTTAGTTTTGTTGCTTTTTCCTTTCTTATCAATTTGGGCATGAATGGTTCTGTTTGTGAAAATGAATTGTTAGATGAAATTGAAGTTTTGAAGTCAATTTATGAAGATATTGAAAGTATTTGCTCAATAATTTTTGTTTTACTGGTAACTATTATAGAGGCATGCATTGTGAACCTTTATAACAAGCTTGTGAAAGAGATACTAAACAGAGAAAAGACTAAATAATTTTAAATGTGACATCAAATTATAATAATATACTTTATGCCTTGCAATGCATTATATCTTTTAAACATTTTTAACCTTAAGAATTTCTTAAATCCTTAATATGGAATTCCTAATTGCTTGTGAAAAAGATTTAAACCACTTGAAATATTTGTATGTATATACACTAAGCTTTATATTATTATTTAGTTTAGCTCATTTACCATTGATTTAAAAATATCCAGCAATCTCAGATTTATCTTAACACATTTCACAAAAATGCTAACCTTGTTGATAACAAGCATTTTAAATGGAAAATATTGTCGTTTTTATCTTAAGTATTTAAAAAATATAATTGAAAATGCTTACAGAATGAAAATATTAACTTTTCTGCGTTTTTAATTTTTTGAACTTCCGAAACTGCTATGCTTTTTAGGCTATAAATATTGTTTTCAACTTTTTCTCAAATGGAGATAGTTATTAAAATCAATTTTGGGCTAACAAAGACTCCAAGTTCTTCTGGAGAAGGAGCGAGCCCCTTTGGCCCTCTTTCGCTACGCCTGCGTTTTATATATAAGAAAGGGTCAAAATATAAAAATGATAACTAGTAAATTACATTTCGGTCTACTCCTACTTTTGAAGCTGTCTCTAAAAAAATATTTTTTGTTAATTTTAGATATTTTGAAATCTAAAAAATTAAGCTAATTAATAGTTATGAAAAGACTTAAATGTGAAAGATGGCTACATCATATTAAATAGTCTTTATAAGTAATGGCAGATGGCCTAGTGGTAGGAGCGTAGGGTATTGATCCAGATGGTCTTGGTTCGATTCCCAATCGTGACTATCATTACCATCTGTCCAGCTATGAAAGATTATTCTTCCCTATGGATGCGATACCGACAATAAAAAAAGGTGAACTTATGTGGGCACATTCCGAATTTTGTGTGCTAATCTCATTCAATAAATGTGCGATGAAATTATTGTCATGTTTATCGCGTTAGTGTTACGAAATGAAGAATAACAATAGCAAACAAGGTTCTAAAATCCTTGAGCAGTCCAAATTATCTAGGGGACAGTCACCTCCATTCCTTTCTTAATATGCAACCGTGTTTTATAATTAATCTTTTTATTTAAAAATGCCTGAATGAGTTCAGTGAAAGTAGAGAGGAATAGTAAAGAATAGCTAAAGAATGGCCATTCCATATGCCCACAAAAATAAACTATATTTTTCTTTATTTAAAAATTTTCAAAAACCTTTTCCAACTCTGACTCTCCAACCCTGTGAGGTACTTCTAAATTTCATTGTAATGATTTCAACTTAATACAAGCCTGAGAAGAATGTTTCAAATGTCCAACTATTTTGCCTCCTTTAGTTATTATGTCTGATTGCGATGTAATTGCTTCATTAATTGGAAGTTGAATCAAATGAATAATAATAATCAATTGAATTCTTTTTAAAATTATATTTTTAAAATCAAAGCTTATTCCTTTGTAACAGATAAAACAAAAATATTTTTTTTATAATTAATTTTAAAAAATATTAAATTTTAAATTTGAAAACATTACAAGTAATTAATATTTTTATACAAATGAATATTTTTAAATAAATATCAATCATAATAAAAAAGTTTCTCGCTTACTACTCACCACTTAAAAATGAATATTTTCTCGCTTTTGCAGTGCGAGTATTTTTTAAAAGTGGAATGGGAGGTATCTCGCCGTCAATCCTAATTCCCTATGCTGTTTCAAATCAATTTAAAATAAGTCTTTAATTAAAATAATTTGGCGCGGGTTTGTCGTATATCAAGGAGTCGAAACAAAATATTGGGACCGCAATATAGAAATAGAGAAAATCTGTATAAAAATGATATTTTCCTGTTTTTTTTAAAAAAAGGTTATTCAATATCTGGCTAAATATGTAAAGAAAACCCGTTTACTGTATATTAAATTTGTACTCGGATATTCGTTATTCTACCATATCCAGTACACTATCATGCTAACATATTCTTGCTTGCGACACATCTTCTTGCTGACATCTGGCAGTAAGATCCTCACATCGCCTTCAGCCTTCATTTCAGCTTCTCACACCACTTAGCCAGAAATTTCGCCACTTTGGCAAAGTTTCGCCAGATATCTACCGGATTCATGGTAGTGTGAATATATAGGCATGTGAATAGGTAGTGGGTGTCGTGTGTGTGATATTGACAGGGTGGACATTCTTGTGTTGTTAACACGCCGACTCTCGCATCCCATGTGGAAAGCGTAGCCGTTGATAAATACATGAGGCAAATAATAAGGCTCAATACCTCAATTGCTTATCATGCAAAGTATCACATGATTCCTCATAATACACTATACACTATGAAATTTTTCAGAGCCCAAGTTTAGTGAAAGGAGTTCAACTTATATGGTTATTTCAACCATGTGTGCCCTTGATATTATACCGATATTATTTTTCTTTTGCTGACAAGTTTGCTTGTAATCATCCATGAATTTGGAAAAAATGCTTTTGGAAAGGTTTGCAAGTCGAGAAAATAAGTAGATGTTTGCAAGAACAAGTAGACTAACTTTTAATTATCTTGATAATATATTTCTTTGTTCAACTCAGCCAGAAATAATCTGTTACCAATATGTGGATGGAATAGGAAGTAATTCCCCCATTTCACTATAATACAGTTTTTAACATTTTAAAAATTATTTTATTTAATAGTTAATGAGGAAGAAGCACCAATTTCTCTTGAAGTATCGATAAATGCAGAAAACTCGCTAAGACAGAGTGCTGGAGAATACGAAGGCAATCTTTTTAATTTTGATTAATCAATATTCCTTCTAAATCCAGGCATTTTAACCTTAGAATCATTCGTTTTAAAATTAATTTTCGATGAAGCGTATCCAAAAACAGCGCCCATAATTCAAATCCCCTTGTACACAGCGATTCCTCATGCATTGATTACAGAATCCTTGTTACCGAAATTAAATCAAGTTGTAAGCATTTTTGCATTTACTTCATCTTCAAGTACTACAGTATCTTTGCGTCATGTTGCCATTTCTTATGGCTTGATACATCTTTTGGCCTTAAACACGCCTTAATTACGGTGTCTTGTACAGAAAAATCCTTTGAGAAGCAATTCACATAAAATGAAAGGTAATATCAAGGAAATGATAATGCGTTGCATTAACCTCTTTATCATGGCAATAATTTTTTCTTTGAAGTTATTTTAGAAAGTATTCATATATAACTTATATATAAAATGAATATGTTCATCGAAAACTTAATCAACGGGTCCCAAACTTTTTTTACCATTTCCCCCTTCATCCAGATTTTTGCCTTCATGTGTATGAATTAAAGAGTAGTCAAGCATACTGTGACTATTTCCTAATTTAATTTTATCATCTACAAATATACTGATAAACATATCATTACAAATAAAGCGCATTGAGAGCGTTTAGTAACAACTAAAAGAACTTTTCGTCTACTTTAGAATTAGGTTAATCAGGATGGCGATGTTTCCTTTTGTTCACCTGTGCATCAAACAAGGGTAAGTTTTGCCAAGCGCGCAATGTTACTTTCTATCTTAAGTCGGTTTCGTGCTTTTGGCTTGATTGTGAATAAAGTAGAAAATCTAGATAAACAAAGTTAGGTTGTGAAAACCAGATCGAGTAATTTAAATGCGTTGGTACTCAGTTTTGGCCATGCTCCATGTACAATAATCCAAAAGACTTCAAGATCTTGTGCATGAAACTCATCCTTGGTAAAAGAGTCATGTTTAAGCCCAAAATTCATTTTCCATGTCCTCACGAAGATTATCCACATTTCACATAAATTATTTTCATGTCAGCCTCATTGAAATGTTTATTCAAAATGTTGTTTGTTATCTGTGGAATATGTATTTTACAACAAACGAGCAACTTAATCGTACTAATAACTCTTTGGAAGGATGGAATCGATTTGTATCTTTTGCCGGGTGTTCACACCCGGTAATCTGGAAATTCATTCAACTGATGAAGCAAGAAATTAATTTTTGTAGAGGTTAAGATGGCTCAAATTACTGCTGGTTTTGCTAGCGAACCACCCAGAAAAATAAAGACCGCATCACGAATTAATTCAATTGTGCTGACATAACAAGAAAATACTTATTTAGAGTATTTCAAAGGCATTGCGTTTAACTTGGGATTTTAATCAATTGTTTGTTCTTTAGATAAATATTTTAGCATTTCATTTATATTTTTTTGGAAAATATACTTTTCTATGGATTTGATATACGGGATTTTATTCAGGGGAAATTTGTCCTATGGGTGATTTTGTCCTCCGAGGGTTTTTGTCCTGACACCGCCTACATAAGGCAGCAATATGCCAAAATTCCACACTGCCTTTAACATACAATGTTCTGTGAGTGTGATAATCCCGGTAGCAATCCTGGTTTCTATACTAAATATCTTTTAATTGAACCTTATCAAAACCTTTTATTTTCATACTTTGTTTTTAATCGAAATTGGAAAAATAATATAATTTGATGTGTTTAGTCATTTAGCTTGCTTGCTTGTTAAAAAATACATCTCAATTTATAAAAAGCCTAAACATCTTTCGATATCGAAGTAGAAAAGTATTTAAACCGTAGAAATTTTGTTTATCAAGACTGTTTTCGATAAAAATTATATTTTTCCAAATCTAAAAAAGAATGTTGTTGTTGTTAGCCCCTAGATCAGTGGTTCCCAACCACTTTTCATACATGATCCTTGTCTATGGCCCCCACAAGAATCATAGCCGGTGAATACCGTGACTGTCTACTAGTATCTAACAATTATAACCATAAGATTAATTAAAAAGGGCATTTTACTAAAAGGTGTTTCAAGAATAAGCAAAAAAAAGAAGGAAACAGAAAATCCACTGGATGGAAAAAGTTTATTAATCCTACGCTATGTGATTTAATCCAACCTGATAAGGAGATACTAACTGATAAGTATAGCACGAAAAAAATTGACCTAAAAATTAAATGAAATTGACCTTAAAATATTGACATTATTGACTTAAAAACTTTAAAATTGACTAAAAAAATTGACTTTTTTAAATAAAGTTTACATGTATAAATGTTTATTTTTTTATGATAAATGTATATTATGCATAACATCATAATTGTAGTTCATTATCAGGTACTTTGCAACGTTTTCATCATTAAAATTTCGATTTTTGTTCAATATATTATTTAGCATTGAGAAACTTCTTTCGACTTTTATTGAAGTTGGCTGCGCATTTTCCAACAAACTGTACAGATGTGGGCTAATATCTTCTCTTGTTTTTTTCATGATAATTTCCACATCATTATTTTCTAATCTGTTGGAAATATATTTATCCAAGTCACAAATGTCGTCCATGATTTTTAGGTGTACTATATCTTGATATGCCTCATGAACACAGTAATTCTCATCTTTGCACTTTTCCACTAAATCCAGCAACGGTTTGTACTTTAATATTTCCTTCAAGTTTTCTGATAAAGATTCTACAACAATGGCTTCTTTAGCTTTTTCAACAATAGTTCCATCATCAGAAAACTCAAGCACAATATTCCTAACATCAACGTATTTTTCTGCATACCAAAAAGCAGCTCTCAACCAAGACGCCCATCTTGTAACAACAGGCTTAGGTGGTAAGCCAATTTCTTGGAAAATTTTCTGCCTTCTTTTGTTTTTCACCGTCAACATCTTGAGAGAAGAAATTAGATTATCAACTTTTCCAAATCTTATTCTGATATTCAAGCAACAATTATGCAAAAGATGCGCCAAACAAAATATATGGAATAAATTTGGATACAAAATTTTTAAGGTCTTTCCAGCTTTTTTCATGTATGTAGCTGCATCAGTAATAAGAAGAACAAAGTTTTCTCTTTTTGTTCCCAGGTATTTTATTTCTTCATCAATAATTTGCGTAATTTTTTGGCTATCAACTGAAGTTGAAAAACAAACGGAGTCAATTAGGTACGCTTTTTTAGGGAAATTTAAATCACCAACTAAAACATTAACATAAGACTTGTTTGCGAATGTAGACTCATCTACAATTAAAAACAAGTAGCTATCTTTCACTTTTTTCTTTATACTCTCTTTAACACATTCTGCAAGACTTTTAATGTAGTATCGACAGGAATTTGCATTGGGGCATTCATAACCCATGTATTTGAATAATTCTTTAATTGAAGGATGATTCAGTTTATTAAGAGGTATATTTGCTGATAAGAAAGATTCTGTTACTTTTTTTATGAAATTATTATCGTGAATGAAGGTTTGACTGGAAGAAGATGGAAGATTAACTTTTTTTGAGTGTTTTTCAGTTTTTCTATGACTTTCAATAAAAAACAATTTGCTGTGATTAACGAGGCAGTTACAAAGCTTGCAAAAAAGTTCATTTTTAGGAGTTGTTTTGAACTCATCAGGAAACTTTACTAATATTTCTTTAACCTTTTGCGATGAACTTTTTGCAGTTTTTGGCATTTGTCAAACAAGAGAAAACATCAAAAACAACTTATACTAGCTTAGTTATGAAAAAATTCAAAAGTAGTAAGAAATTGGAATTCGAAATATAAAAAAACAAGCGAAAAGGAAATTATATGACAACTGAGTAATTAGAGATTTGTATAAATGAAAGTTTCGACAGATGTCAATGAGTTAGTGTATTACTGTTTCAATAATGATCTATAAAAGAAAAGCATCTTTGGCTTCTTACATAAGTGATAGATATCTAACGTATATCTATGTCAAAGATAAATAATTGAAAGAGATTGCTAAGCTTTTCTCAGACACAATAATGTTGTCATTTTGAGCAAACAAAATTGTTACATACGTGATATCAAACATACATAGAAAGAACATATGTCAAAAATAAATAATGGAAAAAGACTATTGAAGAAACTTTTCTCAGATTATTATTGACAATGATGTTTTCATTTTGTTCTTGATTTAGAGTAATTCGAAGGCATGAAATGTTATTCGAATGTGGGAAATGAGTGTTGTAATAGAAATAAAATCATAACGTAAGCATATTTGAGTATCAAAGATGTTCATTTAACAAATTTGCATACAGTCTATCCTAGATCTAACTTACCCTGATTTTGCGTTGAGTAAATTTCATGTCATTGCAGAATTATCGTTTATTATTAATTTTTTTTTTATTTTATGTATCAAAAATTTTATAAATGTAGGCAAGTCGTAGTCGTAAAGTTTGTTCTACAATAAGTAACATATATAAAGCTAGTTAGACAACAAAACAGTGCATTCTTAAGGAATGCAAAGGATAACAAGTCGACTCTATCGCGTAATTGTTATCCCCGATGAAATTCTACTTTGTCAATATACTTGCCACCAAATGAGTTTTCAATGTATAACACTATTTAACATCGTTCAATTTGGACCATTTGTCATCCAGGATAGGATTTTTGTGTTATATGATTAATAAGTTAAAGGTCAACCTAGACTTCACTGATCTTGTAATTTATTTCTGGGTGCCAGTCTCGTCTCGGACACAAAATGTAGGGCATCTGTGTTCTAAAAATAAGAATTTATCAAAAAAAGTCAACCCCATTTTTCTAAAATTGCTTTTATTGACTTATTAGCTAAAAAAATTGACTTTATCCTTAAAAACTCAAAAAATTGACTTTATTGACCTTATAAATTTCTGAAAATTTAAATTTGTTTACTTTTATGCTTCTATTTCAGCGTTTCTAAAATATACTAGCATTAAAATAAAAATTGACTTTATTGACTTTTTCGCGCTCTACTGATAAGTAATAAAAGGTTGGTTAGTTTTGGCATTGTTTGTACGTTCGCGTATCTACAGTTGGGATAAGAAGCCTTCCCACCACCGGCTATCTACCCGCTAAACTCCTCTGGTTTTATTTATGCATCTCTCAGATTATGGCCCCTTAAATTTTGCTTTATAGCCCCGCAGAGGGCCATGGCCCACCGTTTGGGAACCAATGCCCTAGATTATACAATCTCTATATGAGTATAATCTAATAGTTCAAAACAAAGCTTTGTTTAACCCGTTAACGACCAGAATAGTCAGACGATATCTAATGTAAAGCAGAAGATTTGTATTAAAGAGCTTTGATAAACGCAGGCGATTTTATTTTTGTAAAGTCCACCATAGTCGACATTGGGCGTTAACGGGTTAAACTGAGAAAGTATTTCCATAAAAGCAAGTACTCAGGAAAAAGAATGTACTATTCTAGAGGGAAGCCATCAAATGAGGGTTTGGCGTGTTTTTCCGAATTCCTTGTTAATATTTTTTATCTTCATAATTATTAAATGAACTAACTGATAATCAGGGCAAACAATTTTTGATCTAAAAAATCCTATTTTTTGACTTTATAATTAACTTTGAATCAGATTTTTATAATTATTTTTTATAATTAACTTTAAATCATCATATGCATCTAACTTTTTTCAATAGTGAATTATACTTATTAATATTTTTAAAATTTGAAAAAATATTTTTTTTCTTAATGGCAATGATATTACATAATTTTTAAAAAAACCTTTTTTTTAATAAATTGCTATTTTAAAAGTACAGTCCATCCCCATACACTCAGTGCAGCAGGGCCGTGCTAGTAATTGCGGGCCCAATTAGAAATCTGATAATGGGGCCTCAATTCTATATGGTAAATTGATCGTCAAACCAAAAAAAATAGACTAATGCTTGGTATAAAAAAATTTAAAGGCAATATGGATAATTTTATTGTTTTACTTTTAACATTAAGAGAGGCAAATTAGGCAATTACATATACTCTTTTACAAAAAGGCTCTTCTAACTTTCTTATTAGCAAAATCTTTCAAAATATTTTCAAAGTCAATAGCTTTAGCAATCTTGCTTTCTGTAGAATCATTGCCAAACTGTTAAGTCTTTCTTGTGAAACCGTAGAACTCACGTTACTTTATATGATAAATACAGTATATGATATAATACAGAAAAAGTCCTAGAGGCGCGGAGCCCCTTAAAGGCATGGAGCCCAATTTGATAACATCGGTCAAATCAGTTTGCAACCGGCCCTGATGCTGAGGATTATTACATTCTTTGTATTTCAGGCGTCTTAAATTTTACTCAGTTTAAAAATGGAATGTACGAATACTTTGCACTTTTATTTCAAATACTTAGTGATACCTATGCTCCTATAAAAAATAACTCATGCGGTATATTTAACAGAAAAAACAGTCAAAAATATATTATGGAGGCTTAAAAGGATTGTGAAACTGTGGTAAGAAAAACTTTGCAAAGAGAGTGGGGTTTCTTTCAAAGGTAAACACTTGACTCCATAACTTGATATAATCATTGGATCTAAAACAAAATCAGTTTTGGTTGCCGGTGTGAATGGCTGAACAATAGAAAATATTTTATTTCAAGCTAAAATTTTAAAACATCTATAAAGTACTTGTCTCTGATAAACTCACATGCTGTTAAGTGAATACTCAATAAGCTAAGTCTAATTTTTTCAAAACTCAAAGAAAATTTTTTTAATTAAAAAGAAACCGAATAGGAATCGGCCTTTTTTGGAAATTTTATAAAATTTTGGTATCGTGCTAATGTGGAGAACTGTCAACTCTTTGGTTGATCTTTCTAACATATTACCTACCACCTGTATTCTCATATAAGGGGCGCACAACCGGAGATGGAGGAGGGGGGAGGGCGATGCCCCTTCCCATGTGAATTCAAGGGGGCTAAAAAGCCTTTTGCCCCCTCCCAATAATTTTCAATTTTCTGAATTATACATCTTTTTTTAGTATTTATTAGACTTGTTTGCTTTGTGAGTAGATTTTCGATATTTTTTTCTTGTTTTAAGGTTAAGTCTTAGAATGAATATTTAAAATCTTTTTTTTTCATTAACGTCCACTTCTTTGTTATAGTAATGCACATGTGAGCTATATTTGGTCAGAGGCAGTAATGTAGCCACATTTGAATAAGAGCCCATGCATTTCTGAGCGAGGCGGATATTTTTTATAGCACATAACTATATAAGAACTCTATAATTTAAAGCTTAAAATGTTTATCCCTATTAATTACTGTAACCAAGCCCGTCGATAAGGCGGCTATTCTAGAAATGAAATATATAGCATCTATCCTTAGATATTCGTTTTATTTAATGTTTTAGTTTTTTATTAAAATTTCTTAGAATAGTTGGCAATGTTTTAACACTTTGCTTAAAATTTCTGTTAATAAAACTTAGTACAAATAATTTCATTTTCATGTAATTTTTAGCGTATAACTTAGGGATTCGAATAGCTAATTTGTATAAATTTAAAGTTTGTAGAATATTTCTTCCAAAATTTTAAGGCTTCAATTTTTATTCAAAATGTCCAAATTTAAATTCACGGCTACATACCTGTCAACTCATAGACCCATATCCTAAATAAATTTTCAAACAATTTACTTTATTCACTGAATATATGTGTAGGTAGAATGTGAAGATTATATAAGATGATTCTTTGTTTTTCTGTGTTACTGATCTAGTTTGGTAGCATTTCGTTGCTAAAAATTTTTAAATGTAAGCAACAATGCATTTCAGTGCAGAGTAACCAATCCACCTAACCAATTCATTTGATTTAAACCAGGCTTGTTGACAATTAGTGAGATGAGAGGCTGAGAAAAATCTTTTAGCTCCAAATCAATATTACATTAGATAGTGGGTTTGTCGAATAAATCTACTATCGGATAAATGAGGTCTGACTGCATTACCAACAAGTCTTCTAATACAACCCTTTCCATATGGTCTTTAGAAGACAAAGACATGTTTAACCTTCGAACACCAAATATAAAATCGGCTCAACCAAAAATTCAGCTCCCTAAAATTTACAAAAGAGATCATTTTTAGTCATTGTATAAAATCTTCACTTGGTTAGAGTATAGCATATCTTATAGAATATAGACTATACAGGTAGACTGTCACCATCCATTTCAATAACTGGTAAATGGCAATAAGGAGGGATAAAAACTTAATTACATCTGATGAATAGTGATTTATCATATATGAATGATTTTGTTCCCTTGGTGAGCTTGAAGGTTCACAAACTTTCTAAAAAATTTCGGCGTAGCGGTCTAACTATAATTTTTTAATAGCTCGGGACTTTGTCTAAATTTGGCTCTGTTTTGGCCAATACAACTCTGATATCATTACTCACTTCCAATCTGTTTCGGGATTTGGTTTCAATGGCAAGTAGCATGAAAAATGCTTGCTCACATATGTAGTGACAAATCGAATCAGAGCAATCTTTGAAAGCATAGGACTCTCCAATTTCGATCGAAATCGCTATGAAATATTTCAGAGCCAGATTACTAATCGAGATTATAAACGGGTTTTTGATAAATTGATAGTATTTTTCAAATTTTTGTAGATTAAGAAAATAAAGAGAAATTTCTTGGAATGCTAGGTGGTGTTTTATGGCCTTCAGGATATCTTTATTAATGAAAATCTTATTTTCATCAACAAATATGTTCGAAAATCGATCCCAATTTAAAGGAATTCATATATTCAAATATGTTCACTAAAAATGATAGAAATATACGAAAATGGACATCAGAAAATTCTACATACATGTCTAGTTTGCTTGTAGAAATTGCTGGATTTCTTTCCATAGTATCGCTTGGAAAATTTTCCTTTGAAAAGCCACCTCACGTTGAGTGCAAGAGTTTTTCAAATCTGAAAACAAAAGATTTGAAGCATTTGCTTTCCGAATCAATAAAACCACGTCTGACATGTCATCAGACATCTCTCCTATTAGCTTTTTAAAGGTATCTTTTGACAGGAAGATATGCTTCAACTTCAGAACTTCTTGGCACATTCAATATATTGCAGCAAGGTCATATCAACTGTTTTGCTATGTTGTGGGACTTTTTGCCAACAGATATTTTTGAAACTTTTCAAAGCATACTTAATATTTAGCAAAAACATTCCTATGTTATTTATCAAACATGAATTTGTGCGATCGTTCAGCCAATAGTTTTGTTTACCGAACTCGAGTGCTTCACTACCAGCGCAAGCTTCACTTGACGGGCTTTAAAAAGTGGATGCTAACACTTCAGAACACAAGGGACATTTATGTTCCTCTTCCCCACCAGACTTCAATGCAGTAAAACGAAATTTCAAGGTGAGTCGTCATATTTAATTTTTTTAGTCATTAAGAAAAATGCACATTAACAAATTAGGCCTGAAAAGCAATAAAAGAAAAAATAGTACTCAATTCAAAGACTAGAAAATATCAGCCCCTGTCTCATAAGAAGAGTTGATTTAATAATATATTTTTAAGGCTAAAGAGTGCACTGGATCTGTTTGTGCTTATGACATCATTTCCGCTTGTCAATTATGGTTGGATGAAATGATTGATGAAATTGAGTTGGAGCTTGAAAACGAAGAAAATAGGAAAAAACAACTAAAGGATGAATGTGAAAAGGTTCATTATTTTCATTCTTTTGTCAATCGTTGCCATCATATACACCTGGTGGCGTTCAGTAGGGATACGATATCTAGGCCAAAAGAGTGCACACTCTTTTTATTATTTTCAAATGTTTTCTGTGTAACCCCTGATATCTTATAGGCTGTAAATTTATTAAGGACGCACATGCCAAAGCATTGCTGTCCGTTATAAAAAAAGTTCTGTAGGTAAACTTCATTTCATTCTTTGAAAAAAAGATTCATGAAGCAAGAGTCATAAAGATCATTAAATTATGTTTACATCGTCACATAATTTTTAGAACTTTTTACTACTAAATTTAAATTTTGAAACATTATCCATAAAATGAACATATATTTGAGTGAAAATAATGATGATATGAATGAATAGTGACAATCGGAAAGATGAGCGATGACAACGATTAAAATCAAGTTAATAAACAAATGACTATGCCATGCGATGCTAATGATGATTATATCTGAAAAAAATACTGCAGTTCATTCATAAATGCACGATTTATAAAACAGGTATTTAAAGTTGGTATCAATAAAAAATTTATCAATCGAAATTTTCCAGTTTTATTCGGGAATTTAATTCTTCTTTTTTAATATAGTCCTTCAATAATTCTTTTTTCTTTATAAAATTCTTTTGTTTTTTTCTTCTAACTTTTGTCTTTTTACATTCATCTTTTCACTTGAACTCCTTTTTCGTTTCAAGCCATCAAGATAAATTTCATATCTCTGTCGAGAGGCTTGAACTGATGAAATCATCGACTTAGTATTACAAATATTTGCCAGCCCACCATGAATATATATTTCATCCTTGACTCTTCTTTGAGAAATCAGCGAGGTCTCTAACAAATTTTCAACAAGCTATTCAAGTTTACGGAAAATCCTCTCTCAACTTGTGCGTTACCGTGTGAAATTATCAGACTAATTTTGATTACCTCCCATAATTCTAAATATGATGGCTTATTTTTAAAAGGCTTGGCAAAAAACGTGTCCAATCTTGGGTCTTCTCCAACATTACCGGTGATTGATTCAAAACTTTCTTTGAAGACCGTGTTTGCCGATGTCAATTTTTTTCCATTCGATAAAGTTTTATGAAAGATCAAAATTGATTTCAAAAATATTTGAAATTCTTGTGAGTTTTTCAGGCAGTACAAAGCGAGATAATAAAGATTTCGGGGGATTTGAAGGTTTTGAGTAAATTGTGACGTTGTTGGCAGGTTTAGTGCTGGGAAGTTTTTTGCAATTTAAGAAAGTTTTCAAACTATCATAAATAGAAAAACTCTTTCGATACATGATACGTTTTCGGCCCAGCGGACGGGACAATGTTTGATGGGGAACTTTGAGCAGCCTGTGATTTGAGTGAAATCTGATATGCGTGCAGGTGAATCATTGAAAAGATAGTAAATGTCGCGTAAAAACGTATTAATATTTCATTTTGATGAATTCATACCCGTTCTCAGAGCGCCATGCAGGACATGAAGTCCACATACTCCTATATTTATGAGTTGCTTGTTTATTCTCCCATCTTCCTTTCTTTGGTGGTCAAAATCGCAAATTAACGTTTGGGCCATCCATTGAAACTTGCAAAAGTTTGTTTGTGAAAAGAGGTTTCAAAACATGATTAATATTTTCCAATATATGACTTGCTGATGCATGGCAAAGGAAAGCCCTGTTGAAATATTGTGAGCACACCAAGGCCCTTTCCCTGACATAATATCTCACAAACACATCCAACTGATTTTTTTGAGATACCCTATTCAACACCTCATCAAAGCAAATAACAAAATCCCCACAGCTCTTGATTTTGGTAGTCAAAATATCATTGAAATAGGGGCTGAGGCCACAATTGCTGATATATCCACATTTGGTTTTTTCAAGTTTGAAACAAGAAGCTAATTTCGAATCTGGAAACATCAATTTGAAAGTCTTCTTTGCATACTCCTAGATCTTTTATATTAGAGATTTTAGTTGCAACAGGCGGGGTTTTAAAGTTTGATACTGATATTTCTTCTTGGGCAGAAGCTTGCGAGGCTGGGAGAAGGGTGAATTTTTAAAAAATAATCATTGAAATAGACACATGTCTTTCATAACGACTTCACATACAAAAAATAATTTATTTTATTTTATTAATAACGTAACAAATCGTATATTTTTCATTAAACCTTCAAAAAATCTTTTTTATTGAATGATTAAGTAATTTTCTTTTAAGCACTCTATATTTTTCTTCCATGCTTATCAATCAAAAATCGTTCCTTCGAGTTTTTGCTAACTTATCAGCTATTTACTGTTCTTGCTAAAATAGTTTTACATCACAGCATTAAAATGATAGCCATACCTCACCTAAAATTTTGCTTGAATTTCGTTGTGTCGAAATATGAGGATTAATTTACATCGCGTAGTATGTCTCACTCCAGACAAAGCCGTAAGTGTTGATTAATTAAAATTAAAAATACTATTGATTCTCTATTTTTATTTGATAGAAAAAAATTGAAGGAACAAAAGTAACCCCTGAGTCATTTATTGTATGGAAAGAAAAGTTTGATGAAGAAAGAAAAAAGAACGAGGAGATAAGTGTTCAAAAAATTAAGAATGAAGATAAAAAGCCCACAGGTATGATGATGATGATGATGATAATGCTCTGCGTTGTGTGTATATAAAACATTCAAAAAATTTAGGAAGAGAGATCTTTGAAAAAACGAATGGAATAATAAATGACGTCGATTTAGAAAACTTGTCCAGCCTAATTGAAGAGTATGCGGAAGAAAGCGTTGAGATTGATGAGGAGTTATTTGAAAGCATGCTTGCTATATGAAAAATAAATGACATCTGCTCACTTTGCGTTTTCTACTCCGATGCGTCTTTTGTAAGCATTGTATCCTCTTTGCTTGAAGGATTGCGCTGTTTCAAAAGGATTTTCACTATCGATGATTCCTCTGCCCACTATGATGCAATCTGCCATTTTGTCTGCTACTGCTGCTTCCGGAGAAGAATAGGATTGACCCATCTTATCAGCATCAATGCTACTATTCAAACCAACCCCTTAAATATGAAAAGCATGCGCAATAGAACCTTTGAAAAGCAGTGAATCAACTTCAGATTGTATGCTAAAGATTTTGAGCCGACGAAAATAAAATGTTAGGTGAAGAATCATATTATTTGTAAAATGTATTTAAAAAAAGGATACCGTAAGGGTTTGTGAGAATTAAACACACCCTTTTTCCGTGATAAATATTGACTCAATACTCATAAAACTATACTCAATAAAAGTTTGCTATATCAATTCAAAGTTTCACCATAGAAATCCATATATTAGCCACCTATGCGGGTTTACAGGCAACTGCAAAGAAATTTTAATTTCAATGATTTGCCTTCTTATCTGAGATATAAAAATATGTATGCAATTTTAACTTGAATTCGTTTGATTCCCAAGATTTTAAAGTAAACCTTCATAAGGATGCATATTAGTTATATCTTTTTGTTTAAATATTCTTTCTAAAAATATTTATTTATCAAAACTAAAAATACAATTTGTATTATCTTCCTAAGCATGTAGATTAGAGGATATCCTTTAAAATATTTTTACAATATATAAATGAATTAAATTACAATTAATAGATGGCTGCTCACAAACGAAGGAGTGTAGTTCATTTTCAATAAAATAGTAATAATTTTGAAAAATTCTGAAGAAGAGAATGAATTAAACCCTTGAAAGTCTATGATTTTACTTTTCTTGCTGTTTGTTTGCATCTAATTTATGAAATATGACGATACATCTACGATTTTCTTATATTTTTATCTAGTTGTTTGAAAAGTTAGGTCTTGGATAAAAACAGTTTGATATTTCTATTTATCACCCGGAAATTATATAAAGTAACATAAAATTATCAAACAATTTTTAAAAAGTTCGATTTTGCATATTCGTGCTGTATTTAAGTGGAATTAAAAAGGACCGTTCAAAATAAAAAAACTGTTCAATACATACCTGGTGTGACTTGTATGAGCGAGGATTGAATTGGAAGAGATGGGCTTTGACAAATTAGACCGATCACAAAGTTGGGATACTTTAAAGCGATATTGACCGCATCTTTTGAATATTTCTTATCCGTTAGCGCTCCCACACAACTCATTTCAGTTATCAAGAAGCACGCGATATTTGGCACAACACCACAGCTCTAAACCCAAAAACATTCTCAAAAGCTATTTACGGTACTTGAGATGTGTAAAAATATTCCTCACTTCTGAAAGAGTTTTTATTGTATGTTCTCCAGATATAGCATGACAAGTTATGATGTCTGCCCAGTTTTTAATTTTGAAAATTCCCAATTCAAATTGTTTTTTTACAGTTGATCCGATATCACAGAACTTTCTAAAATATAAAAATACAAAATTTCAACAAATAAAGCCACTTTTACAATCAAAACTAAGAATATAAAAAAGGACAGGCAGTAAGAAAGAGAAGTAAGAGAAACGAAATTAAACTTTTCAATAAAATTTATGTTCAAAAGCAAGAGGCTGAAATTTTGCTTTGATTAAAAAATTGAGGTAAAATTTTACTCTAATCAAGATGGTTATATCGTGATTTGGATTAGCGATGAGAGGATTTATCGAGAATCCTTTTTTAAATGTCCGCTTCAGAATCTTATCTGAAAAATTCCGATTCTCCGAAATAGATAAGAGCTCTTAAATGTTCTAAGCTTCACTCTAAATTTTGCTTGGGCATTTCAAAAAATGTATTTGATTTTTAGCTAATTTTAATTTGGGAAAATACATTTTAAAATAAAAAAATGTTAAGTTTATTGTATGGGTGTAAAACAGGGGCGCACATCCTCGAAATTTTTTTGTTGCAATTTTCAAAATTAATTGTTTGGAAATATCACGGGAGACCAAATATTCAAGCAATCTTTTAAAATAGAGTGTATTCAGCGCATTCCTAAATTTATAAGACTACTTAATATTTTTTTTACAAATTTGGTGAATTTAAATACTATACTTCCAGCGAAAATATTTTAATTAAATTTGCAGAATATACACTAGTTTAAAAAAATCCAAAATTGTTGGTGGAATAGGCTTTTCATTTGAAAATGAAATAGTCTACCAGGCACATTACAGGAATTGATGAAAGGATATTTGATTCATAGAGAAAGCAACTGAAAACAAATAACTGAAGGTTGGATAGTTTTATATGAGTGAATGTAGTCTGAAGGCAAAGAGTCTACTAGACACCCTGCGATCTTTATATGAAAAAATGTGATTGATTCAGGGGCAAGGGTATAAAATGAAGTTATAATTGTGCAAACAAAAATAAAACAATAAATTAAGATGACATTATTTCATTTTACTCAGCATCATTCAAAAATAGTTTAAAAGCTAAATTGATGCAAGCTACAAAAATCTACAAAAAGTAAAATAACTTTTAACATTTTGCAATGATTTGCCTTTTATAATAACTTTTAAGGAAAAAAAAATCTATCAGAAAAAGTTATAGAGCTTCAACAAAAACTAAAAATTTTTACAACATAACTAAGTTTTTTGAAAACTAATTTGACGTATCCCCTACAGCATACTCTATGGGTGGCATGGCAGGTTGGTTTAGATGATGAACTAAGCACGGAAGCCTCTGGATTCGATTCCTCATCGATACAAATTTGTTCATAGTTTGACTTAAGCGGTACATCAGTGCCTGGTCAATGAAAATACATCCACTGCACCACTCAAAATTGAAAAATTTGCTACATAATTAAGAAAGAAAGGAAACGAAATAAACTAATAAAGCAATTTTCACTATTTTAAAATAGAACCGTCTGTTCTCAGAATAATTTAAGAATAATAGGAGGGATAAAGAATGAGAGTTTATTTGATATTTTCAAGTTTTTATAAGCAACAAAAGCCAAAGTTTAAGTAGCCTTATAGGGTGATTTGGTAGCACTTGTGTCTTTTACATATTGTAAAGAATCATAGTATACAAAATGGTAATTAAATAACTTTTTATAAAATTATTTAAGTCTAAAAACACAAAATCATTAAAAAATTATTTAAACTAACACAAATCAAAGTATACGAGAAAAGAAATCATTGCGTTTTTTGAATATTTCTGTCTACAAATAAAATTCTGACAGCTGTCACAAATAGATTAAGTACATTTTTAGCAACTGAAACATTTTATTTCGATATTATATCTTTATTATAATAATCAACAAATTTTCTTAAAAAAACTGATTTAATTAATTATGTACAGTGTTACTTATAAAATTTAACATTCGAACATTATAAAAATATCTCTGCTCAAATATTAAGCAAATAGAGTATTCTTGCTTTTAAACTGAATAGCTAGTCAAAATTTCTTGACTTGAAAAAATTAAAGTTTTCAAATATTACAAAATGTAACATAGGTAGTGATAAAGATTAAGTGACCTTTGTTGAAAAATTTTTTTTAGCGCGATTCTAACAATATTCATTGATATAAAATTGTAACGTTTGAAAACTATTTTAATTTAACTCTAAATGCAAATTAGACAGAAGCAGTGGTGTAGTCAGAAAAAAGTTGATAGGGGGGGGGGGGGGGGGCACAATTTAAAAACAAAAAACTTGAGCAACATTATTTATACTTTCTTGATCCTTTCATTGGAGAAATTTTCGAAAACTGATATCGCATAAGATGCATGGGGGCACCATGAGGTACATAGGAGAGTGGGAACAGCGCCTCATGCCCAGCCTAGCTACGTCACTGGAGAGAAGAGAGCTGAATGAAATAAGAACAAGAGAAGAGGGCTTGAGTGAATGATTGAGTTTTAGCAGAGAAAGCGGAAGAGAAAAATAGAGGAGACAGAAAGAGAAATAGAATCACTGTGACAGAAGATGAGAAAATCTAGTGGATCATCAACATGTGTTTGCTCAAAAATACTACAAGGAGGAGACACTGTGATAAACATTGCTTACTTGTGTGAATATTGAAACAATGCATTATTATTATAAAGCAGGCTCTCACGCATCGTCTGTAAAGTATGTTTGATAGGAATTTCAGAGCAGCCTGGCATGATGTTTGATTGATTCGAAAGTCTACATTCCTTCTTTTATTCTGATATCTTACATTATCATGTATTCGAATGATCATTACATTCTATAATGCGATCATCATACATGTTTTATGAACAAGCAAAAGTAACAAGTAAAACTAAATTATATCTTCATATTTAAAAATGGGAAGAAAACTGAAAAAGTACGCACATTTAATATGGAATTATAAAAGTTTAAAGGAACCTGTCTTCAATGATTAAAAAGTTTAATTGATGAGATAAATCCTTCAGAGTTCGAATGAAATCGGCATTGAAGTCTTCGATAGTGTCAGCGTGTATTTTGACTGCGCAAATGAGAGAGCCGAGTGATTGCAAAGTTTCAACGATTTCCTGGGATTTAGTGAGATCAGCTGAAAAAATTAGATTGCTTTCCTTTTCTATGACGATGCTTAAAAGTTTTCTTAAAACTTTGTTATGACTCAATTCCGCCTTTTGTTCATATGATAGCATTTTCGTCTATAAGAAAAACCTGGCGTATTAAAAACGATAAAATTTATTCACATATGACATTATTGCGAAGAATTCGCAAACAAAATTTAAAATGTGAATAATATTCATTGAAGCCAAGAAAAATTAATTTTTAAATTAACAGTTTTTGACTAAATTTAAGAACGATTTTTTATAATAAAATATTTTTGAAATCAAATTTCTGTAGAATAGATAGATACATCTAAAAATGATTAAGAAAACTTTTCAAATTGATTTTACGAGTGTTTTCGTTTTCAAAATAAGGAAATTTAAAAATATTCTATTTTTGCTTTAAAATATATGATTTCCACATAAAAGTGCATTTAGTTCAAAAGTTAAAATCTTGTAATTTTTTCTTGGTTTAAAGTAAATATTTTCCGATTTTGTTCGTCCATCGTTAATTTTGAAGATTGAAAGCGGATTTTTGAAAATATAGACCGGCTGTGAGCAATAATTTACCTCTTTGCCATTCTCTGCTTCCACTTTACATTTGGTGAATGCTTCATAGCTGAGTAAAAAATTTCTTTCTATCTTCTTGTGCCTCATTAAAACGTCCACGATTTCCGTAATTGTGCACACACTGTTTAAAAGTTAATTTAAATTAATGGCATTTAGAAACTTTTGTTATCAAAATCAGAATAACGCACAGATATTCCATTCTAATCTAATTTTCTTCTTAATTTACGTAAAGTAAAAGATCTTTTTAAATCATTTTCATAATCGAGAATAATAAAAAAAATATTTATGCATATACAATAAAATGCTTATGCTAAGAAGATCAATCAGCCTTTGAACTGTTGAAATCTATCTCGTTGTTATCGGGGTAAATCATAGCATAGATATATTCTCTCATATATGTGCATGTTAATGAATGCTTACTTCCTACGAGAATAGCATCTGTATTTTTTTCTCAAAATTCAGGTGTTTCTTTTACATGGATAATAGTAGTATTGGCAAACTAAATATGGAAATTCCATAGAGACACAATATTGAAGCAAATATTTTTGATAAAACTTGTAAGACCGTTGGATAAATTTATGGATTTCTAAATTCGATATTTATATCCTTCTTGTCCGTTACGGCGATAAATTTATGGATTTCTAGATTCGATATTTATATCCTTCTTGTCCGTTACGGAACTTTTTTTTCTCCAAATTTTAGGTCCCAAAAATCAGGGCGTTCGTTATACACGTTAAATACGGTATGTTTATGAGATTTTTACAAAATTTTTTGTTGAGTATACAAACCACATTTTCAATTGTATTAAAGTAAATTAAATATGAATAGATATATGTGTCTGCTTGATCGCCAAACTCTAATGTTATTAGATCTTGAAAGCCTGACTTTTCAAAGCATTCTGATGCTCAGAATTTAAACATTTCTCAATAAAAAAGTGTTTGAAAGCCTATTTTCATTTCATAATTCTAGATAATTCAATGATATATTTTTCAATTAATCACATTCTGTATTTCTAATTCATGTCTATTTTAGATATTTCAATTATCCTCAGGCTACTAGAAATCCTTTCACATTTTTCTTTGTATTTGAGTTCTTTTTAGATTTTAATCAAACTACTTTTAACTTTATCAGAGTGCTAATTGGGTTGTTAAATAATAAAAAAGCTATTAAAAAATATACATAAATTAAGAGCATGGTTGCGTGTCAGAATTGAAAGGAGTCGGAAATAAAATGTCATAATCTGACTTCTAAAATTAAATGTTATATTTTTCTTTTTTAATTTATAAAAAAAATGGTTATATATTGAAGAAACTTTCCTAAAGCGCTTGATAAATAAGGTTTTCAGTAAGTTCTCTTAACTAAATATAAACTTTTTATAGATTCGAAATTATAAACACGATGTTGATAAAATAAAAAGTGACCTGTGCAAAGCAATGCCATTATTCTTGAGATTATTGCGTCCACCTTGTTCGCGATCAAGCAAGACGTATGCAACATTCACAATCAATCCTAGCTTTGTTAATTCCTAAAAGAAAACCTAATATTACCCTTAGTAAGAGTTAGCATCAATTTTTCTAGCTTAATTTTTAATTTAAAACCAATGAAAATACATTAATATCAAACTACTTGAGTTGTAGTAAAGATTAATAAAAAAAATTATAATTTATAGTCATTGATTAATATATCCTACAAATTTATGAGAAGTGACTTTTCAAGCTTCCTAAAATAAAATCACTTTATTCCTATTTGTTCCTAAATTCTATCATATATTTTCTAGGCACCAATAATAATTTAATTAATTTCATGCAAAAATTTTCTATAGGGCCTGTAATAATAGAAATTTTGTATTCAATACTTTTTTTAGTATAAAAATAATATTTTTAAAAAGGTTAAATTTTAGATAGAGATTGTCACTATCATAAAATCCAACTATAGTTTTCGCTAGCTAAAAGTGCTCCTAACACAAAGCCAGATGGGCAGATCTAGAGGCAAATTAATCCCTGAACGATTTTGTAACATTTTTTTATAAAGTGACAGGAAAGCTTTGAAAATAAATGCTTACTCGAATTACACAAGGAATGTTTGCTTATAATATTATTTTACGGATCTGAAGTACAACTCTTCTTTCACAAAATCAAGCAATACTTGATTGAACTATACACTGTTATGCTCAAAAATGTGGAGGAGAAAGCGATCACCCCCTCTAAATCCAACAATGCTATGCCGCCTCTTGACACTATAAGATGGCTTAATTTTTCAAGATGGAAAAAGACCTTTATATATAGATTTACATTTTTGTAGATGACTATATTTAAAGAAAACTAAAATATTTTAAGGTTAAAATAAAAAAACTTGTAAACACCTCTTGGGAGATTGAGAAACATCGAAAACACCCTTTAAAATCCTTGAGAAATTTGCAAAACACACGCGTTCTTTTAATTCCAAATGTTGGATCCCCGGGACAGATGTGATAATTTTCTTAGGAAATGATTTCTTTGAAACGAAAGAACTTATTTTTTGCAAGCGAGTTAAGATTATAAGATCGCAAAAATAAAGTAGTGTAAAAATTTATGGAAGCTACTGTATACGTAGGAAATACTGATCTGTATTTGATTTTCTTTCCCCAAAAAAATAAAGAGTATTTTGTACAACTTGTGGCAAGGCGAACCGATTCTATCGATGCTAGAAAATAAAATGAGCAATTTAGACCTAACTCAACAAGGTTTAAACTCAGATAAAAAAATTCTCGTTTTAATTAAAACGAGCAAAACTTCATTAAAATGAAAAACAAAAAAATTAGAATTGAAAAGATTGGCAGCAATTTTTAAGTGTAAAAAATGTCACATTTTTACATTTAATTTTACTGTTTTTTGCATAAAAAACAGCGTCTTGATGTATTCAGCAATTCTGGATTATGGTTAACACTGTCTGTTATTATATCATTACTTGGAACAGGCTTTCTCCCTTTTGGACCAAAGGAAATGTTCATGGATGGGTTTGACTTTTTAAGAACCTCAACTCTTCTATATCTTTGTTACACATGTTGGACTTATTGACTATTTGATAAAACCTTCAAGAAAAAACTAAAGCTGTGTTTATTGAATTTATTATCAGTGGCCAGTACCACTTTTTGCTTATTATTTGAGGCCTATACACAGACAAAAACTGATGAAATAGTTCTACGCCGCCCATTCCTTTGTTGTAAACCTTTATAACACGCTTTATAACAAAAGGTTGGCTACTAACTTTTATTTTGCCCAATCCTTTTTTCCTTCTTTGAATATTTTTCAAAGGAGAAACACTTTCTGAATTTGTGCAAACAGTAACAATTGAATTGTCCATCCATCTTGTAATTTGAAAACCATTACTACCAAAATTTTCGAAAAATCCTCTTTCTTTTTTAAAAAAACTTGTTCTATTTGTTAAAGGGCACTTTGATGATCTGTTTTCTTTCATGGTTCCCGTGGCCCTGATACCTTTATCATCCCTCTCTTTTATCAAAGTAAAACTGGTGTTGTGTTGGATGAGGACAACTAAAAACCATTTTTTCACTACTCGTGTTCCTAAAGATTCTATCGGATTGCAAACTTTTTCTTTACCTTCATAAATTTCTAACTTATATGGCACACTAGTTGAACTTGCAAGAACCCATGTTTTAAAACCAAAACATGAGTTTATTTCTAATAAACTGTTTGCAGCCATGCCGCCGCCCATAGTAAGGCATCATCGACTCATCAATGCTCAAATCTTAACGAAAAACTCCAAATTTCATAAGTTTGGAATTAAGAATTTCAAAAAAATGGTAAACCTAGCCATTTTTCTTTCTGATAGATTATCGTTGTTTGCACAATGAAGAAACTTTTTCAATTCCTGAAATCGATTTCTACTCATTGTTGAAGGAAAAATTTGATTTTTGTTGACACCAATAATCTCTTTCAGAAGTTCTGACATTATAGCCATTTACACATTTCTTCCTTAGAAACATAAAAGTTTGGAAAATAATGATTTCTTTTAGCTTTTTTCCTTCGTTTGAATTGGCTGAGAACCCCATTTAAGTTTTGAGAGGCATGGTTGTTCATTTTTTCCAACGTCGTTTTTCCACTTTTTTTCCTTCGTTTGAATTGGCTGAGAACCCCATTTAAGTTTTGAGAGGCATGGTTGTTCATTTTTTCCAACGTCGTTGTAAATAGAAAATACATCGACTTCTGCACAACTTTCGTTGAATGAAGCGCTACTTTCATCCTGTTTAATGTCGCTCCCTTCTCCAACGGATGGTACACCAGTGACAACTATGTTAGCTGTCAAAACATCATCATCTGCACTAATGTAGTCAATTGCATTTTTTAAGTTAATAAAATGTACTCGTTCATTCATTTTATTATCAAAAGAAAATAGAGTTGAAAAAGTTTTGAAAATAAAAAAATACAAAAACTTCAAAATATATAAAGAAACTAAAAAAATATTACTTTAAAATTTATTGTATCTAATATACATTATGCATATTTTAAAATTAAATTTAAAGTTTTTATCATATGAATTTAATTTTTTACTTATGAAAAAACAACATATCATCCCAATGACTCGTTGGGGAGTCATACAATAAAAGATCAATTAGTCATAAACAAACAAAAAAATAGAATTAATTATTTTAGTTTATTGAAATAAAACTAATTAAAAATGAAATGTTTGTAGTAATAACCTGTTGTAGGTTTCGGTTATTAACCAAAATTTATAAGATATATCTGCTTACAAAAATGTAGAGATCCCAAAAAATAGAAGGGTAAAAAACAATTAAATTTCGATTATTATTCAGAAAATAAAATATCTTTGTGTCTCGTAATAAACCCTAGACTGAGGAAATTATTGTAAGCCAAATTATGTGTATATAATTTTTTTGCTCACTACTATTTTAATTGCAAAGCATATTTTTTCCAAAAGTGAATATACAAATATGTGTTTACTGAAAGGGTCTTTTCCCCTTTTATGAATAAATTTACCTTCCGCTAAATTATTTATGCAGCCAAAATAAAGGAGCTTACAACCATAACGCAGGGCCAGCGCACCCTATTTATTTTGGGGCTTAACCCCCCCCCCCCCCCATCCCTCTATTTTTGACCTGAGCCCCCCCCCCCCCCCCATTTTTGACCTGAGCCCCCTCTACCCCTCACCCCACTCAATTTTTCAAGCTTAAATAAGTTTTAAATGAATTACATCCGATAAAGTGCGCTTGTGAAGAAGTCTTTTCTTTGTACATTGGTAGTTTCAATAAACATATTATAAAATTGTCTAGAGTATTTTTTGAGTATCAAGCTGTAGGAATCAGTACTGCATCCTTTGAGAGAAGTTTTTCGACCCTTAAAAGAGTTTTCGAGTTTTTGAACTATTTCAACGAAAAGTCAAGAAGGCTGAATGTTTGACATGTAAATTGCTTTATTACTCTAAAAATGATATATTGTTAATAAAATGTTTTTCTTCTTTCACTTTTGTTTTATAATAGTTAAGTATACTCCTCAATCCTCGTCACCTTACTTTTATGACCTTCCTTAGCTCTTGTTTCTGATGTTGATCGAATTCGCTTCTAGAAAGGAAAATTTTATAGTGTGTATTTCTATAATGTATAGTTTCAGCCCCTTTGAGACACCACCTCCCCCCCCCCCCCTCTAAAATTTTGGTTAGCGCGGGCTCTGTCATAGCGATGAAGGAAGATGGGGATAGTATGAGATTAATATACAAAAAATAATATACTTACCTGAACTGTTTCCAAAATACTGCTCCCTGATGATATGACATCTTCAATGATGATACAGATATCTGACTCCTTGAAATTTCCTTCAACCATCTTCTTAGTACCGTAATCTTTCATTTCTTTGCGTTTAACAAGCATGGGAACATTATAACTCACACTCAAACACTAAAATTATTGAATTTAAACATTTTTTGAGATAGAGAGAAATAGTGATCACATTTTGCCATAACTAAGTCAAGCCTAAATGCTTAAAAGCAGGGCCGGCATTAGACCACTGCAACCTATGCGGCCGCAGTGGGCCCCGTGCTTCCCATTTTTCATTTCGATGATTTCGCTAAATACGAGGTTCGTAAATTTAAGTTACTTTGATCGTCATTTTGTGTTAATGGAAAGGTAATAAAACAAATTCCTTTTCTTTTTTTCAAAATCTTATTTCTCACTTTTAATCTTTTTTGCCTACCCACACTGGGCGCGCGCAATTCATTTTGCATAGAGCCCCGCGAACACTAGGGCCGGCCCTGCTTGAAAGTATTAATACCACTTAATCGAATTGCTACAATCACAAGAAAAATAAATATATTAAACTAAGTAATTAGTTAAAGATATAGTAAGATTAATAATTTGTAACTAAAGATATAATTGAATATATTTAGGATTTGAAAATTGATATGTAAATCGGTTAATTTATTTTTAAAATAAAATTTTGGACCAAAGTGTACGCCTCCATAGCTCAGAGGTTAGAGCACTGGTCTTGTAAACCAGGGGTCGCGAGTTCAATTCTCGCTGGAGGCTAAATTTCTTTTTTAAATTATTAAAAATAGTCACTTACCGTGGCAATTGGCAATGCTGTATATGGAACACCACAAATATGATCGTATTTTTGAAGATTCTTTTCAATCTTTTTTCGTAAAATGGAAGATATCGATTTCTGAAATAATTTATTTTTAAATAATTGTTTATTTCCATTTTGAGTTGTTGCCAAAATAATGATTGTATATTAGCCATTTATTCATTGTTTTGTCCTACTCTGGATTAACAAAATGTTAGCCGAAGCTACTCTTCACTAAAAAAGAAATTTATTGAAATAATCAAGGTACACCAACAAGTACACAAAAGGCTAATTAAAAACCGGCTTCTGGAAAAACTGTTCAATATATACGAGTGGTAGTAAAATAAATTTTCACTAAGTATTAAAAAAAATATTTAAAAATATTTAGATTTTAAAACTTACTTGCGAAAACTGATTTACTGAAAGTTGGAATCTCTTGAGTGAATTAGAACAAGTAAATTGTTTTTAATATTTAATACAAGATTTAACAAAAAAACTATTCATGCAGAATTCTTTCATAAGTTTAAAATTTAAAAATTAGATTTCGAGCATCTGCCAACGCCAAAATTCCCATAATGACTGACAAGAAAGACGATTAACAATCTCAGTCTCAAGTTCCTGGAAATAAGGATCCTTTAACTCCGATTTCATACCAAGTGAAGGATGTTGTGTCTACAATGACTAAGGACATCATTTTCAGACTTGGGAACCTTATTGATACTACTGAGATAAATGAACATTTTTTTAGAATAGCTTACAAGGATGACATTTGGCAGAAAGAGTTTCCTGGAACATCTGATAAGGAAGACATTGCCAGATTATGTCACTTATTTAGTTTCAAAAGAAATTATCAGCAGTTTGTAAGTGGTCTGAGTAATATTTTAGGTACAAAGAGCAATGATAAAAGAGATGATAACTTATATCGCTCTGCGAATGATAATTGAGCGTTGGCAGATGCTCGATGTAAGTACAACCTTGGATCGAGAACAAGAGCCTGCTGGCCTAGGAATATCTGACATTGAAAGGTTTATTAAATTTCTTGACAGATTTGTTTGACTTTCATTAAAAAATTATACCAAAATATTCACAAGGAAGCGATGGGCTTGTGAGGAAATTTTGTAAAAATGGCGAATAATTTATCCTTTGAGGAAGAGCCTTTTTTTTTAATGGTTTTGTCAGTGGGAGAGGGCAGAAAGAAGGTTATCGTGCAAGAAAACTAAGAACATCTTAAAAACTCAAGTCTTATATTTAAGTTCAAAAACTGTATACATTTTATGGAAAAAAATTAAACAGCCAAATAAAAAAACTATACATATATTTTTTTTCTGTTACATATAGGATAATATTTTTAGCTATGGGCCAATTTCTTTTAGTGAAGGGTCGAAAGACTTAATGTTAAAAAAGGCCCAGCTTTGAAGGCGAGTGTGAGACACCGGCATACCAAGCAATGAAAAGCGTCTACTTAAAATATAAAAAAAATCATTTGAAAAGAAAGTAGACGATTAGCCTTCAAAATCCTGGTCCTCAAAATGTTAAGGAAAAGAGAGGATGTTTTATTTGTTTCAAAAAAAAACTCAAGGAGAGTTTGATATATTAACTTAATAAGGTATTTCAAAACCGTATTTTATTTTGTTTATATAAAATAATTAGTTAGTTGTCGGTATCGCATTGAGGAAAGTATAATCTTGCATAACTTGACAAATGAGGTCAGGATCATGAATTGAACCGAGATTTTTTTTGAGATTCATTATATCAAGACCCTACGACTGAACCACTAGACTAGGGCCTAGGCCATCTGGCGACACAATAATTTTTTTAATTCTAAAAGGAAAAAAAATCAATTTATATATAATAAATATTTAAGGATAAAATTAAAAACATCTGAAATTTTTTGTTACAAAATGAAAATAGAGGCACTAAGTTCCAAACAGGAGAAATGTTGGAATAACTTTTAGAACGTAAGATCGATAACAAAATTTATTGATTAAATTTAGGATTGCGGTTTTGCGCTTTATTGAAATTTAAAAAATTTCAAAGATCAACTCCTATCAAATGCAAAAGCCTAAGCTCTTGAGGACCAGTATGACACCGATATCTGAAGAAATGAAAATGGTCTGCTTTAAATGTACAAAATTCCGTTAAAGAAAGGAGAAGGTTAGTCTTCAAAATTACTCATTGCAACCAGGGTTGTTGAGTTGGAGTCGCACCTTTTGGAAAAAAAAATTAAGATAAATTCAATTTATGAATAGTATTGTTTTGTCTAGATAAAAAGATTATAGACAATAAATTGAAAATCTTTTTGAAGACAATGTTAAACTACAAATACAAACCAATAGAACATTTTAATAAATTATGTTAAAGAAAATAGATCAAACATATTAATTGAAACAAAAATCAGAAATTTCTAAAATTCAGGAAATCTTTCAATAACTATCTAAAATTGACATTCACAAACGACTTTCAAACATGGTATATGTCATCACACTTTTTTGAGATTTATAATATTTGAAACAGAAAAGTTGATGTTTCATAATTATAAATTTTTAGTCAAAGTCGCAAAATATTATATAGGTGGAGGCTGTTAAAAAATTTTTTTACATAAATTAAGCTGCAGTCTTAATTATATTGTCGCCAAATAATTTTCCTCCTCTGCAACCCTGATTGCAACTTCATAAATCTTATGGTGTGAAACGTTTGTCACTTTTGATTTGTTCGTTATGTTTATGAAGACAAATTTAAAGACAAGATTTTATTATAGAAGCATCTTTCTACAAGAACTAAAGGAGATGTCTTTAATATAATCAAAAAATTTAGCATATAATAGAATTTGTCATATTTATCAAGGTATGTGCTTGGGAAGGGTTTTACCTATGGTTTGGAAGTACTCAGACACCTTACTGAACCCACTACCCCGAACTAATATTCCGCATGCCCATTAGTGATGGGACGATACCCAAGTTGTGTACGATTCTGATTCTTAAAAAAATATACGATTTTGATTCTTAATTGCCTTATGTGTAAAGTTAAAATTTTATTTGAATTATTTTGTGTTTGGAACATCAATAAATTGAGTTAAATAAAATTTATAGGTTTAAAATTTAACTTTTTTAAATACTCCTTTTCGATTCCAATATTCAAAAAAACACGATTCTCATGATTCCTGATTCTGATTAATCGTCCCATCACTAAAAGCAATAGATGCCCTTAGAAAAGAAATAATTGTTAGTTCCATACCTTTGACCTCTTTGAAGAGAATCTTTATGATATTTTCGTAAAAGAAATAAACAAGTCTACCCTTGACAGGATTTAATGAAGTTTTAGTTCAGCTAAATTAAGTAGATGCTTAATCCTTTTGTTTTTAAATTTTAAATGAAATATTTTTTTCATCATAATCATTATTAAAACAAATTTTAAATAAAAATTAAAGAATGAGTCAGAACGAATTAATAGATATAAGTATTAATACTTACCAAGAGTAAGGGATACGATACGATTAATCGCAAGTCAAGATAATAGGGCGATTTAATACCACTTTTAAGTGTAAAATCGCCAAACTTTATGCACCCAAGTTCGAAAAGTTTTAGAACAAGATTTTCAGTTTGATTTTCCATCTTAGAAGACAAATGATTCTAAACTAAAAATTAGATTTTAGATATAAACAGTCTCTTGTATAACATCATTTAAATTTTATCTGAAATATATTTAAAAATCATCATTGACTATGATTAAGAATTTCAAAGAACAAAAGACGCATAAAAATGATGCTTTACTGAAAAAATGACTTTTCAGATAATACATAATATTCTATGAATAAAATACATTTTGGGGCCAAATTATATGTAACTTACTATATGAAAAATTTTGTTTGAGTTCATTAACTTAATATTAATAGAAAACATTTTTGTATAATTAGTGTTTAGACTTGTTAAAAATTTATTTTTTAATGCCTTCATTTGAGGTTACTATGACAAGGAATGTTTCAATTTAAACTTGTTTCAATTTTAATTATTTTCTTTTGTTCATTTCAATCTCGTAATCTGATGAAAATGCAACTATATTCTTCATTACACGCTTACAGTATGTCCATAATTGATTTAGTAAATTAAAAAATGTTATGTTAAAAATGATAATCAGGCGTGAGTAAGCTAGGCAGAAATTTGGACTTGAAAACATCCCAATGTACATTTACCTTTAATGTAATTTATGTAAGTGTGCCTAAGCTGCCTTATTTCCCAAAATATTACATAATTTTGATTATATAATCATTCATTTTTGTTATCTAAAAATTGATAACGTAAGTAACTTAGGGTGTCTTTAATAACAAGGCGCAATTGAACCTCTTGTTTCGAACTATGAGCAAAGAACGCTTGATGCTTCATCGAACCCAATATCAGATGGTACTGAAGCCAATTATCTAACAAAGCTTACTTACGCTCTCTTGGAGAAAGTATAATTAGTAAATGAATAACTAAATGATTTTATATAAAACTAATTTAAACTTTATTTAAAGCAAAATGTTGGTTGTTTGGAGATATCAAAGCATTTTCAGCCGTAAGACTATATGCTCACATTATGCTTAAGATGGTAACCACCGTTTTTGGGAATTTGTTTTTAGAGTTAAATCAATATGTGTAATATGTTTTAAAGGGAATTTTAAATATTAGACTAGACTTGCTTAAGTTCAAAAAATTATAAATTATATTAAAAATATATTTTTAGGTAAAAAAATATTTTAATCAATTGAGTAGTACATATAAAATAAAACCAGTAAAATATGAGTTATAGGTTTAAATATAGGATATATCTGAAAACCATAAAGTCTTAAAAAAAGGATCTTTTTTATTATCTAATTTTTCTATAAATATTAGATAGTTATTCAAGGTCATTATAATTATTCAAAACTCTATTTTTGATATTTAATAATGATATACACTTCACATCAAAAACAATGTGATTACCACTATATTTATGTAACATTATCCTCAAATGTTTATGCAAATGACATTCAATTAACACCTATTAATGTACGCACTATCTTCTAATATGTACTGTTAATATTAAATCTCCAAGACACAATTACATTTATTACACCTTTAAGCCTCAATGTACTCACAAGGACACATACACACATACACATACCTGCATAATGCACAGAACATATATTTATATATATGTAATTAAAGAAAGCGAGGCCTCACTTCTTTAGATCTTCACCGTCATCAATAAAGGCTATCAATAAGCCAGAGAAAAAGTGAAGATTGAGGACCTCTGCCAATTCACCGTTATAAGGCTTTCAATGAGCCAAGAAGTTTGAAGATCTCTATCAACTTTCGTTAATATAATAAAATTATATCCTCAATTACACTTCAACGTAACAATCTAAAGAAGTATTCCTTTGATTTGCATTTATTTCACTTGTTTTTGTTTTGCACAGATAGTTTTGCCTCATGTTGTTAGGGTCCTCTCACTTACAGTTAGTCAGGGTTCGATCCCCAGCTCCCAATCTAAAAAAAAAATTCACAAAACTGTATTAATCATCTTAAATTTGTAAAAGCCTCATGCCAGCTTTCGAAATCCTTGCATTTTACAAGCTGTGTCAAATAAAACAACAACAACAACAACAGCACAGATAGCATACTCATATTTTGTTTTTTAATATATTTTCAATTTGTAAGTTACACTCACTCAGTATGCATGATCGCATTATAGCTAAAAGGGCTTTGACAAATATTGTAAAAAATTGACCATCTTTTAAATGGTTCTATAAAAAATTTAGAGGAATTGACTCATATCCAAAATAAGTTAGAACTCCTGTATAATGAAGTCGTAGATAAAGACAAGGAATATAATGGGAGTCAAGATGAAGACGAGTGGATTATAGATCTATATGAAAAGTATTCGACCTGTAAAGCAAATATAGATTGGTATATTTTTATGTTAAGTAATTCAATTAAAGTACTTAATAATAAAATAGATTTGAACAAAGAAAAGCTCATAAGTATTGTAGGTGTTATTAAATCTTCAACCAATCCAAATAAAGAAATATATAAAGATTTAAGAGATAAGATAAGTGCTCATGAAAAATTAATAGATGAGCTCGCATACACTACAGATGAAACGTTTAAAAACTTAAAAAAGAATTCTTTAACTTTAATAAGAGACTGTTATATAATTGCTTTCGAAGAAAAGAAAGGCGATCCCGCCAATACCATACAAAATATGGTTAAATTTGAATTACCGAAAATGACAAAATTTGAAGGGAACATCAAGGAATATTTAGCGTTTAAACGCGATTTTTTTAAATACTAGAAGGTACAACAATCCTTGTGTAGTTGTCTTTAATGTTATAAATGATATCAAGAACTATGCAGTATTGAAAAAGGGTGATCATAAAGCTTTTTGTGAGTTTATAAATATGCTAAAAACCGCTATATTTGATTTGGAAGGCATTAATTTGGGATATGAAGTTAAAAACTCAAACACAGTTTTAATAATAGAAGAAAAGTTACCTCGCGAGACTAAATTAAGTTGGTTCGGATATTTTTATAATGCTAATAAATTTGATAAGTTTGAGGAAATGATGAAATTTCTAACATAAGAATTGAAAGTGCAAAAATACATGTATTCAAATGTTGAAAATCAAAAGGATAGAATTAAGGGTCCTGTAAACTTCCCAAGGACTTTGAATAAGTGGCCAGCAAGGACTTTGAACAAGGGACCACCAAGGACTTATCCCTGGAAAAATTTAAGCATAGAACAACTTAGATGTAAAGGTTGGGCTTGGCACTGTACTAATACACATGAAACTAGATTTTGTAAGTCATTTTTAAATTCTAACTTAGACGTACGTAAAAACTTTGCTTTCAAAGTAAAGTTATATTCATCTTGTTTAAAGACGAGTCATGATACGAGCCAATGCTCCAACAAAAGGCGCTGCACAATAGTAAACTGTAGTCAGTCTCATCATCCTGCAATGCATAATATTTGTTTAAATGAAGGTTATGTTCATAGTACCGTAATGAACAACTCAGGGGGTGCTTCTCAAACTGTTTTGCCAGTATTATAGGCAAACTTATATGCGAATAAACCAGCAAAGATAAAGATTTTGTTTGATAGTGGCTCAACAATTTCACTAATTCTAAATCATTTTGAAAAGAAAAGAAAATTTAGGGATTAGGCAAATATCATTTAAATATTACCACCGTTGGTAACAACAGTAAAAATTTTACAAGTAAATTGTATGAAATCCCCCTCATGGATACACATAATCAATTAAAGTTAATCAAGGCTTATGGGGTTGATAGTATATCATCGGAACTAGAAAATGTTAAGACGGCAAGTTTTACAAAATCTTTCAATATAGATACGGACGAAATTAATAGGCCTTTTGGCGAAATTGAACTTTTACTAGGAAGTGACTTTTCATCTCTCCACCCATGGCCTTTAGACAAGAAAGGAAACTTAATGCTGTCCGAATGTCCTTTTGGCAAAGTTATCTGGGGTAAAATGTTAAAAAATGATGATGACGAAAAATGTTTGCATGTTAAAAATTACCATCTGTGTACAAGTATGGTACAGGAGTTTTTTAGTACGGAAGCAATGGGTGTATCGTGCACACACAAATGCGGGGGATGTAAATGTGGGCAGTGTGCACCAGGTTCATCAAATTTAACACTAAGAGAAGAAAAGAAAATGTACATAATAGATAGAAATTTTACTTTTCATGATAACCAATGGATAGTTACGTATCCGTGGAAGAGAAATACTTATGAACTGCCTAATAATCGAGACTACATTTTTAAACGATTAGTGGCTACTGAGAAGATATTATTAAAAAAAGGACACGAAATTTCTTCCGCTTATAATCAAGAAATTGAAAATATGTTGAAAAGAGGAGTGGTAAAGGAGATTGATGAGGAGGATAAAAAATGGCAGGGTCCTGTTTTCTATATACCGCATAGAGGAATTATAAAACTAGAAAATGAGACAACTCCTTTGCGTGTGGTGTTTGACTCCTCGGCAAGATATAAGGGACACTCCCTTAATGAGTATTGGCATAAAGGTCCAAAAATAATCAATAATCTTTTAGAAATTTTAATAAGATTTAGAGAAGGAAAGTTTGCATTTCTGGGAGATATTAAAGAAATGTATCATGCAAAAAAGACCACTCCATTAGAGTGGCACACTCATTAATTTTTATGGAGGAATTTCAGTAGCACACTACCTAGGGAATACATGATGGTAATTAATTGTTTCGGGGATGCACCTGCTGCAGCAATAAGTATGATTGTTTTGAATAAGACTGCTGAACTAGCTGATTCTAAACATATTGAAGATGTGATTACAAAACAGTCTTATGTTGACGATATATTAGATTCATGCATGAATTTATCCGAACTTGAAGGAATTATTAGTCGAATTTCAAAAGTCTTGTCCAAAGGTAATTTTTTCATTAAAACGTGGATTTTTTCGGGCAACATTTTTGCATGATTTCAAGTCAGATCATTCAAACAAAGTACTAGGTATATGTTGAATGTGGATGACAACGTATTTAACTTCCATTTTAATTATGACTTTGCTAAGGAGAGTAAAAATTTGGTTGGTTTTAAGTTTACCCGAAGAAATATTTTGAGTTTAATCAATAGGATATTTGATCCTATAGGTTTACTCGCTCCATATAGAGTAACGGCAAAAATTTTAATGAGATACACCTGGAAAAAGAAGGTAAATTAATAGATTGGGATGAGCCACTAAATGAAGAGGTCAATATATAATGGATAAAATTTTTTAATAGCATTGAATAATATTGAATCTCTAAATTTCCTAAGAGCATTGTTAATAGAAAATGATGTAAAAAACATGTGGCTTTGTACATTTTCAGACAGTTCAAATCAGGCCTTTGGAACTTGTGCATACATAAGATATAAATAGCAAAATAATGAGATTTTTGTAGATTGATTGCCGCAAAAACCAGAGTCTGGCCATCGAAAACAGAAGATGTCTTAACTATAGTGAGAGGAGAACTGCAGGGTACAGTCTTAGCTAATAGATTGGCTAAATATTTGCAGAGCACCTGTTGAATTAAATTTGATAAAGTTCTGTTTTTCAATCATTCAACAGTAGTTATTTCCATGATCAACGAAGATTCTGATAAGTTTGATAATTTTGTTTCACACAGGATTGGAGAAATACACTCTTTTTCAGCACTAAAACAGTGGTTTTGCATACCAAGTAAAGAAAATATAGCCGATATTTTAACGAGACCTTGTTCGCGTAAATTTGACGAATATTCCGAATGGCAAACGGCTCTAAGATTTTTATACAGGATTTTGAAAGTTGGCGAGTATTAGATTATGCAAAAATTGCAAAAAAAGGTATCAATTTAAATATTAGGATTAAAAATCAGGTAGGAAACGTCTGTGAATACATTGATATTACTAGATTTCGAAACTACAAGATGCTAATAAGTGTAATGGCAAGAGTCTTGGAAGTTATAAATCCTAAGAAGGGTTGGTACCGCTTACTCAATGATACGATAAGTAAAGAACGGAAAGAAGAAGCCCTAAACTTATGGATAAAATTGCACAAAGCACAATTGAAATGAATATGAATAAAAATGAATTCAAAACCCTTTGTCCATACAAAGATAAAGAAGGAATTTAGCGGGTATCAGGGCGTACCAAGGAAATAGGATACCTACCAATCATACTTCCAGGAAATCATATATTTTCAAAGTTGTATGTTAAATATATTCACGATCACAGTGACAGGGTGCTTCTGCCAAATCTTGCAAAGTTAGAGCTAAATACTGGAATATAAATCTTAATAGGTTATCAAAGTCGGTACGGTTCAAATGTATAACGTGCAAAATACTAGATAAAATTGCGTGCAAAGAAAAAATGAGTCCTCTGCCTAGAGAAAGACTTGAACCATCTTTGCCCTTTGAATACATAGCCCTAGATTTGTTTGGACCAATACGGCTGAAGCAGAAAAGATGGAAATCTAGAACTGAAAACAAAGGTTTTGGATTAATAATAAACTGCTTAACAACTAGAGCAGTATATTTAAGTGCGTTGTCAAGATATGATGCAAATGCTTTCTTAAGGGTGTTTAAGAGGTTTATTTTTTTTAGGGGTATCCCAAAGAAGTGTTTTTCTGACAAAGGATCACAGCTAATAAAAAGTGCTAAAGACATTAAACAAGCAGTAGAAAACTATGGCGACATGGAACCCATAGAAATGCAATGGCATTTTTTCACCGCCAAGGCACCTTGGGAAAACGGAGTAAGTGAGTCATTAATTAAAAGCGTTAAAAGGAACTTAATGTCAAAATTAGGAAAAGATCCAGTCGTTAATATTGAAAAATTCCAGACGGTTTTATTTGAAATTGCAAGCATTATGAATAACAGACCAATTGGAAGGCATCCTACTCAGCATGAAGAGGGAAAATATTTGTGCCCAAATGATTTACTTTTAGGAAACACCCATTCAGAGCATAGTACGTTGGATTTTAAAAAGTATCCTTATTCAAGATTGATGCACATGCAAAATATCGTAGATATGTTTTGGAGGAAATGGTACCGAGACTATTTTGGTAACTTAGTTAATCAAAAAAATGGTTTAAAGAAAGATAAAGACAGAAGACATTGTTTTGGTTAAAGATAGACCCTAATTAAAAATAAATAGACAATTGAAAGAGTTAAAGAAATTATTAAGGGCAGAGATGGGCTGGTAAGAAAGGTTTTGATTAAAATAAATACAGGACTCATAGAAAGTTCAATAAGGAACATAATTAGTTTAAAGACATTATAACTCTTCTTGTGTGCAGGGGGAGTGTAACATTTTCCTCAAATGTTTATGCAAATGACATTCAATTAATACCTATTAATGTACGCACTATCCTCTAATATGTACTGTTAATATTAAATCTCCAAGACACAATTACATTTATTACACCTTTAAGCCTCAATGTGCTCACAAGGACACATACACACATACACATACCTGCATAATGCACGGAACATATACTTATATATATGTAATTAAAGAAAGCGAGGCGTCACTTCTTTAGATCTTCACCGTCATCAAAAAAGGCTATCAATGAGCCAGAGAATAAGTGAAGATTGAAGACCTCTGTCAATTCACCGTTATAAGGCTATCAATAAGCCAAGAAGATTAAAGACCTCTGCCAATTCACCGTTATAAGGCTATTAATGAGCAAAGAAGATTGAAGACCTTGCCTTCACCGTAATCAACAAAAGGCTATCAATGACTCAAGACTGGTGTGCTGATAGGTAGAGGCGTCGCCTACGGATCCAAAGCCTTTGTGTTCGAATCCCGGCAATGCCATCGACTTATCATAAAAAGTTCATCAGTGCAGATATGGTAGTTTCTACTTCCCTAGCATAAAACACCCTGTCAAAAAAAAAATGAGTCAAGAAGTTTGAAGATCTCTATCAACTTTCGTTAATATAATATAATTATATCCTCAATTACACTTCAACGTAACAATTTATTATTTGAGCAATTTATACATTTAAAAGAATTACTATCTGACTTACTATGGCATGTTTCGGACAAATGATTTAGAGTAGAAGAGTTATAAATGTATTCTCTATATACTTTGTTTGTATTTAAATTTACTCTTGGCTAATAAGTTAATATCAGAAATATTTTCGCTGTCTAACCTTGTCTTACCCTGTATTTACCCTTGAAAAAAAAATTTGAGATTATTCTATCCTTTATTCAACTTAAACCAAAACTTGAATAAACCGAAAACTTGAGAATACCGTAACTTTCACACACAACCGAATTCCTTCAATGAAAATAAATATATAAAGTATTTTTAAAACTGAAACTTGTGTATTCTGAATACCGAAACAGTTTGAAAAACACTACACGCCGTTTAAATGTATAAAAATCTTGCGAAACCCAAAACTTTCATAAGCACTTTGCTATCCTTAAGCCATAATAGTTTTCTAATGCACTGTGTTTTGTTCTTCGTTTCCCTCTCGAACAATATATGATGAAAATGACAGTAGACTTGTTTGATATGAATCGACTGTTATCATTGAAAATTGATGCGCTTGCAGCATCACAGGAATTAAAAGGATTAGTAATGACGTTTCCATACTCTAAAATCGGTCTAATAATTGTTTTATATAGAAGTGGAGCTGTGTTGGCATCAAACAAAGCAAAGCTTTTTATGTCAAATGATTCTAGCTTATCAATAAAATATTTATCTGGAATGGTGTCAAAAGCTTTGTGAAAATCAAGGTAAATCACATAAATTGTAACATTCAGCTCAAGTAGATGAACCAAATCTTCTTAAAACACTAATAAGTTCGGTATAGTAGATTTACAATTCATAAATCCATGCTGATTCAAATTAAAAAACTTAAGACTTTCTATATGGCTCGTAATTTTCTCATCTATAAACGACTCAAAAACCTTACAGAGAATTGGGTTGAGGCCTATGGGTCTATAATTGTGACAAAATTTAGTATCTCTACTTTTGTGTACAGGTATGACTAAATCTGTCTTCCATAAATCTAATAATTTTTTTCCTTTAAAGACTTATTAAAAAGCATTTTAACTGGAACAGCTTAAACATCATGTAATTTACTGATAATGTAGGGATGTAAGTTATCAATCCCAGGGGAATTAAACTTGTCTAAGCTTTTCAACTTATTACAAATTGTGCCTATATCAAAATTAATAGAGTCAATTGTAACGTTACAACTGGCCAAAACATGGATTCGAAAAACAAGAACTAAAGTACTCACTAAATATAATAGCTCTTTCAACATCTGTCGATAAACGAAACCTATTAGATCCAACAAGTTCAGAGAAATTGTCTTTTTTCTTTCGATGGACTATGTTTATAGTTTGAAAGAAGCTTCTTTTCATCAAATGCCCTAGCTTTGCGCGTCTCTTTTCTTAAAATATTCGATACTTGTTTATACATGGTAAACATACCTTCGCATCTAAACTTGATAAAATTGGCAAAAAGTTTTTTCTTTTTTTAAACAAAATTCTATTTCTTCTAGTCACAAAATTTTCTATTAGACTTTTTCAAAGGAATATACTTTTCTTTAAGGGAATAAAGTTTACTTGTGAAAAAAGGATAAAACTCATCAAGTTCTGAATCCTCTACAGCTTTCCAATCAATTTTTAGAAAATTAGAAATTATATTTTTTTGGTATAAGAAATAGCAGTGCTTTTTATTTTCATAATGTTAAAATGAATGCACATATGATCACTTTTAACTAAAGGAGAAGTAAGTCTTAAGCTAGAAATTACATCAGGAACAGGGAAGAATTGAAAGGCCACCAGAATTTCCTATTCTTGTTGCTTCAGTTACGAGCAGAGAAAAACATTTTTCTTGTAATAAATTTAATAATTTTTGATGTTATTAATGTTATTATACATTGAATTCCAATTAATTTCAGGGTAATTGAAATATCCTAGAACTATTATATTACTATTTGAAAATTTTGAGTAAAGTAAATTAAGAAGGGAAATTATTTCATTTGAAGATTCCAAAAAAAGGGAATTAACACTTCTGTATATACATCAAAATATGAATTCTTGGTTTTTGAATATAACTCTTAAAGTGAGCTACTCAATAAATCTAGTGTCAAAAAATTCAATAACTTTTAATGAAATATTACAAAATTCTCTATATCATAGAAAGTAGGATTGATAAAAATAGACTTCTTCTTTGGAAGAACTTCAGTCACTGCCGCTACTGAAATTTTTCCATCATTCAAAATATAGGACAATTCCTCTCGTTTACTCAATAATTGATTAGCATTAGTATAAAATACAGATATATTACTTGAAATACTTCTTTTTATATTGCATAAGGAAACTGAAGAAACATTTACTCCGAAACTGTTATACTGAGTTTTTCCATTACATGCTTCTTCATAATTTTTAAATCTTTTAAATTGTCTCCTGAAACAACACGCTTAAACTATTCATCATTTTTGTTTTGGTATTTTGTCTCAGCCTCAATCTTAAGAGATTTTATTTTAATTCTTTCTACTTTATTAAAATCATTGGAAATAGCAATTTTTCTAAAATTATTAGGAGCTTTCTTTTAATTTGAAAGGGCACCTTCTACTGTTAGTTTACTTTCAATATTTTTATGAGTAATTCTAATTGCTTTTTTAGACAATAAACTATTAGATTTTATACCCAATTTAACAATCTTATTAACCTATACAAGTTTTAAATTAAGATGAGTATTGAATAACTCATTAACATAACTTTCATCATCAACCTTAACACCATTATTTTATTCCAAAACCCCTTGAACAACACAATTAAGCTTCCTCCTTTCTTTATCACAAATATTGTACCTTTCATTTCTTGAACATTAGAGTGATGAGCGATACTTTTGGACAGGGCATTAATTTTTTCAGAGAAATCTGATTTTAGGGCCGTAAATCAACTTTCATTCTTTTTCTTTAAAACTTGAATTTCATCAGAAATAAGATCAATAGATTTTTTAAAGGTTAAAGAATCATTTTTGGAGCAAATGTTGCAGAACTATCTGATTCCAAAACCTTCCCATTTATCAAGTACTTCTAATTAGGGTTGGGGGATATTCTGACAACTAAGACAAAACCAATTCAAGCAAGAACTGCGCTTATTCATTTCAGAGCTTACATTAGAACAGAATGACAGTACCAATCAGAAGCTTTAGAAACATTCTTTAATTTATTTTTCCAAAATGAGAAAAAAAATTCAATTAGGGAAGTGAATATTTCTTACTTTTACTTTTGACTTAAATCATCAAAAATCTTATGCATATTGAAAAAGATTTGATTTTATTTCTGATAACACAGCTTATAGATTATAAAAATCTAAAAATACTTATTAAGTTGATTTTGCTACAGTTTAATGGTGTCGTCTTTTATTTTATTCACTTTTACATTTTTTTACATGTAATATATTTATTGAATTTAAAATATATTTAAAGTTATAAGTTCTAATTAGAAAATGTAACGTATATTGCTTTCAATCCTAAAGGCTATTTCCTTGCCTTGTGTTAAGTTATATGCATTTAGCTTTTGAAAGATGAAATTCATTTCTAAACTCATTAAAAATGTTTTACATCTGAGTTAATAATAAATTTAATCTTTATAGCTTAAGTTTTTGTCTTTATTTCTTTATAGCTTTTATAGAATAGGAATATTCCTTATTTTTTTTGTTATAACAATATTTTAAAAGCAATTAAGATAATTCTGTTGTGAGTGTATATAAAATGTTAAAATATATCGTCATGTAAACCATGAAACTTTTGTTTGCATTTCAGTTTAAATCTACAAGCATTGAACTACATCATAATTTTAGTTAATCTGACTAAAAAATCCTCTCATCAAATATTTCTCTGAAAAAATCTCAACTTAAAAAAGTTAGAGACTACTGATGGGACGATACTAAAAGTTTGTACGATGCCGATTCTTAAAAAATATTCAAGGCCGTTTCTTTTTATTTGAAACTTTATATTTTTCATTAATTGACTAAGTATTCAATTAGCAATTATCCTTAAATATAAAAACATCAAATTACGTGTTCTGACATCACAACGTCTAAATTCTTTTCTTTCGCAAACCAAGCAAGTAAACAGTTGTCACTTTCGAAAATTGTTACAAATCTTGAATATGATTGTATGACGTATTTGTACAATAGAGCTGCAAAATCTATTCCTCTGTCGAACCAAAAAAGTAAACAAATGCCGCTTTCAAAAACGATTACAATTATTGAATATGACTGCACAACGTGTTCTGATATCACAACATCAAAATCTCCGTCTCTTGCAAACCAAGCAAGTGAACAAATGTTGTTTTCGAAATTTTTTTATCAACCTTGATTGTATTGAGCCGTATGAATAATACTTTGTATATTCTCTTATTTTCCTTCACCATGGTTTGACGTCATTATAAACACGCTGTAAATATTTTTACTTGAAAAAAGCATGGGGTTTTTTTGATTGATATAATGCAGGAGTGCCCATTGCGTCTATCGCGATCGACCGGTTGATTTCAAAGGCATTGCGAGTAGATCGCATGGCTTTGAGAAAGTAAACGTAATCCTCGTCCTCTCTCACCATAAAATTTATCATGAAACAAATATGTACAGTTTTTTATAAGTTCATGCAAGTGCAAGGTGCAAGGTAACACTAACAAATATTGAACATATAAATAAATATGTTTTGTATTTTTATAGTAGGTACATCATTTTGACTAGGTTATTTTATAAGTTGCAAAATGTTCATTATGTCGTGTTTTTCATTTTTATGTTATCCTCTACATTTCTATATGTATATATATTTTTCACCATGTATCATTTATTGTTTATTTACACCAAAGTTTAAAACTTCGAACCCGTAAAACGACTTAATACTAAAATTCAAACTTGTGTGTTTCAAATTGTACTAAAACATAAGATTTCTGTTATAGATGGCGTTAAGTAAAAATAAGAAAAGAAGAAAAATGTTTTATTTCGGATAATATCATAAGTTTTGAAAATTTTTGATTCAAAAACATAGAAAAATTACAAAAATTGTTGAAAATTCAACTGATTTGTTCGAAAAATCAATAAAATCTACATATTCTAAATGGGAATTTTTTAGAGCAAACATGGGTTTTTTACTCCATTATGGTGGTATCCGTGTACTGCCTATTCACTGTGGCATGCGAAGGTTAATGAACCTAATAAGTATATGAAGAATAAAAAAGTTTTAGTAAAAATTCCTTGTATCAATGAGAAAACAAACCACATGATTAGAAAAGAAGATAAAAAAGGAGGTGTAGACATTTTACTTATTAACCCGTTAGTACATATTGATCCAATTTTGGACACTATTATTTAACGATCCATTTTTCTAAAATCTTAAAAATATTTTTCGAAAATGTTATTCATAAAATTTTTATTTGAGATCATAATATCTAATAACAAAATTTTCTGACACTTCACACCGAAAAATTAATCCCAGAAAAAAGTTATAAAGTCTTAATTTTTGAGATAGTATTTAAACGAATAGAAATATCATATAATTTAAAAAATTGCTTGAAAATGTAAAACAATATATTTTTGTTTCGCCTAAAAATTTGATATCCATTATTGGATCATTGGACCGTAGAGATTTAGAGTTACACAATGTTGATTGAGCAGATCTGTTGTTTATGAATGTACTGTAAAAAAGTATGCGATAAAAAACGTTAATTCCGCACAATTAGATTTGTGCATTTATTCTTCACGCCATTCACCCCGAAAGTTGAAACCATGAGGCTTATATGATCTATGCAAACACATAACAACAGAACATTTGAATGCTTGCATCGCGATCAATAATATTCGATTTATAAATATTTGTATATAATTTGTTGATTGTTACTGATAAAATATGCGTACATCTTGGATTGCTTATTGCTATATCATGGGCGCACATCCATTAGAGATACATTTAGCTAGAGATCTGAGTTTAGGTGGCTCTGTTGATTTGGAACTTTTAAAAGATGTACCTTCACCGGAAGAACACACTGTTTTGGCAGCTTTTTTACATCGTATTATCTACTCAAGGAGTTAAAAACAAAAGGATTTAGAGCTCATGGAACACTGACACAAAATAGAATTTTAAATTGCCATCTTTATAATAAAAGAATGGGAAGTGTAGATTTTTAGTCAATAGGTATAGATGTACTATAAAGTCTAATAAGTGGTATTGGCTTATTTTCACTGATAGCATCGATACTTTACTTGTAAATTCATGGAGAGTGAATAATGTATTTTGTTGACATTTAAACAAGATATCACTTTGTGTTTGCTGAAAAAACAAAAAATGTTTTCTCGATACCTGTTCCTTCAAAAAGATTGCCCCAAGAAGTCATGCGCGATGAGTATGGTCATTATTTTTGTACTAAACAAAAGCAAATTAGAAAAACACGACAAAAGCCTGTTGGTGTGAAGTTCCTTTACATGGCAAATGTTTTATTTCTTTTGATGAAAAACCAACTTTTTGATGAAATTTTTCCTCAATTTTTTTGTGCTTCCAATTGATCCAATTTTGGACATCGAAAAATAATAAGTAAATTTTTTTTATTAATTCAAAAAATAATTTAAATAGTATAAGATTGAAAAATTCCAATTTTTTCTTATAATTTTACTTCTACAAGTTTTTGGGATTAAACGTGTTAATACAGAAAATAAAACTTAATTAGAAAGTAAATGTACCAATTAATGTAGTAACGTTTTAATATTTAATATATTCCTAATTTTCGTATAGTTTCCCGGAGTAAGAATAGAGCTATTGTGATGCTGCATCTCGTAAAAGGCGAGAAAAACACTTATTTATTTGTATACAGATACAGTAAAACGTCGTTATCTCGAATTTGAAGGGACCAAACAAAAACTTCGAGATATCCAAAATATCAAGAAAAACTATTATCAAGTCTATTTTTTGAAAAATAAGTATCGACCGGTATGTTTTTTGTCTGCTTGTTAGATCTAAAGTAACTGCTAAAATAAGCAGATCCTGATATCTTTAGTGTGCATTTTATTTTAAATCAACGTCAGTAATTCGGGCTCAAAGAGACAGAAAGCCCAAAAAATGGTAGATGATTTGATGAAGGCATAAAGAACTATGAAAATCTATGATCATCACACATCGTATGCCTAGTTTTACATCACTTCTCTAAGCAGCTTTGATGATGTTGACATATTACTTTCATTAAGATTTTCATTACAAACTTAATTTATTGAAGAAAAATATGGCAACAATTGTTGCATAAATAAAATTTTAAACACTGAAATTTATTGGGGAGAAGGGGGAGAGGAGCAAAATGCGTTTTTGCCCCCTAGAAAACATTAGGTGGAGGGGAGAGGGAAAGGGTCCCTGATGTATTGCTGCAATATTGCTAGAACATTTATTTTTTATTATTTGGTGTTTTGTTGTAAATAATTATTTACGTATGTAAAAAGTTCGAGATAAACATAATAAATTTGATGCTTGTAACAATTAAATACTTCGAGATATACGGGTTATTCAAGATATCAGAGTTCGAGATATCCAAACTTATTTACATGTAATGTATAGGGAAAAAAGTTCGTTCATAAAAGAACTTCGAGATAACCGATACTTCGAGATATCACATGTTCGATATATCGAAGTTTCACTGTATTTAATATTTCCTTTATCTATCTATATTTGCACATTATATATCTTTATACAATTTTATGTGCATTATTCACACATATATTTATATGTTATGAATTGTTTTCTATATGTGCATATCTTATCTTCTAATGCTATCTATCTCCTTACTTCATTAATATTCCCACATGTTTCCTCTTAGTTGCGTCTCACTTCATAAAAATATTCCCACACTCAATGTTAGACCCAGATGTTCTCGTAACTCCACCCTTTCCTTCATTCATTCCTACTCATGTTGTGATATACCTCCTCATACTGCCTTTCCTTCCTCGCACTTAATTTTCCAACGGTATGATGATTTGTATTGATGACCATATGGGTAAAAAAATTTATCATGCTTTTTGTTTCCTATTTTTCATGAATATAAGTTTTACTGCCTATTAATTTAACCCATTTACGACCAATGTTCCTATTTTGGAACATAAGTAATTTCATCTTCGTCTGCTTTTTTCAATGACTTTGAATATAAATCGTCTGCGTTTTTTTTAGATATCATCTGCTTTGCTTGGCCTTAAATGGGTTAAGTAATTAGTATAATTATACTTTAGATTTAGTTTAAAGCTAAACAATAAATTAACTTACACAAAGTGAACTTTTAAATATATACAAGGTTTTTCAACTACACTAAAATCCCGCTATTAAGACCACCTTTGGGACTTTATTTTTATGGTCTTATTTGCTAAATGGTCCTATTAGTGCGTTTAGAGATAAATAAACCATACAGTAAAACCTCGATATAACGATCTACAAAAGGGTAGGGTGTAGTGAAACAAGTTAGAAAAGATGCCCTTTTTCCATTCAGAATAGAAATGCTAATCCTGTTTGTAAATTTCCTATTTAACTGTCTTTTCTATTTAAGCTGTTTGTCGTTAGCAACAAGACAATAAGAATACACACGCGCTACTGCTCGTAATATTCAGGCGCTTTCTAACAGAACAAGACTCCTTAGCTTAAAGTAACTGGTCGTAATGCCGAATTAGAGGGGTGGTCGTTCTATTCTAATGAAGATTATGTGTTGAAAAGGGTGATCACGATATATATATATATATGCAATTTTTAACTATAATATGATTGATAATAATCCTTTTTGTAATTAGCGGGTTAAGAACATCCTTTATTTATCTTGGAACTATAACGAGACTAGATCTTCTTCTGCATTAGATTAGGCCGAACCCAAACAACTTTTGGTAATGTTGCACTATCCATGCATCGATAAACGTCTTTCCTATGGCTTTTTATCGATGCATGGTACTATCCTTAGGTGCTTTTATTTGTTTTATATTCAACTTTTTTTTTGCAAAATTATTCATCATTAAATCAAAGTTAATTCTTTTTGCTATTGATTCTCATGCCCTATGATTTTAACAACATGAATAGATTAACTAAATCATCAGATTAACAACATGATTTAGAAACGTTTGACACTTAATGATCATATAATATTTTTCATGAAACCAGATTAATTTCTATTTCTAAATTATTATTTGCGAGATAATAAAATTTCCATAGGATCATCAGATTTTCTGGGCTTGTTGCCCGCATGACGAGTCAAAATTTTATACTAAATTCGGTGTGGTGTTTCTGTGGTTTTGCCACACTATTATATTTTTACAAAATTGATAAAATTTTAAAATTCTGTCAAAATATTTTAATGAAACTTTGCACACCCTTTAAGAATATGATATTTCATATGACTTGAGTAACATATGCCAAAGTTATACCCTTTTAATTAGTCACCTGGAAGCCTTGGAGTTTAAATGCCTAAACTAATATACTATAAAAACTAAGCTATGTTGTGTTAATACTAATTTTAGCCTTGACGTCTAAATCTAATTACGAAGAGGATAGATACATATACCTGTATTTCATGTAAGATTTTCTCTAAATTTAAAAAATGTATTATTTGAATCATGTATCATCAGAGAGCTCTAGAGATGGTTATATGCACAGTTTTATTTTATGAGAATGTCCAATTTAGATTAAATTTGTCATGATCTAATGCTTGGCCTATAGTTGTAATGCAAAGTTTTGTTCAAAAATAGACCAGTATATAATACGAGTTTAAATTTATTTTTTTTATTCAAAAAAACTTTTTTCTTTTTACGTGAAATTTGTTAATAGTTTTCTTTTATGTCCTAGACAATATTTTATTACCTCCCAGTTAAAAATTAAATGTGACCCCTTACCCAACCGTTTTCTAAGAGTTTTTTAGATTAATTAAACATATTGTCTTGTTTTTAAGCCTTGTTCTATACTCTTTTAAATCAGTACTATAACTATGCGATTTTTTTTTATAAATTATCAAGATTCGTACAATAAATTTTAAAAAATAGGCTTTTTCATCAAACGAAATAAATTTGGGCATGGATTGGTTTATAAATGTATATATTGGTGAAAATGTGTTTGTTTTTTATCCTAATGAATGATATCAAATATTAAAATAATGATAGGGAAAAATAATTTATCAACATATATGATATATGACCGATATTACATTTGAATACTAAGAAATATTCCCAAAACTTTCCATTTCTTGGCTTACCAAGCTTCCAGATACAGCAAACAAAAGCAGAGAATTTAAAAAACTAATCATGATATTTGATATCTAAATTTCGCGTCAAATAGTTTTTTTCTTTGTCGTTTATTTTAGTTTTTTCAGATATATGTCATTTTTACCTCAAAAACTATTACTTGCTTCAAAGGAAAAAAGAAACCACGAAATGTATACAAAGTATATGTAACATACAAAGTATAGCGCGTTTGCGATATACCTAAATATCAGAGTCCTCACTACCTATTAACCTTCGCACTACATACCCCGTGCATTTTCTCCACGACACAGTTATTTTTGCATTTTATTGGAAACTTTCAATGAACGAAAACCATATGAAGTAAACGTAAATTTCCAAAAACAACCAGTGGATCGATTAAAGAAAAAATTATGGAAAAAATTATTATTACTACTTAAAATTTTGATTACATTCATAAAATTAACACCAAAATTATAGATGGCGTTAATCTAATATTGTATACAGGCACTTTAAAATATAAACCTTTGAAAAAATTTTATATTAGAAACTAAGTAAAAAAATAGAATTAAATTTTATTTATTTTTTATAAAAGAGTAATAAAAAAAACTTTTCATATACAGCTTGAGCAGGCAGTTTTTGAATGGTTCTTGCAGATGAAACAAGAACACTTAGAACAAGTTCTTGTTGTTTTATTTCTTTTACTCAAACATATATAGCAAGCCCCTCTTTTTGAACTTGATTCTTCATTCGTATCATCTTTATATCCATAAAAAGATAAGAAAACTTAATTTGTATAGGAAGTTCAAGAATTGTTGCTCTCACTTTCATTTATTCTTCAGCCAGACGAAAACAAAGATTTTTTATAAAAAATTTTCTACCACTTTGTTTAGAGTTAAAAATTTTTTTTTGAAGAAAATCAACTTCCAATATAAATTTCTCAATGAAAATGTGCCTAGTCTTAGAGAGAATTACTAATCACAAACAAAATATAAACAAAAAAACTACTAATTATTTTTCTAATTTACAAATGTAATTTACTTCGAAAAATAATCACAAATCGAGAATTGGTGTAATCTTATATCAATAATTTCTTAATCTTGAAGAGATTTTTCATTTTTTTTTAAATCCAATGATATAACTCCATATTTTTCAACAACTTTTTTGATCCATCATCTGTAAGGCTTCTAAGAAAGATATTTTTATTTTTTCTTGTTTTTCCTTTCCGGTTTTATTATCAGAACTTGCATAATATCTGTTGTTTCTTCTCGTTCATTCAACGATCCATTTTCTTCATTCTTTATTGTGTCAATTAAAACGCCGTTCGAGAAATCTTTTAACAAATAAAGAGCATCAAATATTGTTATCAGCCCCGTTTTCAGACCACAAATATAGAAGAGAGGGGGTGCTGGCAAAAGTCATTTTAATGTTACATGTATACATTCAAATTTCAAGGGAGTTCCAGGAAGGATAAAATCATTATCCAGAAACTCCCTTATCGACGGGCCTGCTTGTGATGATAGACTTTGCAGCCTTCTTCATTGTTTGCTATATTATAATTATTTACTCTCGACGACGTACTTTAAGTTAACAAAAAAATCTATTTAAAAAATAAAAGAAAACTTAGATTTAAGGGTCAGCTGAGGTCAATTTTTATCACTTTAGTAACTTTATTAATATTTTTAAAATAAGATACCAAATTTTGTTAAAAGAAAATTAATTTTACAATTTATGGAGTAAAAATGGTCTCTATTCAAAAAAGCCTATGCAATGAAATTTACCGTTAAGTCAGCTAAATCGACACAGCCAATTTTTCGAAATGTTTTCATTTTAACGTGTACCGATCGAATCTTAGTAAGAGTGATCTTAGCGTATACAAAAAACCTATTTCGTTAGAATTATTTATCATCTCTACCCGCCTGTTCACTTATCGTATCTATTGGTTATTAGCAACATAGATGAATATACGCGTTACTAACTCAATATCGATTTTTAAGACAATCAAAATCTCCATGCACCATTGGTATTTGTTATTGATGTATGATCGATGCGCATAAATCTTTGTTCGTGTTGACATTCAAGGTCTAATTGGTGCCCCTCGCTAAAACTACTTCATTATGAAAAACAATTGCAGCTTGCGTTGATCTACACTTTTACCGAGTTGTTATTATGTCCCTCACAATGATTCAAGGGTTAATTAAATCAAGCTGTTTCGCTCGAATTAAGTTGAAACATGGCGTGTGATACTTTAAAATGTTGCTAATTTTGTACTGAATTAGAATATCCAGCCCATTTTTGATAAATATTCATTAAAAAATTTAATTACTCTACGTCATATTTAATACTAATTTCAACATCGAATATTTTTGATCTAAACTTTGTTTTCAACAATTTTAAAAACAATTAAACATTGTAGCTATAAAAAATAAGTTGAAATAGTTCAAAAAAGATCAAAGAGTTTTTTATTTATCAAAAACGATATATTTCGGAACCACGATGTTCCATTATCAAGTAATATAAATGGTAATGCGAAAGGATTAACTCTCGCTTGACGGATGATTTTGTTATAGCACCTTTGATTATACTCTATGACATTTTTGTCCATATTTCAAAAATTTTTTAATTCCATAATTTTTTGAATATTATTTGACAAAAGACAATACATTATTATTGCTAAATTTTGTGATAGTTAGACCTTCGAAATCTTAGATTTGTCGAACCAAATTCAATAAATATTTAACACTATCTATCAATAAAAAACTAGTCTGCGCTTTTCTACTGACATTTGAAACCTGCTATCAAAAAATAATGTATGTATTTTGAATCCTGGAAAACTCTCATCCCATATAAGAAATAATGATAAGATTCTTATAATATCATTGCTCAAAGAAAAGCAAAGTGGAGCATATTGACTATAAATTGTATCGACACAATAAACGTGCTGGAAAAGTTTGTTGAATAACGACGCTTTCTCTTGTTGTTAGGGGTCGTTCACAATTGACGTCAACTAAAAGTGGGGGGGGGGGGTATCCAAAGTTGACATAAGTCGATTTTGTTAAGTGATGATATATCTAAAAGTTGACATGAGGGAGGGGGGGTTGAAATTTATCAAAAAAAGGTTGACGTCAATTGTGAACGACCCCACCGCAACCAACCACATCTGTTCTAAGCCTAATCACTCTATTGTTGTAAAATATTGACTACTTTTGCATTTCAATATCAAAAGATGTCCTCTAATTCAAGTTCTAACTGTGAATCTTCTGTGGAGAGCTCTGAATTTTTTTCTTCTTATTCATATAGTTCAGAAAGCGATTTAAATTTTGATGATGAGTTCATAGCTCCTGATCAAACTAAATATTTTTTGGGAGCCGCCTTCCTCTGATACAGGGGAGAACAGAAATTATAAATATAAGAAATATTGCAAGGAGACCTTATGGACCTGAGGGTAGAGCAAGATCGATGAAAGATATTTTACCCCTATTCAAACTTTTTTTTGACATAAATATTGTCGCTCATATTTTTTCCATGACAATGGCAAGAATGGATACAAATTTTAAGTAATTTAGACATTTATTTTAATATAGGTCGTTTACAATTTACATCAACTTATTTTCGACGAATTTTAACACCTCTTCCTTCTCTTTGTCACCTTGAAATATTTTGTCATCTAACAAGTTTGCCATTTATTAAATTTTTGACTTTCGCCTTCACGGCCTTGCTTGACGTAAATTGTGAATAACACTGAAGTTAACAATTAAGTTTTTTTGATAAGTTTTTCTTATTCAAAATCACAAAAGTTGATATATTTGATGATAATTATTTTATGAAAGTCTTTTGAATTATATTCGTTTTTTAGGTTTATTCATTAGTATGGGTTTCTTAACAGTTGCATGTTCACTGATTTTTTTAACACTAAAACGCGTTGGGTGCATCTTTACTGTCTATTCGTTCTTAGTAATACGTTTGATTTGAATGTACTCTTGAAGAACTTTCTACTCTCTAAGTTATGGAACGTAATCATTGCTTTTGCGTTTTCTATGATTTGATAAAGTGTTTATCCTTCTGTTCTCATCTAAGAATTTTCATCAACGCATAGTATTCTTGAAAAGCTTGTGTTTTGTTCTTTGTATAACCTTTTGAACAATAACCGTATAAACCTCTCTGTAAACTTTCATCAGAAGGATATACCAATGGCACCCATTGCATATGTATTAAGAGTAAAAAGTTAATCTTACTGCAAATATTTTACTTTTTGCGAAAATATAAATCAATCTTGGTTTGTTTTATGCTCTAAGTAAAATATATTTTCTTGTAGGAGTGTTTGAGCTTTTGCAAATTCCAACCAAACATCAGTTAAACTTTTGTCTAGGCAATAGTTTTTTATGCGTTCTGCAAATTCTAATGCTTCTGTTGATGTACAAATTTTTTCGTTTGATTCTATCACTTCATTATCTTCTGTGATTTTTTCGTTCACATCCTCAATTAGAGTACTCACAATTCTTGATTCCCACCCTTCTGAGAGATCTTCAGATGTTGATAGCTTTTCATTAATTACTTGGTAATTTTCCGCCGTCATCACTTCTTCAACTTTAAATTTTTTTGCCGTTTCATCCATCAATTAATTGAGCAAGAGATGTGTCTTCATTTTCTTCAAAATTGTATTGTAAAATTGAAGATTGAAATCCACATTTAGCAAAACACGTAGTAACTGAATCTGATTTGCATCTTGATATTGCCTCAACTACCCAGTCACATGCTTGAAGTGTAGTAACTGACTTAATTATCCTGGATACATTCAAACCAGAGTCAAATTTTGAAAGAACATGAATGAGTAGTTGTTTTCTATATGTAGTCTTGATAAACTGAAAGATGCCTTGATCTAGTGGTTGCAAAACAGCAGTTGTGTTCGCAGGTAAAAACATAAGTTTAACATTTGTAAATTTTTGATCTTTTATGTGTGAAGGAGCGTTGTCTAAAAAAAGGATAACTTTTTGGTTTTGTTTTTCCATTTAGTATTAAAACAGATATCCATTCCATAACGACGTGCGATGTCATCCAGGCTTTTTTATTGGAGTACCATGTAAATGGTAACTTTTTAAAATCTAAATTTTAAAAACATCGCGGTCTTTGTGCATGTCCAATTATTACAGTTTTTTCAAACTCATCTCTTTGATTAACACAAACTGAAACTCTTAACCGTTCTTTAGATTTTTTTTCACCGGTGTAAATTTCTCCACGTATACGTAAAGTTTTATCAGGAAGGCATCGAAACATCAAACCTGTTTCATCTATAATAAAAATATCACGTTCATTGTAACCTTTGATGAGTTCATTAACTTTTAATTTCTATTCAGATACAATATTATCGTCAACACAACCTTTTCACCACAAATTGCTCCAAAAGAAATTCCATGGCGATTTTTAAATCTACTTAACCATCCGGCTTTGAAGTCGGTTCTTTTTAGTTGTGAAGCTAACAATAATGCTTGTTCTTGTATCATAGGTCCTGATCTGAAACCAATCCCAAACAGCAAGATCAACATCTTCAAATTGAGATGAGTTATGAACTCGTCTTCTTTTGCTATCGGAAAAATTTGTTGTAATTCTTTTCTTTTCAAAATTGATTGAACTTGTGTTTTACTAATAATAAACTTCTCTGCCAAATAACGTTGACTTTTACCTTCGGACGTATTTATCAAGGAAACTTTATCTTTGAGACTAAGTTCATTTCTTTTTGTTTTTTTGTGTTTTCATTCTAAAAACTTGATTATTTACAAAAACAATCAAAAAATTGAAGTAAACTGATAGAAAAAATCTTTTTTTTTTCAAGGAAAACTGGAACAAACAAACTCTATTATTACTTTGCTTTAATATAAAAACAAACAATTGCAATTTTAATTGAAGCCAAAAAACAATAAATTAAAAAATATGAACGATAGACTTAAATAAGAACTAAAAATATTAGGTATGATGTTTCACTGACATATATAGCTTCAGTATGTGTTTGAAAAGATGCTATTGTACTAAGATGCTTACTTAGAAAAATTGAGGAAATTAATGCATTGTTGTCAATGTGTTAATACAATAATCTTACTTATTCTATAAGATAATACACACAATTATAACACACAATACTGATAGCCTACTCCCACTACAATTTCTATGGTCGTAATAATGGGCATGTTTTCTATATGAAATGCTACTATATATTTAAGTGCATGGTCGTAATGGTGGATTAGCGAGATGGTCTCGGGGCATGTTTTCTATATGAAATGCTCCTATATATTTAAGTGCATGGACGTAATGGTGGATTAGCGAGATGGTCTCGGGAGAGAGTTTTCACTGTTAAAAGGTGTATACAGTTGAAAATGGTTTTCAAAATACATGGTCGCTTAAGTGAGGTGGTCTAAGCGAGATTCTACTGTATATGTTGATGAATAATTTGCAAGCTATGTTGTAGATGATTTCTTTGCTGCTACATCTTCCTTTTGCAACATGTGTGCAGGGGTAGGCGGTGTGGTTTTTGAGAGATGCTGATGGGTAGTTGGTTGGATTTGATGGTTTTCAAAATCTTTCTTTATTATGGCGTTGTGTGTAGGAAGGAGTTAGAGGGCAGCGAGGTGTTGTGCTCTTCTATGTTCATTTTCTGAAAGAGGTATCTTGTAAAGTTTAGGGTTCATGAGTAGTTTGAAATTCGTTTAGCCATTAAGTTAAAAGTTTTTTGAGATTGTGGTAGTTGTGAAAGAGTGTCACAGTGTGTTGGATGTCGTTGAGTGTGGGTGTTTGCATGTGATTTCGATGTAAATGTCCAACAAAGATGGCTTTTTTAATTTTCATATCATGAGCGCAGTGATAATTGATGCTTATAGATTTTTGTTTCGTGAATAGAGAGTGTGTGATGTAGTAGTTGTTGTTGATATTGATTAAAATGTCTCAAAATGGCAAGGGTTTAGTTTTTCTCCATGGTGAATTTGATGTAATTTAAAGTGTTGAGATTGTGTTCAACACTGTTCATATACAAATTTGATAGGATGGAGGAGAGCTTGAAGCCTATCGGAAGTCCTTTATTAATTTATAAGTAGAGAGAATTGTTGTGGATTATAATGTTTGTGAAAATGAGGAAGTCATTGAGTAAGAAAATTAAATTGCACTACGTACTCACATCACTTTGATTCCCAAGCCTAACAATCCCTTACACTCCAACTTCAAAGACACCTTTCTTGAGAATTATGACCGTCTCAAAACCGATAACGGTGTATACAAAATAAACTGCTTTGGTTGCACTGCTACATATATAGGAAAGACCGACAGACCGCTGCAAGCTCGTATCAAATAACCCAAATACCTCAAGGCATAAACAGAACGTCCATAACATATGCTGCTTCAATCCCTAATAACCTAGCCCACACATTCTTTCGACTTCCACCAGTATAACTTGCACTTAAATTATACGGAAGAATATATTTTAATAGGCTTAACTTATCTCACAGTTAGTTGCCCTACTACTATATATAGCTCTACGGAAGAGTATATTTTTAATAAGCTTAACTTATTAAGACCACAAAAATTTTACTATTGTTTGTTATAGGTCTTTATAGAAGTAATTTTTTATGAGCTATTTTCAAAATAATCCGTGCAGTAATTTTGATTTTACTCTGCTGTAAACACACTCATATTGTGTATCTTAATTTTTCTTACTGACATTTTATACCTTAGTTGCTTTTTCTCTGCTTTTAGCATAAATGTTTACTTTAACAAAATCTACCAAAGGTTATGATGTTTTTGTAAGGGATGGCAATGAATATTTGTTCAGAAAAACTTACAACAATAGCAGAAAACACTGGAGGTGCAGAAACTATAAAAATTCAAATGTGGCTCAACTTTAATTACTCAAAATAAGGTTGTGGTTAAAGCTCCTTCTGAACACACACATGAAGCTGATCCTGTACAGTCTGAAGTATATAGAGTGTTAAATGTTTTGAAATATTCGTCAGAAAATACTCCTACGACTTCAAATAGATATTTGATATCGAAAGCATTCAATCAAATTTCATCCTCAACATTGATTAGAATGCCAAAACAAAGCACTATTGAAGAACAGTTCAGAAGAATCAAGAAAAAAATAATAGTTATGCTACGCCTACAAGTTTAAATTTTGAAATACCAACTGAATATGACCATCTAATATTAAAAGATTCAGGTACACAAGGTATTTCAAGATTTCTCGTGTTAGGCGAATCTTCCTCCTTGAAAGTGAAGTATTTTTTGTGACGGTACTTTTCAACTTGTTCCTTCAATGTTTTTTCAACTTTATACTTTTTACTGCAAGATAGGTAATAATTATCCTCCAATTGTTTATTTTCTTCTTCCAAAAAAAAGTCAGGATATATATGAAAGATCTTGCTTACTTACAATTAATCCCTTATTTAATCCAAAGTGCCTGATAATAGATTTTGAAATGGCAGCCATAAAAGCTTTTCAGAAAAAAATACCAACCACACTCATTTCTGGGTGTTTTTTTCATTTGAGCCAATCCATTCTTAGGAAGACAAAAGAATTGGTCTTGAAAAATGAGTTTGAAAGAAATCCTGATATAAACATTTTAATAAAGTGTTTGTCAGCGATCTCGTTTGTTCCTATTGATAATATTCAAGAAAGTTTCAATCAACTAGTGTCTGTTTTTCCTACATCTGAACAATACAAAAAGTTAATATCGTATTTTGAGAAAACGTATATTCGTGGAGAAAAGATAGGTTGCCGATATAGATATGCCAAATTTCCTCTTTATATGGAATCAATACAATTCCTCTTTAAATTTGCTTCCCAAAACTACTAACTGTTGTGAGGGATTTCATAACGCTTTAAAAAGACACTTCCAAGGCAACCACCCACCCATCTATTTGGAAGTTTTTCGATCAAATTAAAAATGATATTTGTTTAACCAAATTAAAATTAAGCCAAGCTACTGTAAACAATGACGAAAAGATCCGTTCCAAATACCAAATAACTGCAGCAAGACTAAGAAGCATTATTGAAAGATATAACGACTATCAAGATAAAGTTCAATATCGAAAGGCCATTTCTCATATACATTCAAAATAAGTTTTTTGCGGTAAACTTTTTAAATAAAAATTTTTTAGTATTTGATTTATTTTGTTTGTAGCAACTTTTATATAAGTTAATTAATCATGAATAGTGTAGTTGTGTAGGCTTTCAAATGTTAAGTGGTGCAAGTGTAAAGAGGGGCAAGTGATAGGGAACCGTTAGGCATATGTTGTGTGCATGTATATTGCGAAGAGGATCAAATTAGATCAGTGTAAATGGAAGGTATGTCGATGTATTGGTTAATTCAGTTGGGATCCGATCAGGAGTGCTACGCTTCAAGGAACGAAATATTTTCTGGCGATGAAGTGCAAAGTACTTTTGTTTTTCGTTCCTTGAAGCGTGGCACTCCCGATCGGATCCCAACTGAATTAATCAATACATCGTCATACCTTCCATTCATACTAATCTAATTTGATCCTCTTTGCAATATACATGCAATTGCACATAACCTATGCCTAACATACATTTACTTCACACATATACCGACCGTTCATTCTTATCTTTACGCCACACTCACACATCACAATGGCACACACCCTAATTTATTGCGTTCGCAAGATTTATATTTCCTTCATGTTACCTTTTTATCCATGCTTGACTGTTTACAAATTTACTCTAGCGTTTCTCGACGATTAAATTCGAAAACTATGATTTTCAAATAGCTATCAAAAAGAAGTGATTTGAGTCTTTAATTAAATGGCAATTTTTAATTTTGTAGCTTGAAAAGAAAAGATTCCTCTCTCCTGCAGCGGACCATCTATTTCTTCTTTCATCATATCACGCGTTTGACGTGCATTGTTAAATACTCTTTTGCTAGCAATACTTGCTGCATACAAGGACAGGCTAGATAAAATGTTACTGAAACACAAAGAATTTTAAATTTACTCTTATTTTGACACCACCATTGAAGGATCTTTAGCGGCGCCGATTTTTCTATTTCATACAAATGAATATCTAAAAGTTTGATCATTTTTAAACTTGACCAGGTTTCCAAGCTAATCATAAAATGTCATATTAAGCCTTAACTTTCTATGTAAATACAAAGTATAGCATTTGTAAGACACATACTATATAGAAATATATAGTTTTGATTTTTTCGGATGAACTCTAGAAAAACAAACTTAAGAGGGTGTTAGATACAACATACATACAATTATCTTTCTATATTAGATTCTGATATAATATTTTCCTTTACGAATGGATCTGAGGCACCTTCTGAGAAGCATTGACCTAAACATTAAAAATAACGATTTTTAGCCTAAAGTTTAGGCATGATTATTGTATGCTTTTATTTATATGATGTATCGTTACCGAAAAATCTTTCCCACTCATATGTATGTGTATATTAGAGAAAGGAATTTGTATACTCTTTTATGCATCTTTTATGAATTTATTGCAGGTTTTTTCAACATCACTCACTCTTTTTGTTTTGCGCAAAAGCAAATGTTTTGCATATATTATAATCTCCATCTGAATAAATTTTCCTTTATTTCTACAACACTTTCATCTTTTTCAAGTACTCTATCTCTCAGGTAATTTTACCAAGTAATCATTTTATCAAGTAATTTAAAATACCGTAAAGTTCGGCTTATAAGACCCCTCGGCGTATAAGACCCCCCTAAATAACATAAAGTAAAAAATTGAATTATACTTATTTTCGGCGTATAAGACCCGGTAACAAAAATACAAAAATTAAATAAAACGTATCTTCTAATATCTTTTTAATTTACAAAAAATTGCCTATATTTAAGAAAATATATCGAAAAAATTAACTCGCAACAAAACATTTTAAAAAAAAATTTAATTTAAAAAACACCACTCAGCAAAGACTATCTTCTGAATCTGTTCTGTTTAATTGATCAATCAATTCTTCATCAACTTCAGTTAAGAAGTCGTCATATGGATCTTCACCATCAGACACTCTTATCTCAGTTTCGCGGTCTTCATTTTCCCAAATGATTATATCTTCAGTGCCATCCATTGCATTAGAAATACATTTTTTAAAAGAATATTCAACAATTGAAGGCCTTTTAAGTCATTCCATGCTTTGTCAACAAATTCAAGGAGGACGCATATTTCCATTTTTTGTGGGAAACATAATTTTTGGCATCAATTTTCGCCTAAAAATAACCATGGGTTTTAGCTTAGTTCCATCTGCTAAACAAGCTAAAACCACAGTAAAACATATTTTTTTCGTGACCTGTCGTTTTTAAAAGAATAGTTTTTTCCCTTTTAAAGAAACAGTTCGATTTCCAACCATATCAAAATAGATCGGTGTTTCGTCCATATTTCCAATATTTGAAAGTGGATAGTTATATTCTTTGCGTTTATTTATTATAAATTTTTGAAAGTTTAAAACTTTATTTTGACTTCTAATTACAAAGCCATTTCTCTTCATAAATCTATAGCACCATGATTTGGTAGCTTTAAAATTTTTTTGCTATGTCTTGATTTAATTTTGCCCATGAAGAGCAAAAATGTGAATTTGATTTTGGGTTACTACATAACCATTTTGACGCTTCTCTTTAATCATATTCGAAACATTTTCTTCCAAGATGGGCCAATGCGCTTTTCCACTTCTCATTGCGCATTTTCTACGAGGTAATTTCTTTAAAATATTTTCTTTACTTTTCCAATCTCTTACCATTTTAGTATAATATTGAATTTTCTGGCCGTAGCATGAATGGAGTTTTCGATAGAGAATTCAATCACTTTAAGTTTATAACCTGTTTCATAAGATCTTCTTTGAGAGAAAACCATTTAAATAAAATATTGCTTAAGCTTGATTAAAAAAACTACAATAAAAAAATTATGTAAAATATTTTATATACAAAAAATATTACAAAAGTTTCTAAAAAAAATTTTATTAATAAAAAATATTAAGGATAATTTAAAACGGTACTAATTAAAAAAAAATTTTTTTTATAATTTTTTAAACTAAGATTTTTTACTTTGGCGTATAAGACTACTTCAAATTTCTACTTGAATAGTGAATTATTGTTTACTGTTAATGTACTTTTAAAATAGTTAATATCTGATTAATAACCAAAACTATCCTCATAGTTTATTCTGATTATTCAAAAATAGTTTTAATAATACGATTTTAGCTACTATATAAAGTTTTTTTTTAATTATCCAAATTTATTGATTATTATTAATAAATAAATAAATATTTTCAAAATAACAACAGTTAATTACTTTTATTTACATTCCACTTGCATAATATGATTAAAATTTCTATTTAAAATTAAATTTATTGATTACTTTAAGTGACAAATAATAATCAAAATTTAAGAAAAAAACAAGAATAAAAAATTTATTGAAAATATAATCAAAAACACAAAAAATAAATAATTTTTTTCATCTGTTCATAACACCGTTCTAAACACTTTTATCAATTTTACCATTATCGTTTATCTTAAAAATCATAATATCAATAAACTTCAACATTTTTTTAAAATTTTTGAACAAAAAGTCAAATTATATACATAATGAATGATAAAAAATCTAATAATTAAAAGAACCAATCCTCGAACACACACACACACACACACACACACACACACACACACACACACACACACACACACACACACACACACACACACACACACACACACACACACACACACACACACACACACACACACACACACACACACACACACACACACACACACACACACACACACACACACACACACACACACACACACACACACACACACACACACACACACACACACACACACACACACACACACACACACACACACACACACACACACACACACACACACACACACACACACACACACACACACACACACACACACACACACACACACACACACACACACACACACACACACACACACACACACACACACACACACACACACACACACACACACACACACACACACACACACACACACACACACACACACACACACACACACACACACACACACACACACACACACAAAGTATCTTTTTCTGGGACCTAATCACCTACCTATAAATAAAGGTAGACATTTCAAAAAACTAAAATTCTATGCAACAGTTTGCTCAAAATAGATTTTACCTTTAACTAAGAAACTAGTTGTTCGTTCTTTCATATTACAAGAAAATTGTTGTTATCGCCGTGTAAAGTATAGTGTGTTATCTTTTTGTATTATGAAGAAACTTTCAGATTTATGTCCCACAATTTTTTTAATATTCTACCAAAATAATGGAGTAGAGATGTATCGGATGTGAAATCTTTTGTATCGGCGAATGCGAATTTATATTAATTTTTTTAACATATGCGAAAGCGGATATCATAATAACTATTCTAAACAAAGGCAAGTTCGAAATTGCGGATGTGGATGTTATTGCCCATGTTCAAGTTTAAATGATCATTTTTTGAGGATGGTAGGAGGATGTAAAAATTTATGCGCTGCGGATATCTGATACGTCTCCTCTATAATGGAGTATCCTTTAATAAATTGCTACAAAAAAGCTGTAACCAATTAAAAGGCTATTCGTTTTTTAATTGAAAACATATTATAACGAAGTCATTTTACGATAAAAAAAAATCTTTCACCATTATTTTTATTTGTTTTTTAATATAGTATTTTTGGCTATTTCTAAGTTTTTAACATTTTTATAATTTTTTTATTCTATTTAAATAGATTTTCAGAAGTGAGTTAAGTTCCTGTCACCTACTCTATTGAAAATGGATTTAAGTTTTGAAAACATTTTATTCAAAACAAAGAAAAAGGTTATTCTAAATAACATCAGTGGTTATGCAAAGTCAGGTGCAATTCTCTCCATTATGGGTGAAACAGGCTCGGGAAAAACTACTCTCCTTAACATCCTGTCGGGGCGAATCACCAAATTAAATGGAGGCAGTGTTAAACTTGCGAATATGCCTCTTCAGAAAAATGCCAAGCAATACATCAGCTATGTTGCACAAAAGGATCTTTTCATTGGACAACTGACCCTTCTTCAAACGATAAACTTTTACGCGTGTTTGAAAACTTCTTTAACTGCGAAAGAAAGGAAGCAACAGGTGCTGCAATGTGTCAAGATTTTAAATCTTGAAAAGTCTTTGCATACGGTCGTGGGTAGTGAAATGAAACGCGGGTTATCCGGGGGCGAGTTGAAGCGCCTTAGCATCGCCTGTGAATTGATCACTAAACCAAGCATTTTGATGCTGGACGAGCCAACTTCTGGCTTGGATTCACAAACTTCATATTTTTTGTTCAAAAAACTACACGAAATGTGCAAACTGTATTCCACTACCATCATAACAACGATTCACCAGCCCTCTTCACAAATCTTCAATCTCTTTAATCATCTCTTGCTTATAAAAAATGGCGACCTCATCTACTTCGGGAAATCTGATTTAGTCATTGAGTATTTTTCCTCCTTGGGCATCTACTTCAATCAAAAATGCAATCCTGCTGATTTTATCATTGAAAAAATGTATGATGAAAATGATTCCTTAACTCTACTAGAAGCAGCCAAAATCCAATCTTACAGTCGTTGTTCATTAGAATCCTTTTCTAAACCAATCACGCAAAATGGTTGTGAAAACAGTTCTTCCAAAATTGAAATTTCGTCAGCTAGCAATTCTTTAATTGCAAAGAAAAAAGACAAATTCTGTAGTTCCTTTTATGTTCAAGTTAGGGAGTTAGTCTTCAGAGATTTTATTTTTAAGCGCTCTTATTACCTTTCCTTTTGGAACATCTTTCAAATCATCACAATTTCTACCTACTTATCCTTTCTCTTTTTTCGCTTATCCAATACTGAAGAAAAGATTAATGACAGAGAGGGTTTTATGTTCTTCATCCTCACTTATTCCATGTTTTCAAACATCAATCAGTCCGTCCTTATTTTCCCCATGATTTCCAAGATATTTTATAAAGAACGCTATTCAAGCCTGTACAAGGTCTCCGCCTTTTTCATGTCCAAAGTTTTATCCGAACTTCCTATTTTAGTTTTTTTAAGCTTTGCTATGTATACCATCGTATTTTTTACCACTCAATTTAGCAATCTTCAAAGTTTTTTCATTCTATACTTCGTGATTATTTTGACTATTCTTTGGGCGAATGCTGTAGGATTTACTTTTGGAATTTTATTTCTTAACGTGCAAATAGGTAAATTGATTTATATTTCGTTTTATCCACTTTTCAACTAATAATTCCCATTTCTTGAATTTTAGGATCTGTAATGTCAACACTATATGCAATATTTTCTTTACTTTTTGCTGGCTTCATAATCAAGAATATACCTCCGATAGTTCAGCCACTGCGATTTTTATCCTGTGTTTATTATTCATTCACTTTTATGCGTAATATTATTTACTCGCAAGGTTATCAAATAACTTGTGCTCAATCAGAGTCAAGATTTTCGGAGTGCCGCTTTTCCAATGCAACATCAGTATCCTCGTTAAAGCTGGTCGAACACCTTGGTTTGAGGAAGCTTAATGAATATTTTTTAATCTTCATGCCCATACTTTTTATAATTTTGCTAAACACTATTTCATACCTTTCCTTAAAGTTTATTAAGCGAAAGTCTTATTTATGAAGCCAAATTATAGCTAAATTTTATTTTAGTCTTCTACTTGTTTTTAAATAAATTAAAATGTTTATTTTTTTGGGTCATATGTTAAATTTCTCGGTCCTGTTTGGAAGTTCTAATTGAACATTTATATTTTAGTATTTAATCCTTCTTATATAACACACCTAAGTATTTAAGTTACTTTAGTTAATTAATAACTGAGATGCATAGTTAGCAGTTTTGTCAATGTACTTTCATGTTTATTAACGATAATATATTCGTTAACTAATTAATTGATTAATCGAATTAACCGAATCTACATACAGAGAATGCTGTGCTCTTAATTACGAATTCCTGCTGCGAATTCTAATATTTATTATTGAAACAAAACCTAATTTCTTCGTGTATTAGTTATGTAATTTAACTGAGAGATTCCACCGTTTACAAAATGAATTAGAACAAGGTATTATAAGAAAATGTTGAGTAAATGCAGGCAAACCTTCTTTAGCAGCCACTGAAATGTCTCGTGTACAAAATTGTTGTATTATTGGCTCTTTATATAGTTGCCTTACACAATTAGCGATCCATCATTTTTTTGTGAAAAGCATATTGATTGATTGATTATTGTTATTATTATTATTACTAGACGGTCCCTGTGTTTGGTCTCTCGCTTCGCTCGAGACCTGTTTGGATTCTAGGCATCTCAAAAAGATTGCACGCGTGATTCTTGCACGTGTGACAGATCATTGGTACTATGATTCTAGGACGTGTGACAGATCATTGGTACTATGATTCTAGGACGTGTGACAGATCATTGGTACCGCGTGATCCTAGGTCCTGTGAAAGATCATTGGTACTGTGATTCATAGGTCCAGTTAAAGATCATTGATACCGCGTGATTCTAGGTCCAGTTAAAGATCATTGGTACTGTGACTCATAGGTCCAGTTAAAGATCATTGGTACCGCATGATCCTAGGTCCTGCGAAAGATCATTGGTACTGTGATTCATAGGTCCAGTTAAAGATCATTGGTATCGCGTGTGCACGCCACGCGTGATTCTTGGACGTGTGACAGATCATTGGTACCGCGTGTGATTCTAGGACGTGTGAAAGATCATTGCTACCGCGTGATTCTAGGTCCAGTTAAAGATCATTGGTACAGCGTGATTCTAGGACGTGTGAAAGATCATTGGTACCGTGTGATTCTAGGACGTGTGAAAGATCATTGATACCGCGTGATCCTAAGTCCTGTGAAAGATCATTGGTACTGTGATTCATAGGTCCAGTTAAAGATCATTGGTACCGCGTGATTCTAGGTCCAGTTAAAGATCATTGGTACCGCATGATCCTAGATCCTGTGAAAGATCATTGGTACTGTGATTCATAGGTCCAGTTAAAGATCATTGATACCGCGTGATTCTAGGTCCAGTAAAAGGTCATTGGTACCGCGTGATCCTATAGGTCCAGTTAAAGATCATTGGTACCGCGTGATCCTATAGGTCCAGTTAAAGATCATTGGTACCGCGTGATCCTATAGGTCCAGTTAAAGATCATTGGTATCGCGTGATTCTAGGTCCAGTTAAAGATCATTCGTACCGTGTGATTCTAGGTACCGCGTGATCCTAGGTCCTGTGAAAGATCATTGGTACCGCGTGATTCTAGGACGTGTGAAAGATCATTGGTACTGTGATTCATAGGTCCAGTTAAAGATCATTGGTACCGCGTGATTCTAGGTCCAGTTAAAGATCATTGGTACCGTGTGATTCTAGGTCCAGTTAAAGATCATTGGTACGCGTGATCCTAGGTCCAGTTAAAAATCATTTGTACCGCGTGATCTTAGATCCTGTGAAAGATCATTGGTACCGCGTGATTCTAGGTCCAGTTACCGCGTGATCCTAGGTCCTGTGAAAGATCATTGATACCGCGTAATAATAAAATTTATAAACTAAATAATTTAGATTTTAAGGAAATCTATTAATAAAACTATTAGTTTGTTTAAAAATTATCATCAATAGTAGGTATCAATTTATAGAAATCTAAAAAAAACTAAATTTATAAATTAAGAAAAACAACTTTAATAAAGAATCTTGTTTTATTAAAAATATAGATTTGAAATAGTAGTCATATAAATTTATTATCTTTCTTGGGAAGAATGAATAAACGCATCATCAGCCATTAATTGAATTTGATGATATTGAGAATGTAAAATTTTTTTAATGCAAATGAATTTTTTTGATTGGTTAAAATAAGTACATTATGCACGTATATACAAAATATACAAATATATATATGAATTTTTTTGAATAAAAAGATTTATGGTAAAATAAAGTTAATATTGTTATTCAGAATGATAAGAGGATTCTAAAAATATAAAAAACTTGATTTTTGGTTGAATATATGAGAAGTGATAAAAGTCTAATTTTGAGCGCGCTGAAAAGGCCTGAAAAATCGGAAAATTGAAAAATAAAAAAAAATTAAAATTTAAAAGCGTATTCTGATAGAGTTTGATATGCTGATTCCAAATATGTAATTTGTTTGAAATGAATCAAATGATTTTTTAATTTTTTTTGAGGTCAAAGTTGAATTTTTTGTCATTTTTTCAAGCTCAAAGGCTAAAAAAAGTATTTAAAAAATGTTTAATTTAATATATTTTTACATTTTCGTAATCAGTATAATATTTTCTTTAAAATGAGATATTAAAATCGAAAATTGGATAATTTTAAAATTTTTCGAAAATTTTTTAAAGGTACCCCCTTACAATTTTTCAAAAAAATTAAAAAAATTATTTCTAAATTTTTCCACCGTAGTATGTTTAAATATCAATTATATATTATGAATGTGAAAAAAAAAATGAAAAAATAATTTTATTCTTCATTTTACACGCTAAAATATAGTAAACAATGTCAAAAATGTGCATATTGTTCAAGGTGTTATAAAAATTTTTTTTGAATTTATTTGAAAACTAAAAATAATTTAAAATGTAGGTAAAAGGGTGCTCTTTAAGATAGGCATGGTTTAAAATGATTTTTAAAAAATTTCTGGCATTTTTGTTCCATAGTTAAATTTTTAAAATTTAGACAAAAAAATTTTTTTTTTTAAAAATAAAAATAATTTTTTCCAAATTTTTTAACCATAGTGTGTTTAAATATCAGTTATATTTTATGAATGTGCAAAAAAAAATGAAAAAAAAATTTTAATCTTCATTTTACACGCTAAAATATAGTGAAAAATGGCAAAATTGTGCATATTGTTCAAGGGGTTATAAAAAAAATTTTGAATTTTTTTGAAAACTAAAAATAATTCATAAATGTAGGTAAAAGGATGTTTTTTAAGATAGACATGGTTTAAAATGATTTTAAAAAAATTTCTCGCATAAAGTTTTGTTGCAAAGTTAAATTTTGGAAATTTAGACAAAAAAATTTTTTTTTAAAAATCAAAAATTTTTTTTCCAAATTTTTTCACCATAGTGTGTTTAAATATCAGTTATATTTTATGAATGTGCAAAAAAAATTGAAAAAAAAAATTTTAATCTTCATTTTACACGCTAAAATATAGTGAAAAATGGCAAAAATGTGCATGTTGTTCAAGGGGTTATAAAAAAAAATTTTGAATTTTTTGAAAACTAAAAATAATTGAAAAATGTGGGTAAAAGGATGCTCTTTAAGATGCGCGTGGTTTAAAATGTTTTAAAAAAAAATTCTCGCATAACATTTTGTTTCAAGCATAAAATGCGGTGATTTTAAGCATATTTTTTTTGGACAAATTGTGGAAAATGAAAAAAATATATGAAAAATAGAGATTTTTCAAAAATTTCAAATATTAGAATAAAATTTAACTCAATCTGCATCCTTTCACAAAAATAATAAAAAAAAAAATTTTTTACTTGCATGAGTAAAATTTGATTAAAAATGTGAAAAATTGTGATTTTTGAGACGCGCACACGAAAAAATGAAAATAAAAAAGAGAAATTTTTTGGGCAATTATTATTCATAATAATGTTTAGTTTAATGTGATTGGTGTGAATTTTAAAAAAAAATTATCCTAAGCCCAAAATGCCCAAAAATGCCAAAATTTGCATCTCTGCCTCGGGCGATTGCGGAGAATTTGGTGTGATGATACAATCACGCACAAACGCAGAATGAAAAATAAGGTGGATATGTGAAAAAAAAAATTGGAAAACGGGGCTTCATCTTAAAAATTTTTGACGCTAAGCACTGAAATTAAAAAGAAAATGGGTTCGCAAAAAAGTGAAATATACCTACCTATGATTCGCTATACCTGCGTTAATATTATTATATAATAGATTATTATTATTATTATTACTAGACGGTCCTGTGTTTGTCTCTCGCTTCGCTCGAGACGTAGGATTCTAGATACTCTTAATCTAGGACTAAAAATTCTAGGACGTGTGACAGATCATTGGTACTGTGATTCTAGGACGTGTGACTGATCATTGGTACTGTGATTCTATGACGTGTGACAGATCATTGGTACTGTGATTCTATGACGTGTGACAGATCATTGGTACTGTGATTCTAGGACGTGTGACAGATCATTGGTACTGTGATTCTAGGACGTGTGACAGATCATTGGTACTGTGATTCTAGGACGTGTGACAGATCATTGGTACCTTTAATCTAGGACGTGTGACAGATCATTGGTACCCCCGTGATTCAAGGTCCAGTTAAAGATCATTGATACCCCTAATAATCATTAAATCATCTACAAAGATCATTGGTACCACTTATTCTAATCATTGATATCGCCCGTGTTAAAGATCATTGGTACCGCGTGATTCTAGGTCCAGTTAAAGATCATTGGTACCGCGTGATTCTAGGTCCAGTTAAAGATCATTGGTACGCGTGATCCTAGGTCCAGTTAAAGATCATTGGTACCGCGTGATCCTAGGTCCTGTGAAAGATCATTGGTACGCGTGATCCTAGGTCCTGTGAAAGATCATTGGTACCCCCGTGATTCTAGGTTCCATTAAATATCATTGGTACCGAAATTTTAGGTACACTCAAAAAATCATTGGTACCTGGATTATAGATGCCGTCAATGAACCCGTAAAGATCATTGGTACGGCTATAAAGATCATCATTGGTACCCACGTAAAAGATCATTGGTACCCACGTAAAAGATCATTGGTACCCACGTAAAAGATCATTGGTACCCACGTAAAAGATCATTGGTACCCACGTAAAAGATCATTGGTACCCACGTAAAAGATCATTGGTACCCACGTAAAAGATCATTGGTACCCACGTAAAAGATCATTGGTACCCACGTAAAAGATCATTTGGTACCCACGTAAAAGATCATTTGGTACCCACGTAAAAGATCATTTGGTACCCACGTAAAAGATCATTTGGTACCCACGTAAAAGATCATTTGGTACCCCCGTAAAGATCATTTGGTAGCCGGCGTAAAGATCATTCGTACGCCCGTGGATTGTTATTCCCCTGAAAGATCATTGGTACCCACAAAGATAAAACATGAAATTTAGTATATAAAATCTAAGAGATCTTTACTTATTTTAAAATAAAATAAAGAAAGAAATTAGCAAATTAGGTTATCATTAAAAATAAATTAAAGGAAAGAATATTAAAAAAGTATATTATAATAATTTACTATATAAATTCTAGAAAAGCCTTAATTATTTTTAAATAACGAATTAGCAAATTTGAATATCATAAAAATAATTTAAATGAGACAATATAAATTAAGTATATGATTATAATTTATTTTTTACTATATAAAATCTGAAAAACATTAATGAAAGGTAGAAAGATCTATTTAGATTATCATTAAAAATAAATTAAAGCAGACATTATAAATAAATAATATGTAATCTATATAAAATCTAAAAAACCTTAATCAAAATAAGAAAGATCTATTTATTTAAATAAACATAGATTCGTACTAAATCTATTGAAAACTCACTTAAAAAATAAAATTTTTAATAGAGTTTAGAAAAAATAAAATTTATAAACTAAATAATTTAAATTAAAGAAATCTATTATTGAGAAATAAAATTTATAAACTAAATAATTCAGATTTAATAGAAATCTATAAACTTTAGTTATTTAAAAATTATCAATAGTAGGTATCAATTTATAGAAATCTAAATAACAAAATTTATAGATTAAAAAAACAACTTTAATAAAGAATCTTGTTTTATTAAAAATATAGATTTGAAATAGTAACATACAAATTTATTATCTTTTTTGAGAAGAATGAATAAACCCATCAACCATTAATTGAATTGGATATATTGAGAATGAAAATTTTTTTTAATGCAAATGAATTTTTTTGATTGGTTAAATTAAGTACATTATAAACGTATATACAAAATATACAAATATATATGAATTTTTTTTGAATTAAAACATTTATGATAAATTAAAGTTAATATTGTTATTTAGAATGATAAGAGGATTCTAAAAATATATAAAACTTGCTTTTTTGTTGAATATATGTGAAGTCATAATTTTGAGGTCGTTTGAAAGGGCCTGAAAAATCGAAAATTAAAAAAATGGAAAATTCAAAAATTTTAAAACGTATTCTGATAGAGTTTGATACGCTGATTCCGAATATGTAATTTATTTGAAATGAATCGATTGATTTTTTAATTTTTTTTGAGGTCAAAGTTGGAATTTTTGTCATTTTTTCAAGTTCAAAGGCTAAAAAGAGTATTTCAAAATTTTTTAATTTAAAATATTTTTACATTTTCGTGATCAGTATAAAATTTCCTTTAAAATGTGGTATTAAAATAGAAAATTGGATAAGTTTGAAATTTTTCGAAAATTTTGTAGAGGTCACCCCTTACAATTTTTTAAAAAAAAAAAAAATTATTTCCCAATTTTTTCACCGTAGTATGATTAAATAATAGGTTTATTTTATGAATATGCAAAAAAAATGTAAAAAATATTTCATTCTTTATTTTACACGCCAAAATATAGTGAAACATAGCAAAATTGTGCATATTGTTCAAGGGCTGATA